>BTHU01000023.1:129496608-129559108 GCA_036184795.1 Tokudaia tokunoshimensis | reverse complement strand
CCTTGTGACCATAAATTCTTTATGGTCAGCCAGTTCCTGGAATAGAAGAACAGAATTGCTGAACTGGCTGAACTACATTTTTGGCTCTACTCTACTTGCTTGGGTCTTTTACTTATCCTGCTAGGTGCTGGGGTCTTTCATAGTGAGAATATTGGATTCTTATAAAGCACAGAAATATTATAAGAATTTGATTTCATAATATACCAGGTGTGGGACATGGGACTGCTTCAGATTGTCCACAGCAGCTGACTATGATTTTTCTTGTGCTCTAGCAGGAGCATGAATTTATTCTCTGCAAATAGTTTCATCAAGTGTATGATGTTTGGAATTTTGGGGACATTTAAGAGGATATATAAAGGCTAGGACCCTGAGAGGTGATGGGACTGTTGTTGTTGCTTTTGTTTGTTGGTTGCATGTCAGGAACCATAATGGGACAAGCTAATAACTAGCAGGTGATCATTCTGAAATGGCCGGCTATGGATTATTATATAATCTGCAGCAGGTGTGACCTTATTAAGCAAGACTGTAAGGGATTCATTTTAGGAAAGATTCCTGCTATTAATATGCTTTTCCTGTTATTATTAAACATATATAACAATCACTAAGTAGTCTCTCACCCCTTTGGAGCAGATCTTTTCAGATTCACGAAGATCTACTGTCTTGTTGTGATGCAATATAGACAAATAGATGACTTAAGTCTTAATGATGATCCTATAGCCATCCTAAAATTAAGTCTCTGATTATTAAGCTCTTTTATAGTGGGCCTGGTATTAGGACCTTTTTTGATAGTCAAAACTGCAATGAGAACTCTGCCAGTCTCCCAAGTGTCACCAGTTAATTGCTCTTAGATGGTAACCAGACTTTCTCCTATTCAGAGCACATTCCAAGAGGTTGTAAAACAATTAACTAAAGGCCATAAAAAGGAATTAATGATTTATTATAGGTGCTAGGACAGAAGATAAAATATTAACTGGGATTATCTATGCAAAATTCCACTAATAACTTAGTTGTGATTTTTTAAACCTTCAGTGAGTCTGTGGAGCAGAGAAAGGTGATGGATGTTTATCCAGATAATTCCTCCTAATAGATAAGCATGAAAACATTCTCTGTTGCAAACTTCTATTTCAAGTTATGATTTGATGTTTTTGTGTGAATTTGGATGAACTTTGTAACATGTAATCATGTATTCTAAAAGATGTATAAGTACTGAAGACAAAAGAGAGAGGCATTTTTTGCCTTTCCCCACTTAGACTTGAATTTTTTTTGCCTTTCCCCACTTGGACCAGAATTTTTTGCCTTTCCCCACTTAGACCAGAATTTTTTGCCTTTCCCCACTTAGAGTAGAAATTTTTACTTTTCCCCACTTAGGATCTTTCTGATTTTCACCTTAGATAGCTTTCATATGAAACTTTTTACAACTTAGTAATAAACTCCATAACCACTTCTCTAAGTGTTCCATTTTCTTCCTGTGACTTCTGACTAGCAAACTAAAAGTTAGAGCCCAGCAGTTCCTGCTGAGATAGAACAAAGGCCACCTTGCTTAATCCTCTGCTTTCAGGTTGCAGGTTTTATTCACCTAAGCCAACAGTCTTTTACTCTCAGAAAGAGCAAGAAAGTTTTTAGGACGTTTTAGAAATTATCATCAACATTTCAGTATAGTTAGAGAGCTAGAAAGCCCCGAGACCCTCAGATTTTAAATCCATCTACAGAGTCCTTCTCTTTGCTTATGCCACTACCCTCTCTGGGCTGGGAGACTCCAGGCAGTTGCAGTTTATGAAGTATTTATGGCAAAATCAAGAAGAAATTAGATATCCTGGTGGCAAAGATCAAACTTGCCCCAAGGAACTCAATGCCTCCATACAGCAGGAAATAGTCTAGCAATAATGTGCCTCCTTTCCCATCTATCCCCTTTTCTCTCCTATCTAGTGTTAGGGGTTTGGAAGGGTGGAAGCAAAAATAACCTACAAAGTACCAAAGAACCAGTTATAGAACTGTCAACTGAAACCATCAGCTGACTGACTCTAAAGGAGAATCCCTAGGTTATTTCTACTGAGTCCTTTGAACACTCAAATTGATGCTACTTGTTATTTATCTATCCATTTATTTGTATATTTGTCCATAAACCACTGGTTATTTGCTATTTTAATTTGGCTGGTCACATACTTAATTAACTAATTCATTTCAAATTAAAACTGTGATTTGCCAAAGTCCTTCTCCAGACCATAAAGAATACCTTAATTAAATGATTGTGAAGATGGTATAAGAAAACTATTAAATCTAATCACAATTCCACTAAATCAGTTATATAGGAAAATAGCATATGAAATAATGATGATACTGAGCAAAAAAAAAAAAATTAAAATAAGAAAATAAAAGAGTTCCAGTCACTGTAGCCTCAAGTCAAGAAAAGGATAAAAGAATAAAATGAAAAGAAAAAAGTGACTAGCCCAATCAATGATGAGAAATATCACTATAATGAAGTCTCTAAAACACTGAAGAAATAATATGAACATTCAATATTAATAGAAATAGACTGTTGTTCTATAACTGAATCATACAGAAGTATTCATCTTTTACTACCTCTATGATTTAGCACTTACAGAATGTTATAGAGCTAAATAGAACACTGTCTTAAATGGCTTTTTAATGTAGCAATGCTACAATGCTATACAGTTGTATTTTGATTTATTTTTTACTAAAAATTATATGATAATCTAGCATATGATATAATACAGTTGTTCTCTATTCTCTTAATGAAAAGCATGTTGTTTATTTAAAATGTTGGCAATTAGTTGTACAAAGAGTTTCTATACATGACTTCTCATTTTTGTTGTTTTTTTTTACCCCAGTTGGGGTGGAGCAGATGGACAGAAGTTTTCTTCTTGTTTCCTTATATTCAGTCTTAACCATTAATAGATAATATAGTATTGTTATATTAACATTTTAGAAAACATCAAAGCCAGTGTTCTAAAAGTTTTATCAGGTACTATTCTTGGTAGCAATAAGTTATAGTTAATGTTCCCCAATATACTACCAAAATTTTGTGTGATCTAAAATTTGTGTTTTCTTTTAATCTTTAAATACGTAGTAATATGTGTGAAGTACTTTTTAAATTTTCTATATACTTTATTTACATTTCAACTGATTTCTCCTTTCCCCGTTCCCCCCTCCCTGAAAGTCCCATAAACCCTCTTCCCACCCCCTGTTCCCCAGTCAAGCCCCTCTCTCTTCCCTGTCCTGGTATTTATATACAGTGCTACATCCAGTCTTTCCAGGACCAGGGGCCTCTTCTTCCTTGTTCTTGGGAATCAATTGGTATGTGAATTGTATCTTGGGTATTCTGAGTTTCTGGGTTAATATCCACTTATCAGTGACTGCATACCATGTGTGTTCTTTTGTGATTGGGTTACCTCACTAAGGATAATATTTTCAAGTTCTGATCATTTGCCTAAGAATTTCATGAATTCATTGTTTTTAATTGATGAGTAGTATTCCATTGTGTAAATATACCACATTTTCTGTATCCATTCCTCTGTTGAGGGACATTTGGGTTCTTTCTAGCTTCTGGTTATTATAAATAAGGCTGCCATGAACTCTTGAGAATAGTTTTAGCTATCCTGGGTTTTCCGTTATTCCAGATGAATTTGAGAATTTCTCTTTCTAACTCTGAAGAATTGAGTTGGGATTTTTAAGGAGATTGCATTGAATCTGTAGATTGTTTTTGGCAAGATGGCCATTTTTACTATATTAATCCTGCCAATCCATGAGCTTGGAAGATTTTTCCATCTTATGAGTTCTTCTTCAATTTCCTTCTTCAGAGACTTGAAATTCTTGTCATACAGATCTTTCATTGTTTGGTTAGAGTCACACCAAGATACTTTATATTGTTTGTGGCTATTGTGAAGGGTGTCATTTCCCTAATTTCTTTCTCAGGCTGCTTATCCTTTGAGTATAGGAAGGCTACTGTTTTGCTTGAGTTGATTTTGGATCTGGCCACTTTGTTGATGTTGTTTATCAACAAGTTTTTTGGGTCACTTAAGTATACTATCATATCATATACAAATAATGATAGTTTGACTTCTTCCTTTCCAATTTTTATCCCTTTGACCTCCTTATGTTGTCTAATTGCTCTAGCTAGAACATCAAGTACTGTATTGAAAAGATACGGAAAGAGAGGGCAGCCTTGTCTAGTCCCTGATTTTAGTGGGATTGCTTCAAGTTTCTCTCCATTTGCTGTAAATTGCTTTTAATATGTTTAGATATGGGACTTGAATTCCTGATATTTCCAAGACATTTAGCATGAAAGAATGTTGAATTTTGTCAAATGTTTTTTCACCATCTAATGAAATGACCATGTTTTTTTTTTTTCGTTGAGAATGTTTAGATAGTGGATTACATTGATGAACTTCCTTATATTGAATCATTGCTGTATCACTGGGATGAAGCCTACTTGAACATGGTCAATGATCATTTTGATGTGTTCTTGGATTCAGTTGAAAAGAATTTTATTGAGTATTTTTGCATCGATATTCGTAAGAGAAATTTGTCTGAAATTCTCTTTCTTTGTTAGATCTTTGTGTGGTTTTAATATCAGTGTAACTGTGGCTTCATAGAGTGAGTTGGGTAGAGTTCCTTCTGTTTTTATTTTATGGAATAGTTTGAAGAGTACTGGTATTAGGTCTTCTTTGAAAGTCTGATAGAATTCTGCTTTTTTTTTTTTGGCTGGAAGACTTTCAATGACCACTTATATTCCTTTAGGGGTTATGGGACTGTTTAGATGGTCTATTTGATCCTGATTTAATTTTGGTATTTGATATCAGTCTAGATAATTGTCCATTTTCTCCAAATTTCCGAGTTGTGTTGAGTATAGGCTTTTGTAGTAGGATCTAATGATTTTTTGAATTTCCTCAGTTTCAAAGAACCAACTCCTTGTTTTGTTGATTCTTTGTTTGGTTCTATTTGTTTCTGCTTGATTGATTTCAGCCCTGAGTTTGATGCTTTCCTGCCTTCTACTCCTCTTGGGTATATTTGCTTCTTTTGTTCCAGGGATTTCAGGGGTGTTTTTAAGCTGCTAGTGTATGCTCTCTCCAGTTTCTTTTTGGATGCACTCAGGAATATGAGTTTTCCTCTTAGCACAGCTTTCATTGTGTCCCATAAATTAGAGTATGTTGTGCCTTCATTTTCATTAAATTTTAAAAAGTCTTTGATTTCTTTCTTATTTCTTCCTTGACCAAGATATTGTAGAGTAGAGCAATGTTAGGCTTCAATGTGCATGTGGGCTTTCTGATGTTTTTGTTTCTATTGAAGTCCACCTTTACTCCTTAGTAATATGAAAGGAGGCATGGGATTAGTTCGATCTCCTTGTATCTGTTGAGGTCTGTTTTGTGACAAATTATATGGTCGATTTTGGAGAAGGTATCATGAAGTTTTGTGAAGAAGGTATAATCTTTTGCTTTAGGATGAAATGTTCTATTTATATCTGTTAAATGCATTTGGGCCAAAGCTTCAATTAGTTTCACTGTGTCCCTGTTTATTTTCTGTTTTCCTGATCGGTCCATTGTGGAGAGTGGAGTGTTGAAGTTACCCACAATTACTGAGGTGCAATGTGTGCTTTGAGCTTTAGTAAAGTTTCTTTTACAAATGAGGGTGCCCTTGCATTTGGAGCATAGGTGTTCAGAATTGAGTATTCTTCTTGGAGGATTTTTCCTTTAACCAGTATGTAATATCCTTCTGTGTCTTTTTTGATGACTTTAGGTTGAAAGACAATTTTGTCCGATATTAGGATGGCCACTCCTGCTTGTTTCCTGGGTCCATTTGCTTGTAAAATTGTTTTCCAGCCTTTTACTCTGAGGTAGTTTTTGTCTTTGACATTAAGGTGCGTTTCCTGTACTCAGAAAAATGTTGCATCCTGTTTAGGTATCCAGTCTGTTAGTCTATGTCTTTTTATTGGAGAATTGAAACCATAGATATTAAGAGATAGTAAGGAATAGTGATTATTGCTTCCTGTTATATTTGATGTTATTTTCATGTTTGAGTAGTTATCTTCTTTTGGGTTTGATGAAAGAAGGTTCATCAAACCTATCTTGCTTTTTCCAGGGTGTATTTTTCCTCCTTGTATTGGCGATTTCTACCTATTATCCTTTCAGGGCTGGATTTGTGGAAAGATATTGTGTAAGTTTGGATTTATCATGGAATATCTTGGTTTCTCCATCTATGGTGATTGAGAGTTTTGCTGGTTTTAGTAATCTGGGCTGGCATTTTTGTTCTCTTTGAGTCTGTATGAGATCTGCCCAGGATCTTCTAGCTTTCATAGACTCTGGTGAGAACTCTGATGTAATTCTGATAGGTCTTCCTTTCTTTGTTAATTGGTTTTTTTCTCTTGCTGCTTTTAATATTCTTTCTTTCTTTAGTACATTTGATGTTTTGATTATTATGTGATGGGAGCTATTTCTGTTCTGGTCCAGTCTGTTTGGAGTTCTGTAGGCTTTTTGTATGTTCATGGACATCTCTCTCTTTAGGTTAGGGACGTTTTCCTCCATAATTTTTTTGAAGATAGTTACTGGCCCTTTAAGTTGCAAATCTTCACTCTCATCTATACATCTAATGCTTAGGTTTGGTCTTCTCATTGTGTCCTGGATTTCCTGGATCCAGGTTTGTAACCAGGATTTTCCTGGTTACAAACTTTTTGCATTTTTTTATTTTCTTTGACTGTTGAGTCAATGCTTTCTATGGTATTTTTGGCATCTGAGATTCTTTTTTCTATCTCTTGTATTCTACTGTTGATGTTTGTGTCTATGACCCCTGATTTCTTCCCAATGTTTTCTATCTCCAAAGTTGTCTCCATTAGTGATTTTTTAGTTGTTTCTACTTTCTTTTTTAGATCCTGGATGGATTTGCTCAGTTCCTTCACTTGTTTTTTTGTGTTTTCCTGCAATTCTTTAAGATATTTTTGTTTTTCCTCTTTCAGGACTTCTGCTTGTTGACCCAAGTTCTCCTGTATATCCTTAAGTGATTTTTCTCCTTCTTCTTTATGGGCTTCTATCTGTTGACCCATATTCTCCTGAATTTCTTTAAGTAATTTTTGTGTTTCCTTTTTAAGGGCTTCTACCTTTTGATTCATGTTCTTCTGTACTTCTTTAAGAGATTTATTTATATCCTTCTTGATATCCTCTAATAGCATCATGAGATGTGATTTTAAATCCAAATATTACCTTTCTGGTGTGTTGGGGTATCTAGAACTTGCTGCTGTTGGAGAGTTGGGTTCGGGTGGTGCCATATTGCCTTGATTTCTGTTAGTAAAGTTCCTACGTTTTCCTTTTGCCATCTGGTTATCTCTGGTGTTAGTTGGGCCTACTTTCACTGGCTGGTGCTTGAACCTCCTGTGAGCCTGCAAGGGTATTTCTGCACCCCTGGATGACCAGGTTCTCCCTGGCACAGATTGCTTAGGGGCTGTCTTGCTCCTGGGTTCCACTGGGGCCCTGGTGTGCCTTTCCCCAAGTGATGTTATACCTGGGATATCTCTGTGTACCTGGAATCCCTGTCACTAGAGCAAAAATGGTGGAGGTTCTTTAGCTCTCTCCAGGCACAGGTCACTGCAGGGCAAATATCCCAAAGCAGAGCTGGTGCACAGATGACTACAGAACTGCCCAGCTCTTGGGCACAGGTGGAACCCTATTAGGCTGTGTCCAAAATGATGTTATACTCGGGATATCTCTGTGTTCCTAGAGTACCTGTCTGCTCTGTTACCAGAGCAAAGATGGCAGAGCATGTGAAGTACTTTTAACATGTTTATCAGGCATCTATCTATTTTGTTTTTATAGCTATTCTAATGTTTTTGTGTCCAGTTTTTTTTTCTTCAAAAATGTTTTATTCATTCTTGAGACATTTAATACAATTTATACTTGCCTCCTCTTGTCAACTCTCCCTGGATAGCTTCTCTCCCTCCCAGTTTAATGTCCTATTTTCTAAAAAATAAACAAGACTAATTTGTGCTGTACAAATATTCTTGGATGTGTTGGATTCTTCTGAAGCATGTTCAATTTACACTGAACGAAAATCTTAGCAAAAAAAAAAAAATTCTTTTCCTTTCTCGACAGATAACAATTGCCAGTATTAGCTCAGTTGGACGTTTTGTGCCTGAGTTCTATCTCCATGTCTTAATTTTGCTTAGGATTGAACAGTTCTGTGAATGCTTAACCACTGTCAGTTCATTTGTTCAGATGCTCTCTTATAATAATAATAATAATAATAATAATAATAATAATAATAATAATAACAACAACAACAACTTTAAAAACACTTTTTCTTTGAGTCATCCATCATATCTTGGCTCTTCCAAACATTTCTCTCTATCATATACAGTCTCTTCTTTTCATTTCGTTCAGTTATGGGACACTATGTTAATCACCATCTACTGCAAATAGAAGCTTCTTGAAGAGGGCTCAAATAAATATTGTTCTATCCGTATAATATTCATACATTAAGATTTAATCTAATATCATTTCTATTTCACAGAACAATGATAATAAGTCTTCCCTCATGTACTATGGCATATATGGCTTCCCGGAAATTGCACAGGAGTGCATTTTCCATTGACAAAGAACTTGGACGGGCCTCGAGAGAAAGAGAACACACACAGAGACATTTGTGCATGGCTATACAAAAAAATCTCTCTTTACTTGGGAGATAAGTGAGGCAATATATGTGCTGTGGGTGTGATCTTCCCTCCCAGGGTTGCAGAGTCTTCTAAGTGTTTCGCAGGGCCTCGGCTCCACAGTTCCTCGAGGAAGTTGGCCCCATAGGGTCTGTTGCTCTGTGGGAGGCTGAGGTATGACAAAAGACTTGTTCCTGGAGCTCTGCCAGCTCTGCTAGGTGGGGGGGAGCTGTAGCTCACTGGTGTCTGGAGCTGAATGATAGCTGCCGTGTGATAAAGCACTTCAATATGACTCTCTACATCTCCCCCCTCATTATTAGTCTACACAAGTGGATAGTAATCCATCCATGATGGTGGGCCTTTACCCAGGGAGTGGGGACAGAGGCCTAATTCCCCTTGTGGAGAACAAATGATTTTTCCACCTTTTAGATGGCTCTTGGTGTCTTTTGGAGGGGAAGGGCAGAGCCTTAAATTAGTGGGACATCCCCACAGAGTATAAGGTGGTCCGAAGACCAACACCAACCCCTATGCAAATCAGGCATGCTTCCCGGGGACTCAGAAATGGACAATAAAATCCTCCCCATGCAATGCTTTGCTCTGCAACTTTCCTGATGCCCATGTAAGCTTGTAAGCAGACACATAGATCTGAGTTCTATGTGGCTCCATGAAGGAGATCCACTTGTATAGGCTTCGATGCCAGAGAGTCAAGTAGTTACCAAATGCCATTCAAGTGTTTTAACAGACATGCCTGTTTGTAATTCAGGTGAGCCTGGATGGAGACAATCTGCTTAAAATATAAGATAAAGAGTTAATAAAGAAACAATGTTCAGTTGCAAATTAGCTTGTCTCAGGAAGGTCCAAGGTATTCATTTGTAAATTAGCAGCTCTTAAAACACAAAGTGTAGCTTCCCAGTTTGGGGGGAAATGGTTTTGAGAATCAACAGGGACTTGTTATTTCTCAGAGAGAATGGAGACTATATTTGGAATTAACTCAGTTGACTGATAAAGAATATTAGCCATCTTCATTATTGGAATCCCCAATATTGGACTTATTACTAGACCTCTTCAAGATTTAGTAAACTGATCACATTAAAGGAAGGAGAAGAGTCATTATAACTCCTCTTTTAGATTCATTTTTTTAAGTCAGTTTCAATAATTTCCACTGTTCTCTGTCCCACAAGATCTAAAGCTTACAGCAAGGCAGTGTATTTAATCTGGGACACAGGCAAGCAAAGTCACCATTGTCAGGTCACTCAGCAAGTTCACAGGTCGGCATTATTTTCAGCATGTCACATTCATCATTCTAGTAGCTTGAATACTTCTGCAGCATTCTGTGGAAAAAACACAAACATGACTTCTTCCCCATATTAAATAACTGATCAGGATCATGCCATATGCTAATAAGTGGATCCTTTCATCTCATCTAGGCATGAGTATGCCAAGTTGCTGGATGCTATACACTCAACAAGGAGTTCCTTGGCATCCAAATTTTTAAAATTTTCTTAAAAATATAAAGTATAATTTAAATAATATGCACAGGGATACAATTTCCCTCTTTTTTGTTTTTTATTTAGAAGATATTGTTTAAAGGTTTTACAATATCTAGTCCTTGAGAATTATGTCACATTAAATTGTTAAAAACAACTCAAATATTTGATGACTATAATAAATATCTAGTTCCATTATTTGTTTTAATATTAGTTGGAACACTAAGAATAGAAAATAATATAGGCAATGACTATGCAAGCACAGAAAATAAATGTATCATCTTTAGTTGCTTTTCCTGTTAAAAGGTTAAAATTATTCTCAAGCCATTACCATTTTGATGATGTTTGAATCTTTTGAAGCAACAAATACTTAAAAAAATTTTAAAGACCCATTGTTAAGAACAAGGGCCTGTAATAAAATTTCATGAATAATATACAGTGGAAGATTTAAAGTCTTAGCTTTTTGTATTAAAGCAGAGACAAATTTTTTTTTTCATAAGATAAGGCTATTACCATTTCTTAACTCTTTAGAAGTAAAAGCTTTTTACAATTATCTGGATCTGCAAAGCAAAAATAACCTTTTAAATCTTTAATAATTTTGCAGGCCAAATTTTAATGCCTTCATAAGTTCTACATAGCCTCATTGATCTTTCATAGATCTTAGATTTGAACTGTACTTTAAACCACACCTGGATAAATCTCCAATGTAAATACATTCTAATCTGAGCCTATTGTCTAAAGCCAGACACATACCCACCTGTGTAGTATCTTAGCCTGCAGCCAGCCAATATGGAAATTTGAGGGCTCCTGTAAAGATTTTAATAAAAATCTCACTGAAATCTCCTTTTTAATCTTGGAAAAATTTTACCTTTACAACTCTATCTAATAAACTTGTGAAAAAGTAGCAACAGGCTTATACTGGCCACAGCTGTTTTTAATCTTTATCACTCTAGAAATTATCTTTGAGAATCATGAGCTTATAATTAGACTGAAAGCTGCAGTTTTTACATGTAATTTTTAACTTTCTCTTGTAATATTAGAAAATACCTACAACTTTGAAAAAAAAATAAAGCCCAATTTTAAACCATCTATTCCCTTTAAAATCAATGGCAAACTCATTACTTGCACACCTTAAAGTTTGTCTGCCAGCTCTCATGTTTGAATGCATGACAGTGTAACTTATAATTTCTCATTAAGAAAACATTATTTTAAATCTTATCTCTTACAAGACTAATCTCTTAGGATCAGATCCACATAAAACATTATGGCAATCTGGACATTTCTTAGAGGCCTGTATTTCCTGGGTTGGGTCATGCCACATGTTGCTTAAGATGGCTCCAACCCTGAATTACCAGTTTTAAACTAATTTTTTTGTTACCGACATTACATCTTTTAAACAACTTAAGAGCCAATATTCTATAGTCAAAACATTTAAGCATACTTATATCTTTAATATCAATTAGAAACAAGAATAAAGCAACTACACAAATCTTATAAATTTAAATCAAACCCTTTTTTTTTCTTTTTTCTAGCTGTAATTTTAAGAGAAAAAGCACTTTGGACCCAATAACCACAATTATATAGCTTTTTCTAGGATAAATAACCATAAACTGAGACTGCATTAAGAGATGGACCACCAGTAGATGAAATTTTTACCATTTTTTTTTTCAACATGAAACATAGAACAGCCATTCAAACATTGAGAAACAAATTGAAACATGGACAAATTGCTGCACCGAGGACGAAAAAAAGACATACATCAAGGACATATAAATCGAGGGAAGAGTGGTTTTTATTTCTACTTGTGCCTAGGAGACTTTTAAAATCCATTTTCCTTCTGTCTTTCTCTCTCATGTTTCTAAAATCTGCTTTTCTCTCCTTTTTTTTTGTTTTTGATTTTTACTCTTTTTATTTTATTTTATTTATTTTATGCCCTAATTTTCTCTTGCCTGAAGTACAGTTCTAGACCGCGGACAAATTGCCTAACAGAATTCCTGTATTCACATCACTGTCACCCCTAGTTGATCTCAGTGTTGGGCTATGCTGATTCATCTAGTATTGTCGTATCCCTTCTTTTTGCCCCTTGCAACTATAGCCTTCAAAACCTGACATTTTTAGCACTAAAATTAATACTCTATGTTGTTTATCGGGCCCTGGATACTTAACCTTCATTCCGTTTCCGTGGAACTCCACCTACAAGACAGTGTTCCTCAGTAGTTCTCTCCTTTTCCACGTCCCACGTTCGAGGCATCATCTGAAACTTTCCAGGAATTCCACAAGAGTGGGTTTTCTGTGGATGAAGAGCTGGGAAATGAAACGACAGGGGTTGAGAGAAAGAGAACACACAGAGACATTAGTGCGTGGCTGTACAAAATCTATCTTTACTTGGGGGATAAGCATGGCAATGTATGTGCTGTAGGTGTGACCCTCCCTCCCAGGATTGCAGAGTCTTCTCAGTGCTTCTCAGCAGGGCCTCGGCTCCACTGTTCCTTAAGGAAATTGACCCCATAGGGTCTGTTGCTCTGCGGGAGTCTGAGGTATGGCAAAAGGCTTGTTCCTGGAGCTCTGCCAGCTCTGCCAGGTGTGTGTGTGGGGGGGAGGTGTAGCCCACTGGCATCTGGAGCTGAATGATAGCTGCCATGTGATAAAGCACTTCAATATGACTCTATATATATATCCATAGGACTTGGACTGACAATGGTGCCATATCACTGTTTCATCTTTTGAAGTAGTATTTAAATCCAATCAGAACATGGTTGATTACCCCCATGATGTTTGTTCCAATATTGCACCCATGGGCATAACTTGCCAGGCCAGTCATATTGTAGCTCAACGTGTTCACAGCTGGCAATAATTGATGCTTATTTTTTCCTCTGGTAGCATGCATTCCACTGTCCAATATTATGAAAGCTAGTTTGTAGTGATGAGACTTCCAGGTCAGTACCATGTTGATTTCTCCTTATTCTACAATTCAAGAGTATGATGCCCTCAGCAGTGTTTTCTACTGTTTCATTTTAAAAGTACTTTTAAATTTTTGAATACAAAAGTATTTTTTCCTGGGGATTAATCTAAACATTCTCCCAGTATGCTATCTTCTATATGAGAAAATTTTATTTCTCACTGTTGTTTAAGAACTACTTGCTTATGTTAGGTTTTCCCCCATAGACCTTGTTTTTAATTTAGTTTATGAAACACTACAACCAAAGTCAAATGACATAGATGTAAAAAAATCTTAATATTAGTTTATCATAACAAATAACATAAAAATAATATATATAGTTTAGTATTGTTGCATTTGGAGAATTATTAAAAGTGGAAAATCATGTTATTTGATATTCACTCTGTAAGATTTTCCACTAGTATGGGGACTGTCTTCTCATTCTTTCTATGGTGCCTTAAATATATGTGATTCAATCTTAGTGAAATAGAACCTACTGCCTTTTATTTTGTGTAATATGTAAATCGTAGTTCTTTCTTTCTTTCTTTCTTTCTTTCTTTCTTTCTTTCTTTCTTTCTTTCACTGATTTTCTTCTACATTATGTTCTAGATCAGGAGTTTTCATTAGCATTTTGTCTATGATTTATTTTGAGTTTACTATTTTATTTTCATATGGACATTTAATTGAGGCTGGCTTACAGGTTCAGAGGTTCAGTCCATTGTCGTCAATGCAGGAACATGGCAACATCTAGGCAGGCATGGTACAAGAGGAGCTGAGAGTTCTATATATTCATCTGAAGGCTGCTAACAGAATACTGGCTTCCAGGCAGCTAAGATAAGGGTCTAAAGCCCACACCCACAGTGACACACCCACTCCAACAAGGCCAAACCTACTCCAACAGGGCCATATCTTCTAATAGTGCCACTCCCTAGGCAGAGCATGTACAAATCATCAGTTCCCAATTTCATCTACATAGGTCTTGGTAACACATTGCTCTTGTGCTGCCAAATAGGGTTTTTATTGAGAACAATCTCAGTCATGATCTGCAGAGGTTGTTGAAGGGCAATTTGAAGATAAGTCTTCTTTATCTTCATAGGCTGTCCCAGAGGGAATGCAACACAGATGTTCTTCTCGTAAGTAGTCAGTGAGGATCTGCAGTTTTTCTAGCACACTTAAATCTTCATTTGGACACTCATCTTCATCCTGTTCCTCTTCCCTAATCTCTTCAAGCCTTATCCAGTACCAGCCTCCTTGGGAACCTGAATATTCTTCTGGGCATCCAGTTGCTGTAAGCTCAGTAGCTTCTTCTCTGGTATCGTTCGAGCCTTCTTACTCTTCAGTCCCATCTGAAACTGCTTGGTAGCCTTTGCTTCATTTTGGTTTTACATGTGAAATTTTTTCCTATACTTTTCAAACCTCTCCTCTGATTTCTGGTTTAATAATGGTTTTTAATAATGACCTATGCCACTTTTTCCTGTTTTGACAGGAAGAATTGGTTTGACAATACCATCTCTACTCTTGCCCAGAGCCTGCCCATTCTTGTATCCCATCTATTGGAGCAAACGGAACCCTTTGTTTTCACAGCTGAGTACATTCTTCAACTCGATGTCACATATTTCCTTCTCTTCTTTCATGCTCTTGTGCCTGTTTTTAAGATTAGCTTACTGTTGCTTTTCTTCTTCTTGATGGGCTTCTTGGATCTGCCTCAGCATTGGCACACCTGGTCTGATGTCTTCTTGAATGTTAATGGATAAATCCAAAATAGAGTCCTCTTCTTCTTCCATGTTCTCCTTCATATGGCAATACTACTTAGCTCATGAACAGCCCAGTAGTTATGAACAATTAGTTCCACTTTCCAACTGGGAAATTTGAGACTCAATTGGGCTAAATAATTTGTTCACAACCACGAAGAATACAGGTCTTGGTGATCCTGCTTGGATAGGGTGTAGCTGATGCTGTGATGGACAGTCACAGCCAACTTGCACAGACTTCTGTCATTCTCCAGGATGTCTGCACACCTTAAAACCAGAGCTTTACTGCCCAGATCCAGCTTCACTGAGAGTGCACTGTGTATGCTTGAGTTTATTTTTAAAAAATTGTAGTCTATTTGTATGAACTTAGCATTCCCTGCTTTTATGGGTGTTTAGTGTTAAGAGCAATGATTATAAAATGAATTTTGATTCTCAGTTGAATTTTCAAATCTTATCAAAATTCTTATTAAACATTAATTGTGTTGTGTCATTTATATTATAATAATGTTTGGAGTTTATCTCAAAGCTGAAAATTGTGGGAAATATTTTAGAGACATAGAGTTCATCAGGTGTCCTGCTTTGTTATTATATGCTTATTCACTTGACACAGGGGTATCTCTCTAAACCTGAAGTTCATTTTTTTTAAAACTAGAATAGCTGTTGAGCACACCCTACTGATCCTCCTGTCTTCACGGGGTCACAGTTCTACTTTATATGGGTGCACACTACATGAGCTCAAATGATACACTTGGGCCCACTAAGCTTTCTCCATAGCTCACAATCATTTTTATACTAGATTTTTATCTTAGTAGTCATGATTCTTCAAAATACAGTTCTATAGCTCAGTCTTCCAGTGTAATCCTTCACTGTTGCTCTGTGTATACTTGCTCTTACGAAATAAGCTATTCCCTCTATTGAAAACAGAGCATATATATTTTTAAATGTGTAATTTGCTTATACTATCATATTTACTTGAATTCTTGGCTCTCCTAAGACTTCACTTGAAGTAATATGTTAATTTATTTTGAAAACCTAATCTTCTAGGAAACCATTCCTGATTACCACAAGGTATGTGATTTGTTCACTGTTTAGGCCATCAGAAAATGATGTTTTTCAAATTTTCTCTTTAAATTGTAAAGTAAAATTTATAACTTATTACTTTGCCCATTTAAATTATTTGTCTCTATACTTGCTTATTTAATTACATCTCAAGCTTATCACTTCTCCCATTTTGTCACTCAGCACAAACCTTTTTTTTGTTTTTTTTTTTTTTTTTTTTTTTTTTTTTTTTTTTTTTTTTTAGAGATACTACATTTATTTTCCATGATTCAAAAGCTATGTGACAGCAAGACTGTCTAATATTTTTTTTTTTTTTTTTTTTTTTTTTTTTTTTTTAGTTTAATTTTATTTTATTTTTTTAATTTACATTCCAAATCACTTCCCCTTTCCCGTTTCCTCCCTCCCCGAAAGTCCCATAAGCCCCCTTCCCTCCCTCTTTTCTCCGTTCAACCCCCTCTCATTACTCTGTCCTGGCGTTCCCCTACATCCAGTCTTTCCAGGACCAGGGGTCTCTCCTTCCATCTTTTTAGAAATCTATTGATATGCTGATTGTGTCTAGGGTATTCTGAGATTCTGGGTCAATATCCCCTTATCAGTGACTTCATACCATGTGTGATCTTTTGTGATTGGGTTACCTCACTAAGGATGATATTTTCAAGTTCTGACCATTTGCCTAGGAATTTCGTGAATTCATTGTTTTTAATTGCAGAGTAGTATTCCATTGTGTAAATATACCACATCTTCTGAATCCATTCCTCCGTTGAGGGACATCTGGGTTCTTTCCAGCTTCTGGCTATTATAAATAAGGCTGCTATGAATATAGTGGAGCATGTGTCCTTATTGCATGCAGGTAAAGTCTCTGGGTATATGCCCAGGAGTGGTATAGCCGGATCCTCCGGAAGTGTCATGCCCAGTTTTCTGAGGAGCCGCCAGACTGCTTTCCAGAGTGGTTGTACCAGCCTGCAATTCCACCAGCAGTGGAGGAGTGTTCCTCTTTCTCCACATCCTCGCCAACAACTGCTGTCTCCTGTGTTTTTGATCTTAGCCATCCTGACTGGTGTGAGATGGAATCTCAGGGTTGTTTTGATTTGCATTTCCCTAATGACTAAGGATGATGAACATCTCTTTAGGTGCTTCTCAGCCATTAGATATTCTTCAGGTGAGAACTCTTTGTGGAGCTCTGTACCCCATTTTTTAATAGGGTTACTTGCCTCTCTGGAGTTTAACTTCTTGAGTTCTTTGTATATCTTGGATATTAGCCCTCTGTCGGATGTAAGGTTGGTAAAGATCATTTCCCAGTTAGTTGGTTGCCGCTTTGTCTTTTTGACGGTGTCTTTTGCCTTGCAAAAACTTTGTAATTTAATGAGGTCCCATTTGTCTATTCTTGATCTTAGAGTATAAGCTATTGGAGTTCTGTTCAGGAAATTCTCCCCTGTGCCCATATGTTCAAGGTTCTTCCCTAGTTTCCCTTCTATTAGTTTCAGTGTGTCTGGTTTTATGTGGAGATCTTTGATCCACTTAGAATTGAGCTTAGTGCAAGGAGATAAGGATGGGTCAATTTGCATTCTTCTGCATGTTGACCTCCAGCTGAGCCAGCACCATTTGTTGAAAAGGCTATCTTTTTTCCACTGGATGGTTTTAGCTCCTTTGTCAAAGATCAAGTGACCATAGGAGTGTGGATTCATTTCTAGGTCTTCAATTCTGTTCCATTGATCTACATGTCTGTTACTGTACCAATCCCATGCAGTTTTTAACACTATTGCTCTGTAGTACAGCTTGAGGTCCGGGATACTGATTCCCCCAGAGGTTCTTTTACTCTTGAGAATAGTTTTAGCTATTCTGGGTTTTCTGTTATTCCAGATGAATTTTTGAATTGCTCTTTCTAACTCTATGAAGAATTGAGTTGGGATTTTGATGGGGATTGCATTGAATCTGTGTATTACTTTTGGTAAGATGCTCATTTTTACTATATTAATCCTGCCAATCCATGAGCATGGCAGATTTTTCCATCTTCCGAGGTCTTCTTCAATTTCTTTCTTCAGAGACTTGAAGTTCTTGTCATACAGATCTTTCACTTGTTTGGTTAGCGTCACGCCAAGATACTTAATATGGTTTGTGGCTATCGTAAAGGGTATTATTTCTCTTACTTCTTTCTCAGCCTGCTTATCCTTTGAGTATAGGAAGGCTTCTGACTTGCTTGAGTTGATTTTATATCCGGCCACTTTGCTGAAGTCGTTTATCAGCTGTAGGAGTTCTCTGGTGGAGTTCTTTGGGTCGCTTATGTATACTATCATATCGTCTGCAAATAGTGATAGTTTGACTTCTTCCTTTCCAATTTGTATCCCTTTGACCTCTTTTTCTTGTCTAATTGCTCTAGCTAGAACTTCAAGTACTATATTGAAAAGATATGGAGAGAGAGGGCAGCCTTGTCTAGTCCCTGATTTTAGTGGGATTGCTTCAAGTTTCTCTCCGTTTAGATTGATGCTGGCTACTGGTTTGCTGTAAATTGCTTTTACTATGTTTAGATATGGGCCTTGAATTCCTGATCTTTCCAAGACCTTTAGCATGAAAGGATGCTGAATTTTGTCAAATGCTTTCTCAGCATCTAATGAGATGACCATGTGGTTTTTTTCTTTGAGATTGTTTATGTAGTGGATTACATTGATGGATTTCCTTATATTGAACCATCCCTGCATCCCTGGGATGAAGCCTACTTGATCGTGGTGAATGATCGTTTTGATGTGTTCTTGGATTCGGTTGGCAAGAATTTTATTGAGTATTTTTGCATCGATATTCATAAGAGAGATTGGCCTGAGATTCTCTTTCTTTGTCGGATCTTTGTGTGCTTTTGGTATTAGTGTAATTGTGGCTTCATAGAACGAGTTGGGTAGTGTTCCTTCTGTTTCTATTTTGTGGAACAGTTTGAAGAGTATTGGTGTTAGGTCTTCTTTGAAGGTCTGATAGAATTCTGCACTAAAACCATCTGGACCTGTGCTTTTTTTGGTTGGAAGACTTCCAATGACAACTTCTATTTCTTCAGGGGTTATAGGACGGTTTAGATGGTCTATTTGATCCTGATTTAATTTTGGTACTTGGTATCTGTCAAGGAAATTGTCCATTTCCTCAAGATTTTCTAGTTGTGTTGAATACAGGTTTTTGTAGTAGGATCTGATGATTTTTTGAATTTCCTCAGTTTCTGTTGTTATCTCTCCCTTTTCGTTTCTGATTTTATTAATTTGGATACTATCTCTGTGCCCTCTGGTTAGTCTGGCTAAGGGCTTATCTATCTTGTTGATTTTCTCAAAGAACCAACTCCTCGTTTTGTTGATTCTTTGTATGGTTTTATTTGTTTCTACTTGATTGATTTCAGCCCTGAGTTTGATGATTTCCTGCCTTCTACTCCTCTTTGGTGTATTTGCTTCTTTTTGTTCCAGGGCTTTCAGGTGTGCCATTAAGCTGTTAGTGTATGCTGTCTCCCGTTTCTTTTTGGCGGCACTCAGGGCTATGAATTTTCCTCTTAGCACTGCTTTCATTGTGTCCCATAAGTTAGGGTATGTTGTGCCTTCATTTTCATTAACTTTCAAAAAGTCTTTGATTTCTTTCTTTATTTCCACCTTGACCAAGTTATCATTGAGTAGAGCATTGTTCAGCCTCCATGTGTACGTGGGTTTTCTTTTGTTTTTGTTGCCATTGAAGACCACCCTTATTCCATAGTGATCTGATAGGAGGCATGGGATTATTTCTATCTTCTTGTATCTGTTGAGGTCTGATTTGTGACCAATTATATGGTCAATTTTGGAGAAGGTACCATGAGGAGCTGAGAAGAAGGTGTATTCTTTAGCTCTAGGATGAAATGTTCTATATATATCAGTTAGTTCCATTTGGTCCAAGGCTTCAATTAGATTCACTGTGTCCCTGTTTAGTTTCTGCTTTCCTGAACGATCCATTTCAGAGAGCGGGGTGTTGAAGTCACCCACTATTATTGTGTGCGGTGCGATGTGTGCTTTGAGTTTTAGTAAAGTTTCTTTTACGAATGAGGGTGCCCTTGCATTTGGAGCATAGATATTCAGGATTGAGAGTTCTTGATGGTGGATTTTTCCCTTGATCAGTATGTAGTGTCCTTCTGTGTCTTTTTTGATGACTTTGGGTTGAAAATCAATTTTATCCGATATTAGGATGGCTACTCCACCTCGTTTCTTGGGGCCATTTGCTTGTAAAATTGTTTTCCAGCCTTTTACTCTGAGGTAGTGTTTGTCTTTGACACTGAGGTGCGTTTCCTGCATGCAGCAAAAAGCTGGGTCCTGTTTACGTATCCAGTCTGCTAGTCTATGTCTTTTAATTGGGGAATTGAGACCATTGATATTAAGAGAGATTAAGGCATAGTGATTATTGCCATCTGCCATTCTTGACGCTATCATTATGTTTGAGTGGTTATCTACTTTTGGGTTTGATTCAAGAAGGTTATTATCTCATTTTTTCCAGGGTGTTGTTTCTCTCCCTGTATTGGAGGTTTCCACCTATTATCCGTTGCAGGGCTGGATTTGTGGAAAGATATTGTGAAAATTTGGTTTTATCATGGAATATCTTGGTCTCTCCATCTATGGTGATTGAGAGTTTTGCTGGGTATAGTAGTCTAGGCTGGCATTTGTGCTGTCTTAGTGTCTGCATGAGATCTGCCCAGGATCTTCTGGCTTTCATAGTCTCTGGTGAGAAGTCTGATGTGATTCGGATAGGTCTTCCTTTGTATGTTACTTGGCCCTTTTCTCTTACTGCATTTAGTATTCTTTCTTTGTTTAGAACATTCGGTGTTTTGATTATTATGTGACGGGAGGTATTTCTGTTCTGGTCCAGTCTGTTTGGAGTTCTGTAGGCTTCTTGTATGTTCATCGGCATCTCTCTCTTTAAGTTAGGGAAGTTTTCCTCCATAATTTTGTTGAAGATGTTTACTGGCCCTTTAAGTTGCAAATCTTCACTCTCATCTATACCTATAATCCTTAGGTTTGGTCTTCTCATTGTGTCCTGGATTTCCTGGATGTTTTGGGTTACGCGTTTTTTGCATTTTGCATTTTCTTTGACTGTTGAGTCGATGCTTTCTATGGAATCTTCAGCACCTGAGATTCTTTCTTCCATCTCTTGTATTCTATTGTTGATGTTTGCATCTATGACTCCTGATTTCTTCCCAAGGTTTTCTATCTCCAAAGTTGTCTCCCTTTGTGATTTCTTAGTTGTTTCTACTTCCTTTTTTAGTTCCTGGATGGATTTGCTGAGATCCTTCACTTGTTTGTTTGTATTTTCCTGTATTTCTTTAAGGTAATTTTGCATTACCTCTTTCAGGATTTCTTCCTGATGACCCACGTTCTCCTGCATTTCTCTGAGCGATTTTTGTGTTTCCTCCTCATGGGATTCCATCTGTTGATCCATCGTCTCCTGCATTTCTTTAAGCAGTTCTCGTGTTTCCTTTGTAAGGGCATCTAACCGTTGATTCATTTCTTTAAGCAATTTTTGTGTTGCCTCCTTATGGGCATCCGTCTGTTGACCCATATTCTTCTGCATTTCTTTATGCAAATTTTGTGATTCCTTTGTGAGTGCATCTACCCGTTGATTCATCTCGTTAAGCGATTTTTGTGTTGTCTCCTTGTGCGCCTCCATCTTTTGATCCATGTTCTCCCGCATTTCTCTAAGCGATTTTTGTGTTTCCTTTGTAAGGGCTTCTAACCGTTGATTCATGGTCTCCTGTAACTCTTTATGAGATTTATTTGTGTCCTTCTTGTGATCCTCTAATAGCATCATGAGAAGTGATTTTAAATCCAGATCTTGTCTTTCGGGTGTGGTGGGGTATCCAGGACTTGCTGCTGTTGGAGAGTTGGGTTCGGATGGTCCTACATTACTTTGATTACTGTTAGTAACATTCCTACGTTTGCCTTTTGCCATCTGGATACCTCTGGTGTTAGTTGGTCCTGCTGCCACTGGCTGTTGGTTGGACCTCCTGTGAGCCTGCAAAGCTATTTCTGCCCCCCCCTGGATTACCAGGATTCCCCTGGCACCGATTTCTGGGGCCTGCCTGCTCCTGAGTGACTTTGGAGCCCTAATGTGCTTTGCCCCAAGTGATCTTATATTGGGGAGGCCTTGCACATCTAAAGGCTCAGCCTAGTGGATTCCTGGAGCAGAGGTCGCCAAAGGGAGGCTGGCAGGCTCCTGCCCTGTGCAGGGGTGTGTGATCTCTCCTGGGGGGGGGAGGGGGGCGTCCCTCTGCCAGACAGAAGTCCCACAGCAGATCTGGCGCGCTGGTCACTGCAGATCAGCCCAGCACCTGGGAGCAGGTTACACACAAGCTGCCTGAACCCGAAGCGATATTATGCCTGTCTGTCTCTGAGCCTGGTGGTCCCAACTACCTGGTCACTGGAGCAAAGATGGCGGAGGGCACTCTCCGTGGCGCCGCTCACCCTGTGGTCACGATGGCCCGCCGATCTGGCACCCAGACGACCACAGCGCCAACCCGCCCTCGGGCACAGAAGGAAGCCCCAACAGGCCGTGTCCCAAGTGATGTTATATTGGGGGGAGAGCCTGGGTACCGGTCTCTCCAGCGCAGTCCGCGGGAACAGAGGTCGCGGAAGGGAAGCTGGCGGGCTCCCTCCCTGCGCGGGGTCCCTCCAGCAGGCAGAAGGTCCCACCGCGGAACTGGCGCGCTGGTTACTGCAGATCAGCCCAGCACCTGGGAGCAGGTTACACCCAAGCTGCCTGAAACCGAAGCGATATTATGCCTGTCTGTCTCTGAGCCTGGCGGTCCCAACTACCTGGTCACTGGAGCAAAGATGGCGGAGGGCAGTCTCCGTGGCGCCGCTCACCCTGTGGTCACGATGGCCCGCCGATCTGGCGCCCAGACGACTACAGCGCCAACCCGCCCTCGGGCACAGACGGAAGCCCCAACAGGCCGTGTCCCAAGTGATGTTATATTGGGGGGAGAGCCTGGGTACCGGTCTCTCCAGCGCAGTCCGCGGGAACAGAGGTCGCGGAAGGGAAGCTGGCGGGCTCCCTCCCTGCGCGGGGTCCCTCCAGCAGGCAGAAGGTCCCACCGCGGAACTGGCGCGCTGGTTACTGCAGATCAGCCCAGCACCTGGGAGCAGGTTACACCCAAGCTGCCTGAAACCGAAGCGATATTATGCCTGTCTGTCTCTGAGCCTGGCGGTCCCAACTACTCCAGCACAAACCTTTAAATATAGATAGACTGTTGCTACTGTAGTAACAACCTGTTGGAGGGAGGTTTGGGAGACAAACATAGCTTGATGACTAGGTGAACTAATATGGATTGAAACTAGCATTTTCTTGCATATTAGAAAATACTTAAAACTAAAATATGTACCTATATCTCCCAAGTTAAGCATAAGAAATTGACTTTTGGTACTGGGTACATGCGAGCATGTGCTCTTAATCTTTTGTTCATAAAAATGTATAATGTAAAATGAAGAAAAGTACCAGACTGAATTAAAGTCTACAGTTTTAAAGATATTTATCAATTTTATAGTCTCTCAAAGAACTATCTTTTTGAATAAACACACATGAAGTGATTTTATTTATAATTCCAGTGATAATAGTTAATGCTAACAAAGTCATCCTTCCCAAGTATAGGGTTGTTAGAGAGTGCCTCTTCAAAATTGGAACTCAATTTCTGAATCTTAATAAGGAGAAAGCGATCGATTCTAGATATATGTATATCATACATATATGGACTGAAGATATAGTTCATTATGTTTTCA
Organism: Tokudaia tokunoshimensis; assembly: GCA_036184795.1. Classification (NCBI taxonomy): domain Eukaryota; kingdom Metazoa; phylum Chordata; class Mammalia; order Rodentia; family Muridae; genus Tokudaia; species Tokudaia tokunoshimensis. The sequence continues at coordinate 129,535,466 of BTHU01000023.1, read as the reverse complement.
TTACTTCAAGAAATAGTTAGCTCTGTTTTTTTACTGAACCTACATTGGGAAAATTAAGGTGAAATACATAGATATCTCTAAATGAATATTTATAGATTTATAGATCAGCTATAGATTGATAGATAGATTAGATAGATAGATAGATAGATAGATAGATAGATAGATAGATAGGATCTAATGTCCAAGCTAATACAAATTCTTTAAGACACAACTGTCTCTACCCAAAGAAATATTTGTGTGGGAGATAGAGATAAGAGGAAGAAAATCAGGGTTTAATTTTATATTATAAATTTCATCAGGATGAGATAGAAGTTTGATCAATTGAATACAGTTTCTTGAAACAAAGTAACCATGATCAATGATAACAGTGGTTATGAATATTAATTATTAGCTATTCAGTATGTTTCATATCACCATAATCAAAACCTCAAGAAACTAAAGTTTTCATGTTACAATAGTTTTGATATTATTTGCTATAAGATCTTTGACAATACACTATAATACAGATTTAGCTTATCTTTAATGATAATATGTAGAAAGATATCTGTAAATAGAAATAGTATTATAAATGATAAACACTTTCTTCTTTAAGTGTAGCATAAACATAACAATGTTTTTAATATCATGATTAATGAAAGGTAAGTGCTGTCTCAGTAGACTTCTTTCACAGATTTTTAAAATATTCTTTCTGACTATTGCCTATAATATCATCTTTATTATCTGTATGTAAAACTTATACAATCTGTATCCAAAGACAAAGCCATCTTATAATGATCCCAAAGCACAGTTGCTTAGAGACTTAAAATAGAATGTAATTTCTAGTGAGCTCATCCAAGCTTTAGCCTACGCAGTTCCATTTTTTGCACAAAATGACTTGGCTAACATTCCAAACAAGGACCATAAACTAGCAGTGCGCATAGACACTGAGAATCAAGATATATTTAGATAGATTGCATGGATTGAAGAGGACCAGACCATCTGTCTTTAACACAGTAGAATGTCATTTTTATTCCAGTCAAAGGCGAGGATTTTCCAGCTATGTTCTGTAGTTAAAGATACAAAAAAGGTAATTTAACAATTAGATATGTATGCCATTCACAAAAAATCCAAATGCATTTGTGTCTTTAATTATTATACAATGTTATGGACTGAAAGATGTAGTTATAGTTTCAAAAATAATGTCTTAGAAATTTTTAATTTATGCTTCTTCAAAATGTGTTAGTGTTGCTATTCTAAACATGCTGGTTTCTCAGGAGCTGTTACCATGTCTACCTCTTACCCTGGAGTGTGAGTTTCTCCAGAATGTGGAATGTTGTTTTATTTCCTCTCTTTCCATGTTGCACATTGGCTAGGTTGTGATACACAGTTACTTGTGAATTTCTGTTGAATGAAATACATATTATAGAATCCAAGCTGGTACTCTTTGCTTCATGGAAATAATTTAAGAAATAATATAGGTGGGTTGGCTGACAACCTTTAACTAGAATGTTATTCTTTAAAAGATGTCCTTTCCTCTATAAATAGAGTTCACAAATGAAGTAGGCCACCAACAGAATCATTAAATATTCCATTGCTTTTCATCTGTACTTCAGACTCGACTCAATTCAGAAACTTGCAGTTTTGCATGTTAAATGGGGAAACATCCACCAAAAAGAGTGGGTTTTCCAATGAAGCATGAGATAAAAGAGGGATCTTTCACTCAAATTAATTACTGAATTTAACTTTACAATTACAACCAAATCATTGTGATTCATCTTTCATTGAAGTGATCAAAAATGTGTAAGTTTTAGCCATGATATTCATAATATTTTGCTCCTCTGAAAGGACTTACTGAAAAAAATTCTACTGACTAGATGAGAAAAGTTGTTAGATATACAAAGAACCTTAGAAGGTAATGATATAACAAAACCTGTGAAAAAGTGTAAGATTAATTGCATAAGATACAAGTAATAATGAATAAAGATACATAGTTTACATGATGAATAGTGATTTTACCATTAAAAACTATTAAAAATGTTCACCAATTACCATTTAAGTATATATGTGATGGTGACATAAAACTTTTTTCTCTAGGGCTGACAATGTAGTTTAGTTTGGAGACTTTTTGCGCACAATGCACAAAGCTCTGGATTCAATCCCCAGCACTATAAACACTGGGAATTGTAGTGTTGTCCTATAAATCTGGTACATGGGAGATAGAGGCAGGAAGATAAAAAGTTCAAGACTATTCTCAGTCACATAATTCATTACCAAAAATATATTAAATAAATATATTAAGTAATGTTGCCTTAATGTTGCAATTTTGTAAAAGTAACTTTTATTCTATAGGTGAAATTGTCATCTCAGAAGCTTATGGCTGAATAAACTCACCCTTACTACCTTGTTCTGATCTCTGGTGTGCTGGTTCAACTCAAACTCCTTGCTGCTTCTGTCTGAAATTCCTTTTCACACCTGCTGATTCAAATTAGCTTCTCCTGACTTCCTCCTAAATTGCTCTGCTTAGCAAAACCGCCTCTGAATTCCATGAACTGAATTGCACTGAATGTGTGGTATTGCACCGAGCTCCACTCAAACAACCTGCTCTGCACTGAAATGAATTTAACAGAACTGACTAACATTCTTTCCCTGCACTGTTCTTTGTAGTTGTCTCTCTCTTTCCAGTTGAATTTATCCTATCTGACTCACTCTGTCAAGCAATTTTCTGATGCATCACATTGTCTGCCCTGCAATTAGACAAAACTTTCAAGTATGGTTGTTTTTTTCTGCTAACTAATCTTACCTATATTGTTTGTGATTAAAAGTGGGTACTAAGGGTGTGTCCATATTCCAGTCAGAGGGATTAAAGTATATAGCCTGTCTGAATTCCAAAAATATGACACAGAACTAAAATGTCTTTGGATGTGATTCCCAACCAGAGCAGTCATACTGCAGTGTCAAAATTTCTTTACAGAATATAAATCAAATAAATACTTATTAAGCAAACCTAATATTTTGTGGTCAAAATATATCATAAGAAAACATTTCCCAACTAACTTGGAAATGATCTTTACCAACCCTACATCTGACAGAGGGCTAATATCCAATATATACAAAGAACTCAAGAAGTTAGACTCCAGAGAGCCAAGTAACCCTATTAAAAAATGGGGTACAGAGTTAAACAAAGAGTTCTCACCTGAAGAATATCTAATGGCTGAGAAGCACCTAAAGAGATGTTCATCATCCTTAGTCATTAGGGAAATGCAAATCAAAACAACCCTGAGATTCCATCTCACACCAGTCAGAATGGCTAAGATCAAAAACACAGGAGACAGCAGTTGTTGGTGAGGATGCGGAGAAAGAGGAACACTCCTCCACTGCTGGGGGGATTGCAAGCTGGTACAACCACTCTGGAAAGCAGTCTGGCGGTTCCTCAGAAAACTGGGCATGACACTCCCAGAGGATCCGGCTATACCACTCCTGGGCATATACCCAGAGGCTTTACCTGCATGCAATAAGGACACCTGCTCCACTATGTTCATAGCAGCCTTATTTATAATAGCCAGAAGCTGGAAAGAACCCAGATGTCCCTCAACGGAGGAATGGATTCAGAAGATGTGGTATATTTACACAATGGAATACTACTCTGCAATTAAAAACAAAGAATTCACGAAATTCCTAGGCAAATGATCAGAACTTGAAAATATCATCCTTAGTGAGGTAAACCAATCACAAAAGTACACACATGGTATGCAGTCACTTATAAGGGGATATTAACCCAGAATCTCAGAATACCCTAGACACAATTCGCATATCAATAGATTTCCAAGAAGATGGAAGGAGAGACCCCTGGTCTTGGAAAGACTGGATGTAGGGGAATGCCAGGACAGAGAAGCGAGAGGGGGTTGAATGGGGAAAAGAGGTAGGGAAGGGGGCTTATGGGACTTTCGGGGAGGGAGGAAATGGGAAAAGGGAAATGATTTTGAATGTAAATAAAAAAAACTTAGAAAGTAAAATAAAATTTAAAAAAAAAAGAAAAAGAAAAACATTTTAGATTGTATAACAAGTGAATAGGAAAAAGAGCACCTGTTATGTTATGTTATGTTATAATGCTCTTTAATTCATGGTAAAGGTTAATTATTCCTTTGAAATTCAAAAATGCCTTCACATTGAGTTACTGTGGTGTCGTAAAGTAGTATCCCATGGTAGAATCATAACTTTAACTCAATCTATGTACAGTACAGTATGAATTCCAAAACATTCAGGAGTAGAAAATAGTGGAGAAAGAATAAAAGGAATAATAAAACTCTCAAATATTGTATAAATTTAGATGTCAGAGAACAAATGAAATATATAGAAAATAAATATAGTGATCTATCACTAGCATTTGTTTACTCTACATGACCACCAAGATTTCAACATTCTGACTTTAATTACATTCAATAGAAACTGTCTCTTCCTTCCATAGGCAACCATCTATTTTCAAATATTTATCTTCTTGCTGAACATAAGAAAACCACACTGTATTATCTTTATAGCAGAAACATAATTTATGCTTAATTTGGGGTCTGTCTGACAATATAGCTCCATTATTAAAAGTGTATTGTGGGGATACAACCAGGAGTGCAGGGAAGACAGGAGCAGCAGAGCAACTGGGCCAGGGTCCATCTGGACTCTACCTGCACCCAGGAGCTAGGCAGTGACACGGGCATCTGTGCACAGATCCTGCCGGGGAGAACTGCTCTGCAGGGAGGGATTAGACTCCCAGCTTTGAGGGCGACTGGGACAGAGTCAGTCTGGGCTCCACCTGTAGCCAGGTGCTGAGCAGCACCATAGAACACTGTGCCAGGGACATCCAGTCACACAGGGCTGCGGAGACAGGCTTGAAGGACTACAGGAGGGACAAGCGCCAGCCAGAGACAACAGGACCAACTTACACCAGAGATAACCAGAAGGCAAAAGACAAATGTAGGAAACATTACCAACAGAAAGCAAGGCAACATGGCACCATCCGAACACAATTCTCCCACAAGAGCATGTCCTGGATACCCCAAAACACCAGAAAAGCATGATTTAGATTTAAAATCATAGCTCATGATGCTGATAGAGGGCTTCAAGAAGAACATAAATGACTCCCTTAAAGAAATACAGGAGAACACAGGTGAACAGGTACAAGCCCTTAAAGAACTACAGGAAAGCATAACAAAACAGGTGAAGCAAATGAACAAAGCCATCCAGGATCTAAAAATGGAGGTAGAAACAATAAAAAAATCACAAAGGGAAACACCTCTGGACATAGAAAACCTAGGAAAGAAGTCAGGAGTCATGGATACAAGTATCACCAACTGAATACAAGAGATAGAAGAGAGAATCTCAGATGCAGAAGATACCATAGAAAGTACTGAAACAACACTTAAAAAAATGAAAAATGCAAAAAGCTCCTAACCCAAAACATCCACAAATTACAGGACAAAATGAGAAGACCAAACCTAAGGATCATAGGTATAGAAGAGAGCAAGGATTTACATTTTAAAGGGCCAGTAAATGTCTTCAATAAAATTATAGAGAAAAACTTCTCTAACTTAAAGAAAGAGATGCCCATGAACATACAAGAAGCCTACAGAACTCCAAATAGTTTGGACCGAAAAAAAAAAAAAAAGAAATTCCTATCATCACATAATAATTAAAATACCAAATGCACTAAACAAAGAAAGGATATTAAAAGCAGTAAGAGTAAAAATTCAAGTAACATATAAAGGCAGACCTATCAGAATTACCCCAGACTTCTCACCAGAGACTATGAAAGCCAGATGATCCTGGGCAGATGTCATACAGACCCTAAAGGAACACAAATGCCAACCCAGGCTATTATACCCAGCAAAACTCTCAATTACCATAGATGAAGAAACCAAGGTATTCTATGAAAAAACACAATATTTTTCCTCAAATCCTGCCCTTCAAAGGATAATGAATGGAACACATCAACAAAAGGAGGGAAACTACAAGCTAGAAAAAGCAAGAAATTAATCTTCTTTTAACAAACCAAAAAGAAAAGAGCCACAAAAACATAACTCTACCTCTAATAACAAAAATAACAAGAAGCAACAGTCACTTCTCCTTACTATCTCTTAATATCAGTGGACTCAATTCTCTAATAAAATGACATAGACTAACAGATTGTACACATAAGCAAGACCCAACATTTTTCTGCATACAAGACACCCACCTCAGGCACAAAGATAGACACTACCTCAGATTAAAAGGTTGGAAAACAATTTTTCCAAGCAAATGGTCCCAAGAAACAAGCTGGTGTAGACATTCTAATATCAAATAAAATCAACTTTCACCTAACTTAATAAGAAAAGGTAAGAAAGGACACTTCATACTCATCAAAGGAAAAATCCACCAAGATGAACTCTCAGTTCTGAACATATGTGTTTCAAATACAAGGGCACCCACATTCACAAAAGAAACTTTACTAAAGCTCTAAGGACACACATCATTCACAGAATAATAGTGGGAGGCTTCAACACAGCACTCTCATCAATGGACAGATCAGGTAAACACAAACTAAACAGAGAAACAGTGAAAGTAACAGAAGTTATGAACCAAATGAATTTAACAGGTATCTATAGAACGTTTTATCCTAAAACAAAAGAATACACCTTCTTCTCCCCACCTCATAGAACCGTCTCCAAACTTAACCATATTGGATCACAAAACAGACCTCAGTGGATATAAGAAGACAGCAATAATTTCATGCACCCTATCAGATCACCACGGACTAAGACTGGTCTTCAATAACAACAAAAACAACAGAAAGCCCACATACACATGAAAACTAAGCAACATTCTACTCAATGATAACTTGGTCAAGGAAGAAATAAAGAAATAAATTAAGGACATTTTTAGAAATTAGTGAAAACGAAGGCACAACATACTCAAACTTATGGGACACAAAGAAAGCAATGCTAAGGGGAAAACTCATAGCTCTGAGTGCCTCCAAAAAGGAGCTGGAGAGAGCATACATTAGCAGGTTAATAGCACAGCTGAAGGCTCTAGAATAAAAAGAAGCAAATACATCCAAGAGGAGTAGACAGCAGGAAATAAACTCAGGGCCAAAGTCAACTAAGTAGAAACAAAAAGAACTATACAAAGAAAAAAAAAAACAATCCAGGAGCTGTTTCTTTGAACAAAACAAAAAGATTGGTAAACCATTAGTCAAACTAACCAGAGGGCACAGAGACAGCATCCAAATCAACAAAATCAGAAAAGAAAAGGGAGGCACAAAAGAGATTCTGAGGAAATCCAAAAAATCATCAGATCCTACTGCAAAAGCCTATACACAACAAAAGTGGAAAATCTAGATGAAATGGACAATTTTCTAGACAGATACCAGGTACCAAAGCTAAATCATTATCAAATAAATGATCTAAACAATCCCATAAGCCCCCTAAAAAAATTGAATCACTCATTAATATTCTCCCATCCAATAAAACAAAAAAAAACCAAAAAAAAAAAAAAAAAACAGGACCAGATGGGTTCAATGCAGAGTTCTATCAAACCTTCAAAGAAGACCTAATACCAATACTCTTCAAACTATTCCACAAAATAGAAACAGATGGAACACTACCCAGTTCATTTTAGAAAGCCACAATTACTCTGATACCTAAACCACACAAAGACCCAACAAAGAAAGAGAACTTTAAACCTATTGCCCTTATGAATATTGAGGCAAAAATACTCAATAAAATTCTTGCCAACCAAATCCAAGAACACCTCAAAACAATCACCCACCATGATCATGAAGGCTTCATCCCAGGGATGCAGGGATGATTCAATATAAGGAAATTCATCAATGTCATCCACTATGTAAACAAACTCAAAGGAAAAAAATGATCATTTCATTAGGTGCTTAGAATGCATTTGAGAAAATCCATTAATCCTTCATGATAAAAGTCTTAGAAAGATCAGGAATTCAAACCCACAAGTAAACATAGTAAAAGCAATATATAGAAAACCAGTAGCCAACATCAAATTAAATGGAGAGAAACTTGAAGCAATCCCGCTGAAATCAGGGAGTAGATAAGGCTGTCCACTCTCTCCCTACCTGTTCAATGTAGTACTGGAAGTCCCAGCCAGAGCAATTAGACAAGAGAGGTAGGTGAAAGGGATTAAAATTGGAAAGGAAGAAGTCAAAGTGTCACTATTTGCAGATGATATGATAGTGTACTTAAGTGACCCCAAACCTTCTACCAGAGAACTCCTAAACCTGATAAACAATTTCTGCAAAGTGACTGGATATAAAATTAAATCAAACAAATCAGTAGACTTCCTCTACTCAAAGGATAAAAAGGCTTAGAAAGAAAATCAGGAAGTGACACCCTTCACAATAGCAACAAATAATATAGAATATCTTGGTCTGACTCTATCCAAACAAGTGAAAAATTTGTATGACCAAAACATAAGCCTCTGAAGAGAGAAATTGAAGAAGATCTCAGAATATGGAAAGATCTCTCATTCTCATGGATTGGCAGGGCTAAAATAGTAAAAATGGCCATCTTCCCTAAAGCAATCTATAGATTCAATGCAATTCCCATCAAAATTCCAAGTAAATTCTTCATACAGTTAGAAAGAGCAATTTCCAAATTTATCTGGAATAACAAAAAAAAATGTAGGATAGCAAATAATATTCTCAACAATAAAAGAACTTCTGACAGAATCACCGTCCCTGAATGCAAGCTCTACTATAGAGCAATAGTGATAAAAAATGCATGGTATTGGTACAGTGGCAGACAGGGAGATCCATGGAATAGAACTGAAGACCCCAAAATGGACCCTCACACCTATCGCCACTTGATCTTTGACAAGGGAGCTAAAATCATCCTGTGGGGAAAAAAAGCCAGCATTTCAACATTTGGCGCTGGCAGTCAACATGTAGAAGGATCCAAATTGATCTATTCTTATATCCCTGTACAAAGCTCAAGTCCAAGTGGATCAAGGACCTCCACATAAAACCAGATAAACTAAATGTGATAGAAGAGAAAGTGGGGAAGAACCTGGCGCACATGGGCACAAGGGAAAATTTCCTGTATTGAACACCTATAGCTTACGCTCTAAGATCAAGAATTTACAAATGGGACCTCAGAAAAATGCAAAGCTTCTGCAAGGAAAAGTACACTGTCAATAGACAAAATGATCACCAATATAGTGAGAAAAGATCTTTACGAATCTTACATCCGATAGAGGGCTAATATCCAATATATACAAAGAACTTAAGAAGGTAGACACCAGGGAACCAAATAACCCTATTAAAAATTGGGGTACAGAGCTAAGAAAGAACTTGCAACAGAGGAATACAGTATGGCTGAGAAATACTTAAAGAAATGTTCAATATCCTTTTCATCAGGGAAATGCGAATCAAAACAACCCTGATATTCCACCTCACAACAGTCAGAATGGCCAAGATCAATAACGCAGGGCACAGCAAATTCTGGAGAGGATGTGGACAAAAAGGAGCACTCCTCCATTGCTGTTGGGATTGCACTCTGGAAATCAGTTTGCCGGTTCCTCAGAATATTGTGCATAACACTATCTGAGAACCCAGCTATACCACTCCTGAGCATATACCCTGAAGATTCTCCAACATGTAATGTGGACACATGCTCCATTATGTTCATAGCAGCCTTATTTATAATAGCTAAAAGCTGGAAATAACCCAGATGTCCCTCAAGAGAGGAATCGATACAGAAAATGTGATACATTTACACAATGGAGTACTACTTAGCTATGAAAAACAATGAAGTCATGAAATTCTTAGCCAAAGGATGGAGCTAGAAAACATCATCCTGAGTGAGATAACCCAATCACAAAAGAATACTCATGGTATGCACTCGCTGATAAGTGGATATTAGCCCAAAAGCTCAGAATACCCAAGATACAACTCACAGACCACATGAATCTCAAGATGAAGGAAGACCAAAATGTGGATACTTTGATCCTTATTGGAAAGTGGATCAAAACACCCATGACTCACAGCCAACCACTAGAATGAGTATAGGATCCTCAATGTAGCAGCTAGACAGAGAACCCAAGGAGCTGAAGAGGTTTGTAGCCCTGAAGGAGGAACAATATGTACGAACCAGTACCCCCAGATCTCCCAAGGACTCAACCTTCTACCAAAGAGTACATATGGAGGGAACCACTGCTCCAGTTACATATGTAGCAAAAGATGACCATTTCAGACATCAATGAGAGGAGAGGCCATTGGTCCTGTTAAGGCTTGATTCCCCAGAATAGGGGAATGCAAATCAGGAAATTGGAGGGGGGATAGGGGATTTTCAGAGGGGTAAGGTGGAATGGGGATACCATTTGAAATGTAAATAAACTAATATAATAATAACAATAATAATAATAATAATATGAAGAAGAAGAAGAACAAGAAGAACAAGAAAAGATAATTTTTCAGTGAATAGTTCTGGAAGCATGGATAAACAGTAGATTTGACTCTATGCACAATGCATAGATTTTTGTAACTGTTTTATAACAATAATGAAAGCAACTTGGATACCATACCATCTCTTAAGTATTCCTAAAATTAAGACAAAATAAAATAAAATGAAGTAAATGTTCAGAATTTTATATTTGGTATTTTATATAATCCTCACAGGATTGGTTACACAGTTAATTACTATCCCTGTTTTCGTAAAATGCTTATTTTTCTATTTAGGAAAAGTGTGCATTTATAGAAAATTTAGAAAATGTAAACATCAATAAATTAATAACATACAACATTGTAATAACATAACAAATATTATTATGTCAATAAATTAGTAACATCTGATGACTATATATTTTTACCTGCTCAGAGAAAACTATTTTAAGAAATTGCCTTTAAGACTTCTTTCTATGCAGCTATTTTACAACTTTTTTATACTACATATTAACTTAATTTTTTGAGACAGTCTCTTGCTCTGTAGCTCAAGCTAACCCTGAAATTGCCAAGCAGCCAAGGCTGTCCTCAAACTCTAAATCATCCTGTCTCAGCCTCCCAATGATGGATTTATGAACAGGAGTCACCAGGATTGCTTTTTATATAATACATATTATTTATTTCCTGTGTTCCCTCTCCCAATAACTATTTCTTAAAATCTTGTATAATAGGCCCTTGCAGCCTGCACATGCCACTGATCTTTTGGGTTGCCTTATTTCGAAACAACTATGCATTAAAGAATAGTTTTTTGAGAAAAGACATCTTCTGTGCTTTCTATCAGGGCTTTTAAAACTTTTTTCACTTGTGACCCCTTTTTGCCTGAGAATTTTTTATACTGTAGTATGTAGGTACATAAAAATCAATGTATAAACCAAACATTTCCTGATAATAAATCATGAAGAAATTGATCTTAAAATAATTCTTTAATGTTCATACAATTTATTAAAGATGAAAGTGGATTTGCAACAATGAAAAAAAGTGTATTGTGTTCTTCAGCAACTGCCTATATCTCCTAGTCCAAGGAATCCAAAACTCCTTCTGGCATCTTCAGGCATCCTCATACATATGTCATAAATTCACACAAACAGGTATACACATAAGTAAAAATAAAAAAGTAATTATTTAAATGTATTGGTATGTTTAAGGTACATGTATATTATACCATTAAAATTTTGAAAAAATTGTGTTTCATAAGTTATCAATTATCTATAAACATATCAGAATAAGACAGTAGTAGTAAACATGAAAAAATGTGAATTATGTGTGTATTTTTATAAAGTGATACAAAGCCAGTTACATTCCTTAAGCTCACTGTAACAGAGAGTACCACATCCAGGGAAGGTTAAAACAAAGTTTGTTATATCATAGTTCTTGAGGCCATAAATGAAAAATGATCATGCAAGCAAATTCATGTTAGAGCTCTTTCCTGTTTTATTTTGGATGATTGAGTTTTGCCAGTAGTTTTGGTTATTCTTCAGATTTCAACTGGTTAATATATATCTCTGTCTTGATCAATACATGTTGCTCTTCAAGTCTTTTCTTCTGCCTTTACATGGCCATCTCCTTAAATGTATCTCTGTCATACTAGAATAATTGCCACCTCTATCTCAGTAAGAACTCTTACCTGCATAATTCCAAGGAAGGTCACATTATGAAGTAGAATTCAATATATATTTCATATGGAAAGGCAAGAGATATAAATCAGGCATAAAGCCAATAGCCCAAACAAACTGACAAAGAGTGGAGAAAAACAGACTATCAGAGGATTTTCATTACTTGGACTTTTATGACTTCATTTGGTTTTCCTTTCCATTTCTACTTACCTGCTTAGAAATGTGAAGTCTGACATAATACAGAAAGTTCTGCCTGATGATTTAAGAAACAACATTTTAATTTGCATAGAAGTGACATTAAAATTAATTTAATCTATAATTATTATCAGCTTTATATTCCAAGTTATTGTCAAGTTTTAGGAGATTTATTTTCTTACTAAACAATTAAATGTTTTAAAGATTATCATATTTTATTTTCTGCAATATGAACTAATATATGACTCCAACTGCCAAAACTCTATTTATATAACATTTTTGGACTCATAATGTGCTTATTACATGCATGCTGGTACAAGAAGAAAAGAATTCTGGATGACCTCTAAATGAAAAGAAAATGTTTCTATTTAAATAAGAGTATGTGTTCATAGACATAGGCAGTAAGGTGGTTTTCTGTGGGATTTTGAAGAAATTTTGACAAAATCAAGTAAAATCATCAACTGAAAATGAGAAAGAAGTGTTTGACATTTTAGAGGAGAGAAGAAAAAGACTAGATATAACTATCAGAGACTAAGAAGGAAATGGAGTAAGGTATAAATTACAATTACCTGATAGGACTAAGGATTTTTTAAGATGAAGGAACAGGAATTTAAACTGATAGCCGACATTCTAGTTCTCTAAAGGTGTGTTCCCTTGGTCATTTTGAGAAGAAGTGTTTATCAAGTGTTACGGTTTGCTATGGAAAAATATGAATAAGAAAGAACAAAATGAGTTACTATGGGAGTGAGTGCTTTCCAATAGTATGAAATTGAATAAACTAAGCTGTATCCAGGAAGTATAAATGGCATCATAGGACTTAAACTGAAGAAGTGAGTTGTAGAGTTAGTAGTGCTGTGAAGACCAAACACTTTAGAATGGAGGTACTACAGGAAGTATCCTGAACCTGAATTTAGAGTATATCAAAAATGTAGAGAGATTAGATTCCCCTATATTGATTCCTGCTGCTGTGATAAGCACTACTATTTCCCAAAAGCCGTTTAGGGAAGAAAGGTTTGTAGGCATAATTTTATTGTGCACTGTGTAAAGAATGGCCTTCTAATATTCAAATGCTGAGTTCTCTGCCGCCATGTCTGTTTGCAAGCATGACACGATATTGTAATCATTATTCTAAGAATTTCTTGTCTCAATGTTGTGTAACCACTGCTCCCCATTTATTCTCTGGTTTGACAATAAAATCTGATCAACCAGTGATGAACTGTGATGTGGAAGTGTAAGTCAAATAAATCCTTTTCTTCGCAAAATATAGTTGATGCCATGTGTCCACAATTGATTAAATGAAATAAAAATCTTGAAATCAGGACTGCTTATTTGTTTCTTGATATTTCTCTACAAATGTAGTAATTTGTCAAGCTGGTCATTATTCTCTGATATTCTTCTTACTACATGACCTAGTCTACTGGTAATATTTTCCATTATTTTATGTGATTTTTTGAGGTGTTTATTTATAAGACTTCCAGATTTCTTTCAGGATCTCTGTCTCCACTGAATTTCTCATCCAAGCCTTCAATTAGTTTCACTTCATCATTTTAAGTTGTCTTTGAGATTTTTGATCACTTTAAATTCTTTTCTTTGTATTCAACAATTTTGATTCTTTTCATGTATTTATGAAAATTTAAAAGTTTCAGAGATTCATTTGTTTGCTTTTTATATTTTTGTGTCTGTCTGTTGAGGCTGTCACATCTGTTGGATGAATTTCTCTTTGGATATTAGTGAACAAACTTCTTTTGAGCTCTAAGATCCCAACAACACTCATTGAAAATAATAATGCTAAAGATCAGCAATCTTCAGGGGGAAAAATTATATATGGCATGGATGTCAGAACACCTATATATGTGAATGTTGGAAATATTCTGAAAATTATTTTTTAGTTTCCTTTTTTAAATTGGTGAGATATTAGTTACTTTATTAATCTTTATTTCAGCATACTATTAATTAAAGATTAGCACTATTATGGTTCAATTTTCTTCGGAAAGTGTTTCTTCATTATTAACTCACAGATACAGTGATTCAGGGCATAAAGGCTGCAACCCAAGCTGGTCATTGAACTTGTCAAGTTATAAAATGGCCTACTATTTTTAAATGGAAGCAGGAGGATTGGATCTGAAAAGTGTGGAGGTGGGAGGTGAGGAGTAGGAGGATTGGAGGAATGTTGAAATAGTCAGAATGTAATGTATAAGAGAAGAGGTTAAACAATAGAGAGGCCCACTTAATATTGGCTTTGAAGGCATGAAGAGGTCATGGAGAGCACATGAGACTTGGGACTTTGTGAAGTTTCTTTAGACATGTGAGAAAGAGAATGCTGGTAAAGAGGCAGCCTCAGTAGCAGTAAAGGAACCTGGACTGAAAGGGATACTTGAGAGAAGTGGAGCTATAGTGCTAGGTGACAGTGTCAGAGTTCCTGAATAAAACCTAGGTAAAGCCATTGAGGAAGGTGCAAGATTTGATTTAGTGGAGAGTCAGCATTTTGGAGATAGTAGTTCTGTGGAATTACCAGTGTGGGCAGTGGAAGGAATGGCATTGAGCTAGCATAACCCTATGTGACAAAGCATGTGCTGCAGATGGCAGAGACAGAGAAGAGGAACTACTCAAGTACTTTGGAACTTAGAAGATGATAAATAAGTTCTAGGCATAAGACTCAGCTTCTTAAAATATGTGGCTTGGATTTGTCTTTGCTTAGATTTTTTGTTTTCTCAATCTTCTCAATCACATTTAGAATAGCAAAGTAACATGTTTTTGATTTTGTGGGAACCTATACTTAAGAGAATTTGAATGTTTTAAAGATACATTAAGTTATAAAGTGATGAAACTTTTAAAGTTTATAAAACTGTCAAAGTTATACCTATGTTTGCACTATGATGGTATGTGAGATCTTGGAGTCAAAAATGGAAAGGTTGCTCTGTTCTGGGGATCGACTGCACTGAGGATACTGGTACCCAGGTTCTCCCTAATATAACATCGCTTGGGACATAGCCTGTTGGGCTTCCATCTGCACCCAAGAGCGGGACAGCGCTGCGGTCCTCTGGGTGCCAGCTCTGTTGTAGGCCATCTGCCCAGCAGAGTGATCTACACTGAGAGAGTACAGAGTGCACTCCGCCATCTTTGCTCTGGCAATGGGGCAACTGGAACCAACAGTCACAGGGACAGTCAAGCATAATATTGCTTGTGTCTCAGGCAGCTAGTGTGCACCCTGCTCCCAAGAGCTGGGCAGGTCTGAGGCAACCTACACATCAGCTCTGCTGTGGGATTTCTGCCCTGCAAAGGGACCCCGTCCCCCCCACAGCCCCTGCCGCTCTTGGAGAGATCACACACACCTGCACAGGGCAGGAGCCTACCAGCCTCCCTTTGGCGACCTCTGCTCCAGGAATCCACTACGCTGAGCCTTTGGATGTGCAGGGATTCCCCAATATAACATCACTTGGGGCAAGGCACATCAGGGCTCCAAAGTCACTCAGGAGCAGGGCAGGCTCCACCAATCAGTGCAAGGGGAATCCCAGTAATCCTGGGGGCTCAGAAATAGACTTGCAGGCTCACAGGAGGTCCAACCAACAGCCAGTGACAGCAGGACCAACTAACAACAGAGGTAACCAGATGGCAAAAGGCAAACGTAGGGATGTTACTAACAGAAATCAAAGTAATATGGCACCATCCAAACCCAACTCTACAACAGCAGCAAGTCCTGGATACCCCATCACACTCGAAAGACAAGATCTGGATTTAAAATCACTTCTCATGATACTATTAGAGGATTTCAAGAAGGACACAGATAAATCTCATAAAGAATTACAGGAGAACATGAATCAACAGTTAGAAGCCCTTAAAAAGGAAACACAAAAATTGCTTAGAGAAATGCAGGAGAACATGGGTCAACAGGCATAAATCGTGAAAGAGGAAACACAAAAATATCTTAAAGAAATACAGGAAAATACAAACAAACAAGTGAAGGATCACAGCAAATCCATCCAGGATCTAAAAAAAGGAAGTAGAAAAAACTAAGAAATCACAAAGGGGGACAACTTTGGAGATAGAAAACTTTGGGAAGAAATCAGGAGTCATAGATGCAAATATCAACAATAGAATACAGGAGATGGAAGAAAGAATCTCAGATGCTGAAGATACCATAGAAAGCATCAACTCAACAGTCAAAGAAAATGCAAAATGCAAAAAAATGTGTAACCCAAAACATCCAGGAAATCCAGGACACAATGAGAAGACCAAACCTACGGATTATACGTATAGATGAGAGTGAAGATTTGCAATTTAAAGGGCCAGTAAATATCTTCAACAAAATTATGGAGGAAAACTTCCCTTACCAAAGAGAGAGATGCCGATGAACATACACGAAGCCTACGGAACTCCAAACAGACTGGAACAGAACAGAAATACCTCCTGTCACATAACAATCAAAACACCAAATGTACTAAACAAAGAAAGAATATTAAAAGTAGTAAGAGAAAAAGGCCAAGTAACATACAAAGGAAGACCTATCCGAATCACATCAGACTTCTCACCAGAGACTATGAAAGCCAGAAGATCCTGGGCAGATTTCATGCAGACACTAAAAGAACACAAATGTCAGCCTAGACTACTATACCCAGCAAAACTCTCAATCACCATAGATGGAGAAACCAAGATATTTCAAGATAAAATCAAATTTACATAATATCTTTCCACAAACCCAGCCCTGCAAAGGATAAAAGGTGGAACCCGCCAATACAAGGAGAGAAACAATACCCTGGAAAAAATGAGATAGTAAAATTTTGCATCAAACCCAAAATTAGATAATCACTCAAACATAAAGATAGCATCAAGAATAGCAGGTGGCAATAATCACTATTCCTTAATCTTTCTTGATATCAATGGTCTCAGTTCCCCAATAAAAAGATATAGATTAACAGACTGGATACATAAACAGGACCCAGCATTTTGCTGCGTGCAGAAAATGCACCTCAGTGTCGAAGACAAATACTACCTTAGAGTAAAAGGCTGGAAAACAATTTTACAAGCAAATGGTCCCAGGAAACGAGCCGGAGTAGTCATCCTAATATCAGATAAAATTGACTTGCAACCTAAAGTCATTAAAAAATACACAGAAGGACACTACATACTAATCAAAGGAAAAATCCACCAAAAAGAACTCTCAATTCTGAATATGTATGCTCCAAATGCAAGGGCACCCTCATTCGTAAAAGAAACTTTAGTAAAGCTCTAGGCACTCATTGTACCTCACACAATAATATTGGGTGACTTGAACACCCAGCTCTCTGAAATGGATCGTTCAGGAAAGCAGAAAATAAACAGGGACACAGTGAATCTAATTGAAGCCCTGGACCAAATGGAACTAACATATATATATATATATATATATATATATATATATATATATAAAAACCATTTCATACTAGAGCAAAAGAATACACCTTCTTCTCAGAACCTCATGGTACCTTCTCTAAAATCTACCATATAATTGGTCACAAATCAGACCTCAACAGATATAAGAAGATAGAACTAATACCATGCCTCCTATCAGATCACTATGGAATAAGGGTGGTCTTCAATGGCAACAAAAACAACAGAAAACCCACATACACATCGAGGCTGAACAATGCTCTACTCAATGATAACTTGGTCAAGGAGGAAATAAAGAAAGAAATCAAAGAATTTTTAAAATTTAATAAAAATGAAGGCACAACATACCCTAATTTATGGGACACAATGAAAGCGGTGCTAAGAGGAAAATTCATAGCCCTGAGTGCCACCAAAAAGAAATGGGAGAGAGCATACACTAGCAGCTTAATGACACACCTGAAAGAAAGCCCTGGAACAAAAAGAAGCAAATACACCCAAGAGGAGTAGAAGGCACAAATCTTCAAAGTCAGGACTGCAATCAATCAAGAAGAAACAAATAAAATCATACAATGAATCAACAAAACTAGGAGTTGGTTCTTTGAGAAAATCAACAAGATAGATAAGCCCTTAGCCAGACTGGCCAGAGGGCAAAAAGACAGTATCCAAATTAACAAAATCAGAAACGAAAATGGAGAGATAACAACAGAAACTGAGGAAATTCAAAAAATCATCAGATCCTACTACAAAAGCCTGTATTCAACACAACTAGAAAATCTGGAGGAAATGGACAATTTCCTAGACAGATACCAAATTCCAAAATTAAATCAGGATTAAATATACCATCTAAACTGTCCTATAACCCCAGAAGATATAGAAGTCGTCACTGGAAGTCTTCCAACCAAAAAAAGCACGGGTCCAGACGGTTTCAGTGCAAATTTCTATCAGACCTTCAAAGAAGACCTAACACCAATACTCTTCAAACTATTCCACAGAATAGAAACAGAAGGAACACTACCCAACTCGTTCTATGAAGCCACAATTATGCTAATACCAAAATCACACAAAGATCCGACAAAGAAAGACAATCTCAGGCCAATCTCTCTTAAGAATTTTTTTTTTGTTCTTAAGAATTTTCATGCAAAAATACTCAATAAAATTTTGGCCAACTGAATTCAAGAACACATCAAAATGATCATTCACCACGATCAAATAGGCTTTATCCCAGGGATGCAGGGATGGTTCAATATAAGGAAGGCCATCAATGTAATCCACTACATAAACAATCTCTAAGAGTATAAACAACTGGTCATTTCATTAGATGCTGAGAAAGCATTTGACAAAATTCAGCATCCTTTCATCCTTTAAAGGTCTTGGAAAGATCAGGAATTTGAGGCCCATATCTAAACATAGTAAAAGCAATTTACAGCAAACCGATAGACAACATCAATTTAAATGGAGAGAAACTTGAAGCAATCCTACTAAAATCAGGAACTAGACAAGGCTGCCCTCTCTCTCCATATCTTTTCAATATAGTACTTTAAGTTCTAGCTAGAGCAATTATACAACAAAAGGAGGTCAAAGGGATACAAATTGGAAAGGAAGAAGTCAAACTATCACCATTTGCAGACGATATGATAGTATACTTAAGCGACACAAAGAACTCCACCAGAGAACTCCTATAGCTGATAAACAACTTCAGCAAATGGTCAGGTATAAAATCAACTCAAGCAAGTCAATATCCTTCCTATACTAAAAGGATAAGCAGGCTGAGAAAAAAGTAAGAGAAATGATATCCTTCATGATAGCCACAAACAATATAAAGTATCTTGGTGTGACTCTAACCAAACAAGTGAAAGATCTGTATGACAAGAACTTCAAGTCTCTGAAGAAAGAAATTGAATAAGACATCAGAAGATGGAAAAATCTGCCATGCTCATGGATTGGCAGGATTAATATTGTAAAAATGACCAACTTGCCAAAAGCAATCTACAGATTCAATGCAATCCCCATTAAAATCCCAACTCAATTCTTCATAGAGTTAGAAAGAGCTATTCAAAAATTCATCTGGAATAACAGAAAACCCAGGATAGCTAAAACTATTCTCAAGAGTAAAAGAACTTCTGGGGGAATCAATATCCCGGACCTCAAGCTATACTACAGAGCAATAACGTTAAAAACTGCGAGGTATTGGTACATTGATAGGCATGTAGATCAATGGAACAGAATTGAAGACCCAGAAATGAATTCACATTCCTATGGTCACTTGATCTTTGACAAAGGAGTTAAAACCCTCCAGTGGAATAATAGCCTTTTCAACAAATGGTACTGGTTCAACTGGAGGTCAACATGCAGAATAATCCAAATTGACCCATTCTTACCTCCTTGCACTAAGCTCAATTCCAAGTGGATCAAGGACCTCCACATGAAACCAGACACACTGAAACTAATAGAAAGGAAACTAGGGTAGAACCTTGAACATATGGGCACAGGGGAGAATTTCCTGAATAGAACTCCAATTGCTTATGCTCTAAGATCAAGAATTGACAAATGGGACCTCATTAAATTACAAATTTTCTGCAAGGCAAAAGACACTGTCAAAAAGACAAAGCAGCAACCAACTAACTGGGAAATGATCTTTACCAACCTTACATTCGACAGAGGGCTAATATTCAATATATACAAAGAACTCAAGAAGTCAGACTCCAGAGAGTCAAGTAACCCTATTAAATAATGGGGTACAGAGCTAAACAAAGAGTTCTCACCTGAAGAATATCTAATGGCTGAGAAGCACCTAAAGAGATGTTCATCATCCTTAGTCATTAGGGAAATGCAAATCAAAACAACCCTGAGATTCCATCTCACACCAGTCAGGATGGCTAAGATCAAAAACACAGGAGACAGCAGTTGTTGGCGAGGATGTGGAGAAAGAGGAACACTCCTCCACTGCTGGTGGAATTGCAAGCTGGTACAACCACTCTGGAAAGCAGTCTTGTGGTTCCTCAAAAAACTGGCTATGACACTCCTGGAGGATCTGGCTACACCACTCCTGGGCATATACCCAGAGGCTTTACCTGCATGCAATAAAGACACATGCTCCACTATGTTCATAGCAGCCTTATTTATAATAGCCAGAAGCTGGAAAGAACCCAGATGTCCCTCAATGAAAGAATGGATTCAGAAGATGTGGTATATTTACACAATGGAATACTACTCTGCAACTAAAAACAATGAATTCACGAAATTCCTAGGCAAATGGTCAGAACTTGAAAATATCATCCTTAGTTAGGTAACCCAATCACAAAAGAACACACGTGGTATGCAGTCACTGATAAGGGGATATTAACCCAGAATCTCGGAATACCCTAGACACAATTCGCATATCAATAGATTTCCAAGAAGATGGAAGGAGAGACCCTGGTCCTGGAAAGACTGGATGTAGGGGAATGCCAGGAAAGAGAAGCGAGAGGGGGTTGAATGGGGAAAAGAGGGATGGAAGGGGTCTTATGGGACCTTCGGGGAGAGAGGAAATGGGAAAGGGGAAATGATTTGGAATGTAAATAAAAAAAACTTAGAAAATTAAAAAAAAGAATTGAAAGGTTATCATTTGTGGTAATGTGTTTATGTATCATATTGACAAGGGGTGTAAGTCATTTAAGTAGCTTCAACTATCTATGTGACACAGCCCAGGGAAATTTTAGGAAGTCTCTATTCGGTGATTGTCTTGATCAGACTGACCTGTGCCTTTGTAGCATTTTGTTTATTATTAATTGATTCAGAAATCCCAGTCCCTGTTTCAATGACATCCCTGAGCGAGTGGGCCTCAAGTGTACAAGAACGGTAACTGAATTCAGTCTGAAAACAAATAATTAAGCAGAATTCCTCAATTGTTTCTGCTTTAATTACTATTTTCAGAGTTTTGCCTTGAGTTCCTGCCCTGGCTTCCTTCAGAAATGGAATATAACATTTAAAATTGAATAAAACTCACTTTCATAAATGAATTTTTATCATATTTATCACAGCAAAATATGATACACATTGAGTGAATTGTTTGCTTTCGAAGCTCCAAGATCAGAATTTGATCTTGAGAGCCAATGTAGAAATTCCAAATATATTGGCAGAAGCCTGTATGAGAACAGATTAAACATTGGACTCACTATATATTCAAGTAGCCTAGCCTACACAGCAAATCCCATGCAAGGGAAAAACTCAATAGAGAATATGATGACTCCTAAAGAAAGGAACTTTATCTTGGTATCTGGCATATACACACATGTGCATATCCATGCATGTAAATACACAGACACCTACACTTATGGGCATGTAAATACATGCAAATGAACATTCATACACAAATATGAAACAATCAATCTTTTCTTCTAAAAGAAAATTTTAAAAATGGCTGCATGTGAGATGGTTCAGCAGGATTGATTTGGAATTTTTCTTGCTTAGATTTTTTTTTTCTATTTATTGGTTCATCACATTTGGAATCACAAAGTATTTAACTTGTTTTCATGTTCTTGCTCTTTAGGAGGACTTAAATTCATTTACCAAAATCCACAGTAAGGAGTTCACAACAAACACGAATTCCAACTCCAGGGCATTCAACAGCTTTTGGTCACTGTAGAGGCCTGCAGTCGTCTAAACATACTCACTCAAAGATGCATTAATATATACATAAGCAAAAATACAAATAATTTTTAAAAATTGGAAGCCAATTTTCTCTTATTTAGAATTGAATTGCTTTTCTAGTTTCACAAAACTGTTGAAATGCACTACCATTATCTTCTGTCCATCCATTTTGTTCCTTGAAGATTATTGTAGGTTGCAGCAACTTTGTTGATGGTACTAAGAATTATCTTAATATTGCAACTTTCTTTGGCCTGAGACAATGCCTTCTTAAAGGATGACACATGCAATTTTGACACACATATTATTTATATATAATCATGTAATATTTGTGTCAGGTTAAATACATGTTTCTTCAAGCATTAATATCTGCTGCAGTGGTTCTAAACCTTCCTAATACTGTGACCCTTTAATATAGTTATCCATATTAGAATGACCCTCAACCATAAAATTATTTTCATTGCTTCATAACTGTAATTTTGCCCTGTTAAGAATCATAATGTAAATATCTGTTTTCTGATGGTCATAAGTGACCCCTATGAAAGGGTTGTTTAGTTCCCCCAAAGGGGTCATGACCTAGGGGTTTAGAACCACTGATCTGCTATAAAAATATTCCGTGTTTTATTTTCCTAGATTTTTTTTTAAATTATAAGCACCCAACTCTGTAACAACATATCAAATCATCTACATAATATCCATGTTTATCAATTACTTTTTCTCTATTAGCCTTCCTTTCCCTTTTTCTCCTCTAATCTCTGATATTTGCGATTCAACTTTCAACTTCTATGTCATAATCTTTTAAAGTATTTTGTACTCTAGTACTTTGCAGTTACTTTTATTGCATAAATGATTCTATGCTTCTTGAAAAGAGTCACACAAATGATCAAAGTGTATTAACAATTATCAGGATTAATAATCATCCATCTTTGGTTATATAATTCTTGGTCCAACTATTAGACAATTTATTTATAATTTTTGTATTTTTTAGAACTGTTATACTCTGGATAAGAACTTCTTATTAAATGTATAATTTATAAATATTGTCTCATTTTCAGGTGTCTTTCTTCACCCTCATGTTGGTTTCCTTTGCTGTAAATTAGTTTTTTAATGTTATATGACTCCATTTTTCTTTGTTTGTTTTGATTCCTATATATTGGGTGTTTATACATAAAATCCTTGGGTGTGGTAATATTTTGAAGCTTCCTATGTGTACACTTATTTTTTTTTATTTTTGTGATCCCAATATGATTACCTTTTTTCCTTCCCTTTCCTCTCTCTGCATCCTTTCCATCTTTTTTTCCTTTTTCTTTTTCAAATCATGGCACCCATTTTCATCAATTATTATTAATTATTATTGTGTACATTTCTTTATTTCTAAAAATAACCTGCTCAATCCATGCAATGTTAATTATATATATATATATATATTTTACAATTTTGTGATCCCAAACTTAAGTTTTTAATCCATCTCTTTTGATATTTGTGAATGCTAGAAGTTGGGGTCCAAGTTTCTTGCTTTATAAATATTCAATAAATGTTATATTAGCAGTTGTAGTTTTGTCAAAAAAATAAGAGCAAAACATGTATAAAAATGCTCAGTAAAGATAAAATTAAATAAATTTAATCTATATTGATAAAGCCTGTGAATGTGAAGGACAAAATTTATAATGCAGAATATATACACACAAAAGTAAAACAAAACACCTAGTCAGTAGAAATTTTTCCACTGTCTTTGGTATCATTAACCATCAATTTGGCACAGCATAGAACATCTTAAAATGCAATCTCATTTGAGCCATCATTTTATCAGGTTTTTCTATAGAAATTTCTGTGTGATATTTTCTTGATTGGGTTAACTGACATAGAATGGCCCAGAAAACTCTGGCCAGCTATGTTTCTGGGTAGATGGCCATGGACTGTATACAAAGACTAGAAAAGCAATAACCTGTACATGAGTCAGAAAAAAAGGGTTCTTCCATACTTTCTGCTCCCAGGTTCCTGTCTTGGATAACTATACTGACTTCCCTCAATAATGGACTCTGACCTAGAAGTATAAGCCAAATGAATATTTTTCCTTCTTGAGGTATTTTTTATACTCAGAGGGTTTATCATAGCAACAGAAAAGAAGCAAAACTGAATCAATGATCCTCTTCTTTTCTTACACTTAGTTCTATCAACCAATACTGTTAACAATAGATGTATGAGAATATGGAACAATGATATATGAAATATAACTAATTCTGAGTTTTATGTTGTCTATAATTTTGGAAACTACATAAATTATACCCATGTCCTGACTTACTTTTCTTCATAGCACTTATTACAAACCAGGAAGATATGTATTCACTTATTTATTTTCTTTTTATGCTCTTATAAACTATTATTTCTATGAGAGCATCCAAATTTTTCTATTATCTTACTATATAGTCATCCCCATACATTGGATATTCACTAATAGATGATGCTTTCAAAATAAATAATAGCAGAATGAATAATTAAATGAAGAAATTTGTAAATTGTATTATCATAGCATCCTGAATGATGAATACACACTCCAAGGTTGTGACTTCTTTGTTTTGCCCTAAACATAGAAACAAAGGTTTTGTTCATATAGGCAAACACTGTATCACTGAACTGTATGCTCAGCCCTAGGATTGTTTTTATGCAGCATTAGCAATAGCTTTAGTTACAGTTATTTTTTCTACTCTGAAAGAAAAAAAGAACCTTATTTATTATCTATTGACCTAGCTACCTCAAATACCTGAAATCATTTTGACCTGATTGAAATCTTCAAAGAAATTTATCACAAAGTTTTCCAAGTCCGCACTGGTTTATTAAGGTATCTTTCCCTAGATTCCTCTGTTCTCTTAATAGCTAAATGTCTTATTGATTCCATAAAAAGAAAAATAAATTGCCTAAAGTACTGATGGGAACTGGTATCCTTGAATACTGGATGGTCAGAGAGTATTCATTGCAAAGGTGTTAGTACTATAGAATGAATGGAATTGGAATGAAGTTCCTAGTTCATTCAATAGCTCAAGGAACAAGGAAGTATTTCCTATTGGACTATTGGTGATGTATTCTTATTCATACTAATGACACAAACCTAAAAGCATTTTGGCACAAAAATACAAAGAAGTGTATTGCTGTTCTGTGATTATAATGCAGTTCTTGTATTTAGCAATGCCCTCTAATGGAGCATGTGGAGCATAGGATTCTCTTGCCTTTTGGTTAACACATAAATTATGTTTTCCTCATTTCTGTTTAATTTAAATTTATTTGTAAACCCATCTTCAAAGGAGTTTCACACTCCTGTTTGAATTAGTTACTTCTGTATTGGCCTCCTAATTGTCAAAAATCACTGTTGCCTTTTAGCACTTATTTGTATAGGAAATGGTAGATACTAATATTCTCTAAGATTATTTGTCCTTTGTGGAAAAGAAAAGAAGCAATGACAAAACACTTGATACTTCTTTAAAGCATGAATATAAATTGTTTTGAGCCCTTCCTCTTTGAGCATTTAAGGCACTAGGCTTTGTCCCAAGTGCCATTGAAGAAGGCTACTTCTACAATTTTTTCGTCGTTGGTTAAAATGTCCATTTTCTTTGAACTTTACTTTTATTTCTTTTTCCATTTTTATTTTATGTTTATCGATGTTCTGCTTGCATATATATATATATATATATATATATACATATCACATTTATACCTGGTACCCCAGAGTCCAGAAGAAATTATTGTATCCTGTGAAACTGGAGTTACAGAAGGTTGTAAGCCACTATGTGGATACTGGAATATAAACCACCATCTTCTGGATGAGCACTCAGGGCTCCTAACCACAGAGCCATTTCTCCGTTCCTCTGGTTTTTATTAATGGAATCTCTGTTGTATTAGGCATTCAAATAAAAAAACTCTGCATTTTTCTATCTATCTATCTATCTATCTATCTATCTATCTATCTATCTATTTATCTATTTGCTTATTTATATTCTTGTCTTTATTTACCCACTTACTAGTACTTGTTGGATACCTAGTCTATATAAGGCAGTATTATAGAACAGAATGGAAAGACTGTATAAAACACAAAATTGTCTGTTCTTTTTATCATTGAGACCTCCAAATATCTTCTTGAATCTGTTCTGTAATACTGTAGACCTTGACTTTTACAAATGTATGTTAATTTCTTGCCTTGTTTCAAGTGCCTCTTCCCTCTAATTTTCTGCATTTGATACTTGCAAAGTACTTGGTGAATTAAGTCTAATTAAAGCTATTAAGCATATATTGCCATATTCATGCTTCATATATAGTATATCTACATTTAATTAACTATATATTTCTGAAATGTTGTCTTACTTATTTTTTCCTTTACAGATCTGAATAAAAATGAATATGCTTTAATTTCATTTGCAACACTCTCGTGCATTATTCTTAAAACAACACACCACAAGAGCATAATAAAATGTTAGTCTTTCTTTTTCTGGGAAGACTTCTCCTATCTCCTTAGCTGCCAGCAGTTTGTCTGTAGCTGTCCTTCACAATATTGTATTTGTGTCTCCATGATGCCTTGTGATATAAGTATCTGTGAGTAAATCTATCTTTAGTATAGGCCAAATACTCCTCCTGTGGGCAAGGTCTATATTTTCCATTTAATATTCTCCTCAAGGGCACTTTGAAGAATTGTTTGATAATTGAATAAATAGCTTATTAGTTTATACGACATGAATCTTCTTATAAGCATATTTTCCATACAGTTTTTTTTCTTCTGACTGTGTATAATTCAAAGCTAAGTAGGCCAACTTATTAAATTCTAATCACTTGAATGAAGAAAGGCTGACTTCATAAATCAGAGCTTAATAGCCTGTCTACAATTTCTTCAGTGTTTCACAGCCGCATGGTAATGCTTATTTATGCAGTCAGCTCAACTATTGAAATTATAGAGCCAGTAGTCAATGTAGTAAATAGCCTCTTTGCATTTGGTCAACAAGTCTTGATCCATGGATTTCTATGCTTAGAATTGTCTGATATCTGTTATATCTCATCTTATTCTCCATATACAATAGTATGGAATATATTATATACAAATTTCCTAGGTGTTCCTTAAATAACCAAGCTAAACTTTTATAGCTCATGAAATAAAGCATGTTGTAAGTTCTTTATTTTCTTACTTAAGTAACCTCACTGTACTTGTTATGGTCCAACACACACACACACACACACACACACACACACACACACACACACACACACACACACACATGTTCCGGGTCTACAAAGAGAAACCATGTCTTGTAAAAATCACAAACAAGACAAAAATAAGGAAGAAGAAAGTACAATATTTAGCATCTAGTCAATCTAGTCATAATTAAATCAACATATCTGTACATATGTTTTCATCTTTCTTTCATCCTATCATGTTCCTAACTTAATTGGCTTTGTAAGAATTGAACTTCACTTGCCTACACTCTATTTTATAATAATAGAGAATAACAGGCAGTAATCAAATATACAGCCTATGTAGCTAACAGTACAGATTCAAGAAACTATGATCAGAAACAATGGATCTTCTTTTAATAAAACAAAACAAAAAAACCTCAAATTTCTGTACAATATTGGCAGGATGTTCCTGACAAGCAGAGCCCATTTTTGGGGTGGGGGGGTGGGGGGGTGGGGATAGGCTGCCCTCAGTTTCATTTTGGCTTCTTTTATAGTCCCTTGTAGGGTTGTTTTCATGTTTCTGTTCTTATGATTTATTTGTTCCTTTTTATTTTCTTGAGAATTACCATGGGGCAGAACACCAGCTCCACTCCTCTGAACCTATTCCAGTCACACTTCAAGGACTTAAAATGCCTGGCAGGAAATTTGGGCTTAAATGTGTGGTCAAGGAGACTGTTTTTGTCTGTCTGTATTGCAGAAATGAATGGCCAGCTTTCAGTGTGGGAAGGCCTGAAGGAGGCACTTTATACCTTCCTACTATCTACTTGATTAAAGGTATCATGTATGGAAATCCTGGGCACCCTGACTAGGTTTCCTACATCACTATCTAGCAACATCTGGAACAGAGCCCCCATCCCCAATCTGGCTAGGGCTTTTCTACCACCAACCCCAGTGATTTTACAGGTCAAGGAGATGGAGCTGCTAAAGAATCATGTCAGCAGCCCTACCCCCCTCAGCTCCAGAAGATGACTATTTCCTATGCTTTATCACTCTGTCCCAGTACATGCCCATCCCTTGCAAAAGGTGGATGCTGATCTGGGCCCTGGGGAAGCAAGAGGGAACATAACTAGCCCTCCCCACACATAAACCTGCAGAGCAAGGCAGGCAGATTCCACCACAATTGAACTGCCCTTGCAGATGCCTTCCCCCACCCAATGGGCAGGGCAGAAAATACACGACACATATCCCCTTTTCCACCTGTGATCTTTGCAACTGGAAGATATAGAATCCCAAGTTTTAGGGAAACCCTTTGCCCTCATAGACATATTAGACTCTAATAGTTACTCACAAACCCAATTGGTATGATTATCAACAACTCTTGCAGGTGATCTTTATGAAGGAGGAATGAGAACGGGTGACAGCTGCAACCTGGAAACTGTTTCTATGTGCAAATGGCCAATCCACCACTGTACAAACCAACATTGACATAGCTTTTTCCTTGGTCTATCCTGAGTGGGATCCCAACAACCCTATGGTGAGGAGAGGCTAAAAGTCTATTTGAGTCTGGGAACTTCCTTCAGCGATTTTTAGACCCTTATAAATCCTCACTAATGTACCTGTCATCTGCAATAGTCCTCTTTCCACTTTTATGACACACAGAGTTTTACAGTTTCTGTAAGGAAGGTGGTTTTGTTATGTTATTTTCTTAATTGATGTTTATATTTACTTTTAATCTTATTTTAGATCTCTCTATTCTGATTGACATATAAAACTTATTAATATATGTTGGAACTAGACCTTTAAACATTGTGTTTTGAAAGGAAAGATTGGTGTCAGTGATATGAAAGCTTGATTATCTTTATTCTAGAAGTGTGTACCTTTGGAGAAATTAAAGTACATATATACAGATTTTACATTAGACCATATTAAGTGGGAAAACTAATAATGTTTTGAGTGAATATATATTTTTCACATGTCCCCTCAGCTACCACCCAAATTCATGATTGTTCTTATTAATTATTATTGTTATACACACAGACACACACACATGTATGCACGCGCACGCACACACACACACACACACACACACACACACACACACACACACACTTGTATATGAATACAATCTATTGAGTCCATTTATCACTTAAATCATTTTAGCTTGGACAACCTGTGCAAGAGCTTGTTCCAGGAGAAAACAGAATCTCCCTCTCTTATCAGCCACTAATTGCCTATAGTTCTACATTTATGGGTGGGTGGCATGTTCTGGAATCTCCCTGTGTTATCCTTTCTCTACCTTCACTAGTTAAATACCAGTCCCTCGTTTTCATCACTTCCCTTCTAAGCCTTTGTATCCTAATCACCCTCTTTCGAGCTCCTTTACTTCATATATGATCCCTTTCTTCACTATTGACTTCTACAATTACTTAAAGTTACATACCCAAATTCAAAACACAAATAAGAGAAACCTGGTATTTTACTTCTAAAAACATATCTGGCTGTCAAACTTGATAGTAATTGCTTTTATCCACTGAGCCATCTTCCAAGACCTTACCTTTATATTGTAATTAGTTAAGCTGAATCCTTTTAGTAATTAAGGTCAGACATTTGGAGTCATCCACATTTTTATTAGTAATTCACCTCTTCATCTCTTGCCAAGGAGCTAAGCTTTTTTTTTTTTTTTTTCTGGCTTCAAAATAGATAAATAATATGACCACTCCTCTATTTTTCTAAACCAAGACAACATCAATTCTCTTGGATTATTACATTTACTCTAGAGTCACATCTATACTTAATTACATCCAATGTCTATTCTCAGCACATCAGCCACGTGATGCCTTAAAAATATGCACAAGACAATGTCATTCTTCTACTCAAAATTCTCCTCTGATTCCTCATCTCAATCAAAGTAATAATCAAATTCCTTAAAACAGATATTAGGACCATTTCAGTTTTGACATGTATTTTCTCTGTCTACATCCTCTACTTTCCATTTTTCTTCTACCTATAATCAGACACATTGGTCTCCTTTATGCTTATTGAATAGACCAGTCCATCTTTTCTCACAGAAGCTGTTTGGTCCAACAAAGATACATAACTTTTACACTGTCTCTGCTCCAGAAAGGTAGCTTTTGTCATTATGTTTACCATTAATTTCCATCTTATTTCCTATACATATGCCAGTATGCCAGTAAAGAATATGCTTATACTTGTTCCACTTAATATTTCTTATTTAATACTCAATATTAAATGGAGAACTATGTTTCCCTATTCTAAGTATATTAGGTGTGTGATTAATTTTTGTCAACTTTATATATCATGTATTTAAGTCTTGTGATCATATCCACTACTTATTACTACTACTTATCCCTCTCCCACTTCGGGTGACCCCTTCTTCCTCCAAACTAGTCCCTCCTTTACTTTGTGTGTGTGTGTGTGTGTGTGTGTGTGTGTGTGTGTGTGTGTCTGTCTGTCTTGCAATAGTTAAAACGAGTAAATATTCTTGCTTGCATTTGTCTGTGGTATATTTGTCCATTTTATTTGACCTTTTATACTACAACTTCTCAGCTACATATTATCTTAACTAATCTTATTCTACACAAAATCAAAAATACCTCCTCTTCACAGAAGAGCTCAGATGTAACCACTTAGATGCCTGCCAAAGAAGAGCTTTCTACAAATATACTGTTAATTAGTACATGTGATTTTATGTAAGACCCTGTACAAATGTTATCACCTTAGAGGCATATTTTGACAACATAATATCTAAGGAGTTAACACAGGTATTGGGTCCATTAACTTTGCTTTCTTCTTGACATCTATAACTGTTTTCTTTATGACTCTCTACATGAATTGACACAATGTCAACATTTTTTTCTGGCAAAGTGTTCTTATTCGTTGTTTGAATGAGCAAATAAATGTATGAAATTGCAACAGTTCAGATTCAAATATCCCTACTCTGTTCAAAAAGCTTACTTTATATTCTTTTTTATTCTGAATATACTATTTTCTCTCCTTTGTTATACTGTCTCATTTTATCTTTATTTTATTCTTTGCAGTGCTTCACATGAAACTGTTCACACTAAGCAAATGATGCACCAAGTATCCACATCCCAGTTTTTTATTCAATTACTTTCTTTTGTATTCATTTTTAAAATCCTGTGAGAAAGGAATATAAAAACTCATCACATTTACAGATTGAGAAAAGATCGTTTTACAACTTATCTCAAGTACCCAATTTCAGATGACATATTCTGGAGGCAAGAATGTAAATCTGACCAGTACTAATAGCTTTGCTTTCTTGTCCTCAAATTTTACATTGTGTAAATCTCTGAATGTATCTATTCATGTTCCATTTAATGTTCCTTAAAATAGATGAAAGCAATAAGCACTTCCCACCTGCACTTATCTGCATGGTATGTGTCCATTTTGATTATTTTTCTATTGTCATTTTAGTCACATATTATCATGATCATTCCATCTAAACTCACACGAAAATACATCATTTTAAAAGTAGAATTTAGATAAAGCTTAATATTCTGATTTGTTCTGGCTAGCTAGCTACCAAAGTTGTGAAACTTTTAGTTTAAAATTCAAGATGTCATTTTCTTTTTATTGTGGATTTTTACATTTGATCTTAACAGAAAAGTGGCACATAAAAAAATTGCTCATGAAGAAAATAGAACTGTGAAGTTTGCTTGATGTGACAGAAGTTGACATGTTGTATCTTCCACAATCTATTTACTCTAAATAGATGCTGTTAAAAACTTTGAAATGATTTACAAATCACTGACCTAGGAATCTCTTTTCCATTCATCTGAACTACCCACTATTGGTTGAAAAAAAAAATTGTGCTTACTTGGAAACTCACAAACTGAATTATTTGAATTCATTTTTGATTCATATTATTTGAATATATTTCTTGAAAAGCATAAACAGTAAGTTAAGTTTGTTCAAAGCTGACAAGTATACAAATGTCAGCTTAAGAAAGATTAAGTAAATAAATTGACCAATCTGTAAAGTTAGAGGAGTGTGATTAGAAGACACTTTTCTTTTGGTCCACTTTGCAAAGTAGTAGTAGGTTTACCCCTGTTGTCCATGAGCTCTCCATGGGAATATTTCTTAATTTATAGTACCAAATATGAGGTCCGTCTTATGAAGGAGGCTTTAACCTGAACAAGAAAGCAGTTGGTTACTGCAGAACATCCATATTACTATTGCACCCTTGGTGATATATTGTCATTCCAGTTGTTATTATTACTCATGGACTGTAGATAAATTTTCTTTATCCCTCCTGCACTGCAATCTGCTTAGTACCTTCTGGTATTGTTAATACTATCCAGCAAAGGGGCCAATTCTGAATAAGTACCACCTTGGCTTTTCCAAGTTTTGCAACCAAAGTGTATGGCATCTTTAGCAATAAGGTCTTATCATATAGTTCTGGTGATCAACCAAAGCAATGGCAATACTGTATATAGCTTTGAGAGTTTCTGGAACTCCATCCACCCAAGAACTGTATAGTAGGTATCTGATGGTACTGCCCCCTTTTTGGCAACTTATTGTATTTTTGGGAGAGTTATTATTCTCTGTGCGAGGTAATGCTGAGGGAATCTAAGAGAAGTGGTGGCACGATGATAGTAAGAATCTGGGATCAGTGATACTGGAATACAATAGCATCTTCTGGATATGACAGGACCACAGTCCTCAAGATCTCTGGCCAATTATGAGGGCCTGCACAAGATTAAGTCAATCATCAACTTAACCTTGAGCTGAGAGGAACTCATGAGCCTACACTACTGATAGTTGGTGACATCTACAAGAGGTAGTCAATTTTCTTTAAGGACAACTGGTGGGTTGACCACACTATAGTGAATGGTCCCATACCCTGAAGAATATGGGCAGCTCAAATTGGACTATGTGGCTCATTTTTTAAAAGATTACATCAATTTTGGAGGGGGAATTAGGGAGGATCTGGGAGCATTTAGAGGAGAAATGCTGGGAGAATATAATTAATATGTATGTAATAAATTCTCAAAGAACAAATAGAAAATACTATATTAGAAAAAATAAAATTACCAGTAAAGACATGTGACAAAACTAATTAGAGTCTATCTTTATTTCACTTTCATTTGATTTTCTCCTATTCATTAACAATAATTTATCGCCATGACTTAAGTGTTTAAGATATACTTATGTTTAGTCAATACAATTTCATTTTAAATTTAAAGTACTGATGAAGTCTGTTAGCATTTTTGTGCAGATTTTCAATTATTTTGTTTCTTTAATGGGAAAGAATAATGCCTCAACTCACTACTAAGCACCCACCCTCCTCACCCAGCTTGAGACAGAATCTTCGGTGAAGTTAAAAGTGATAATGGGTTCAAGTCAACACTGTCATTTCAAGTGTCTTAGACTTTTAATTTTGTTTTCATAATGACTAATATGTTATAAGCAATTTAGGCAAAGAGTGAGGGGTATAGAAAAGCCCCAGAAGACATCACTGTTACTTCAGTGATCCAGTTTTCATTTAGACTTCTTATTGACACCATGTCCAGGGTATAAAGTATCTTCAGATTTGGCAAAGTACTTCAAACCGAAGTAAGTTTCCTTGCCACATTTGCAGTACTATCATTTCTCCACAGATGCTCCCCTTATATAGTGTTCCCTTTGAAGTAAACAAGCTTTGGAAATCTTCAGCAGAGAGGAAACAGGCAAACTGTAGCAGTTTGCTTTGCTTACTGTGTGCTCATTTGGGAGCTTTTAGATTGCTCAGACTGCAAAGAAGTTCTGCATTCAAACATTTCACTAATAACTTGGGGAGTAATACATTTATAATTGTCTTGAATCTGAAACTGAAATATTACCACAGTTAAAATTATACCACCATTATTTAGTGTTTGTAACAGAAGACAGTATAATACAGTGCATTGATTTTCAAGACATAATTTGCTGAGCACTAGAAGAGGTGTGGTATTCCTAAAATATTAAACTGTTCAGTAAAACA
Source organism: Tokudaia tokunoshimensis (assembly GCA_036184795.1). Lineage (NCBI taxonomy): Eukaryota > Metazoa > Chordata > Mammalia > Rodentia > Muridae > Tokudaia > Tokudaia tokunoshimensis. The sequence goes on along the minus strand of BTHU01000023.1, from coordinate 129,501,040 downwards.
TTTTCATAATATTGAAATGTTTTCTGTTTCTTTGCATTTTCTTTCTTTGATAAATCTCTGGCATGTTATTTCAAGGACTACATGGTATTTGATGGAATTTGTAGATTGCAGATACAGATATGACGAAGTATTATTTGGACTGCTGTGGGAAAAGATGTGCTCAGTTGTTTTTCTGCATGCTATATCAGGGATTAGCCAGGCAAGAATTGTCTACTAGTGCAATGGTATCAAGTTACTAATAGAGGGATCTGGCCACTCATTGATGGAATTTGAATATTACTCCACAGTAGGAAATCCATTTCTGGTACAAAGCTGATGGTGAAAAGTTCAGAGGCCATAGTAAGTGGTTTTTATTAAGTTCCTAAACTTCAGGCACGGCCATGAATGAATGAGACAACTAAATATAAAGACAAATTTTCCTAACTCCTAACTTCATATATGTAATATTTTCTTCTTTCTTCATGTCAAACCCAATCTGCCATTGATGAGAAACCCAATTCTAACTGTTTTGCTCAGTATTTCTTTCTTGAAAGAGTTTGCATTTCCTAGAAACCCAAGACCTTGCTTTGAGATTTCCCAGACTTATACTTAATCACATGCAATATTATCTGTGTCTTCAGTTATTTTACTGGTGGATACATCCTCACATCAAAACTAGCTGACAATAGTCTTGTAACCTCAGGAAATTCAACATGTTTTTCTCTTTTTTTGCTAATTTCCTATATAATAAGTGAACCTAAACATTGTTTTTGAATGAATGAATTATATTCAAATATGATATCTATAATAATTGCACATGTAAAACCTTACATATGACAAATTAGTTGCATATTTGAGCATCTATCTTATTTTCAATATTGTTAATTTAACCATTAAAATATTTTCCAAGTAAAGTCTAAAGTAATAATTTTCCTTGAAACAATTGTTTAACTGAGTATTGTACATGAATTATTATTTTTAAGAATGAGGAAAACAGGGGCTGGAGAGGTGGCTCAGCGGTTAAGAGCACTGACTGCTTTTCCAAAGGTCCTGAGTTCAAATCCCAGCAACCACATGGTGGCTCACAACCATCTGTAATGAGGTCTGATGCCCTCTTCTGGTGTGTCTGAAGACAGCTACAGTGTACTTACATATAATAATAAATGTCTTTAAAAAAAATGAGGAAAACAATATAAAACCATATTTTCATACTGATGTTAACTCTGCTAGCAACAATTTGGAACAAAATATATCCTCTCAGTCTGTCTGTATATGTACATAACTTGAAGAAATAATCTGTTGCTAAGATACCATGTTCAAGAATATGTGGTTCATTTCTGTTCATTAACTACATGACTAGCTATATAAGGCTACACATTCACAAATACCAAATACAGACAAAACTTGAGCTGAAACCATATGTTGATTCTTGGTTAAATTTCAAAGAGGAGTAACCAAAATCTTGGGAAAGATGCTATCATATCCCTCTTTGGGGAATCACTTATACTATGAGTCATATGAAATTGAAGAAAAAATGTCAAATACAAGCCCAACTAAATATACAATAACCCAAAATATAATATTCTCAAAATAATAAAGGAATCACATATGCTGAGACTAGATTGTGGGAGGTATCTGGATTTGGTGGCAGATTTAAGCCTCATACTAGAATAAGTCTAAAGTATGATAGCTCAATTTACTCAAACCTCAGTACCACATACATGCCAAGTTAAACTATAATAATACCACAGCAGACTATGAATGCCACTGCATAATGAAAAGCAGGATAAAATCACATAACTGTTTATAGTGGTCCAATATCTAAAACAGGAAAACAAAAAGTCCTTGGAAATTTGTTAACATGGCTTCTGTATGTTCAGTGCTGAAATAATAATGCTCTCTGTTTCTATTTTCTCCTTTACTCAATCAGAGACACTTTGGCATTTTCCCCCTGTGCTGCCTCACACAGCACCTGCCATAAATCTTTATTATAGCATGCATCATGCTACAGTATTTATTAGTTTTTCCATCTCCTTCCCTCAAGCTTGTGTTCTTAACTTTATTTCGAGCTGCAGAAATTTTACAAATTTGATTAAAGTTCTGGATTTAAGCCACGGGAAATGTAGTAGCATACAGTGATAATTTATAAGTACACATTCAAGACATATACTCTTTGAATTTCAATTTCTCCTCTTCCAGGCTTTTTGACCTTAGAAATGTTACTTAACCTTTGTCCCTCAGCTACTTTATCTGTAATATGGACATAAAGGGAATAGTACATATATGAGAGAAATATGTTTACTTTGTGTTACATACCTAAGAAGTGGTATATAGACATTGATTTGTGGATACTAATGAATGGCTTTAGATGGAGACATACCTTTTTTTTTTCCTGAAGTATAAAATATTCATAAGACAGGTGACATTGGTATTCCACTTCTAATGTCTATAATTTCTTGTTGTAAAATTATCCACAATTTAAGACAGGGAAATAAAGGTTTAGATTTTGAGAACCTCTTCTTTAGCCAAAAATGTTAAACATTCTTGAATTTTACCTGAGATGAGATGCATTGGAAAACCCTCAGGTTGTCTCGAGTTTCCAACCTATAGGGAGTTTCCCTTTCTCCTTTCGTAGAAATTTTAAGTGTTTACTTTTGGCCTCATTAGGCAAAAAAAAAAACAAACAAACAAAAAAAGGTTCCTTCTTACACAATAAAATAAATATTATTAGCATCTCTCTCTCTGGTTCTAATAATAGTCTACAGGAAACAATTTGGTAATACTTTGTTGCAGTTAGCAACCTATTTTGGCATAAAATGCCTTTAGCTAACAAAGATGATGCTCCAAATATGTTTGTTTGTTATTATCTAATGAAATATCACTGATATTTTAAGAGAAATAGAAGATGCTATACCCATTGCCTTGCATTCCCAGTTGGTTGTCTTAATGAAAAGACTATGAAAGCTACTTTGAAGTATATATCAGACTTTTTAAATTAATTCCGTAATCAGCATCAAAATTACTACAAAGTTTAGTTATAAATGCCAATATGCTTATCTAAGAGTGTCATCAGGAGTGCAGTGCACTACAAATAATGGTGCTCCTAGCATATACTCTCCACCCACATTCCATCCTGTTTTTGCCTCCCTGCCTTGTTACCATAGTTACCTTTGCAAAATACACATTAGAATAGCACTTCTTTGTTTAGAAAACATCAATGCCTCCGCCCTTTGTTATTCTAAAGACTTACTGTGCTCCATGATTACTTAGGCAGTTTTATACTAAGCTCATGAATGTCAACAAAGACTGATTCTAGAAGCTTAGAGTAAAAATCAGGATGCTGCCTATTAGTCTATAATCTAGAAACATTTGAATCAGGTACTTTAAAAATTGCACTCTGAGAATGAATTATTTTCAAAACAAATGTCCTGGCCAGTACTTTAATCTGACTTTCAAAACCTTGATTTTATTGATATGCCTCTGCAAGCCAAATATGCTAAGGTACTTTAATGAAATATAGGCCTCATTAAACACCTTTTCAGAGTCTAGAATTTGGAAATAGAGTTTTCTAGCTGATTTCTAGGGTAGACTTTGTAATTTCTCTCATATCCACTCATCAATTATTTCTACAGTCAGTACTTTTTCCTATCCTTTTGTATCAATCCTCCAGAGTACAACCAAAAGTATCCTTCAATAATATTTATATTTATCTAACAGAAATTCTCCTGTTAGGTTTTTTTTTTATTCAATTCTTCCTGAACCCCAATAAGTTGTATACTCTAGCTAATTTTATTTTTTATGTGAAGACTGAAGGTAGATATAAAGTAATTAAATCTTATTAGTTTCTTGAGTTTCACTTAGAAACAAATATCTACAGTTGTAAAACTACAGTCCACATATGAGAGGAAACATGGTATTTGCTCTTCCTTTTAAAATATATTTATTAATTCTTTGAGAATTTCATAAAATATATTTTGATCACGTTTACTCTACAACACTTCTCAGATCTACCCACACCTCCCTGCTGACTCAACCTAGTGTCTTCTTTATTTTTTAGAAGTCAACAAATCCAGTTTATCTCATCCATACATTCTTAGATATGTGACCTTCCCAGGGAGCATGGTCAACTACTCAGAAGATACATTTTTAAAGAAAATCTATTTTCCCTCTCCTTGGCTAGTGGTGGGAATTTGTCCTCATATCCCTCTCTATGCTGGGAAGTGGTCTGGTTTGAGCTTGTACATGGCTTGTATGCTGTCACAAACATTGTGAACATATATATGTAACTGTCTTGTGTTTAGAGAATATATCACTTGTGGTCACCAACCACTTCTGACTCTTAACATTCTTTCTACTTCGTCTGCCTCAATTATTTCTGAGCATTGGGAGGCAAAACATGATACAAGTGTCACATTTAGGGCTGACAACCTAACTGTATCTTATTCTCTATAGG
>BTHU01000023.1:126169108-126519108 GCA_036184795.1 Tokudaia tokunoshimensis | reverse complement strand
TGTAAATACATATGTACAAAAGCTTGGCACACACAATTACCTAAAACAGATGTAACTCAATATAAAATGTCAGGCAGTTCTGAATATAATAATAGCCCACTCTCACCAATAAATGGGCCATGTATATAAAAAGAATCAAAGAAATACTAGAGTTAATCTAGATTATAGATAACATAGACCTAACAGGTGATGCATAAAGAGTCTTTTGAACTTTTCTTAAAATCAATAGTTTTATTAAATAAAGCAAATACTAACAAATACCTAAATTTAAACAATTTCTCATAACATATTATATCTCAGTGGAATAAAGCTACAAATAAATACTAAGCTGGGTGAAGTGGTGGATGCCTTTAGTTACAACACTCAAATAGAAACAGAATCTCTTGAAAGTTCGAGGACAGCTAGTCAACATAGTGATGTCTAGGAAATCCAGAGATACACGGTTAGAGCCTGTCATCACAAAACAACAACAACTAAAAGAAATAAAAACCAGTAGAAAGTACAAAACATAAACAAACATGTAGAGATTGAACAAAACGCTGTTGACTAAGTAATGGGTAATAGAAGAAAGCAGTAGAAAAAAATTTAAATACTTAAAGAATGCTAATAAAATTCTGACTTCCTGTTTGTAGAATACAGTAAAGGAGTTCTAAAAGGTTATAGTTAATATAGCCTACTTACTAAAAATCAGAGAAAAGTAAAATAACAATAATTCACCACCAAGTCTTTAAAAACAGCCCGATCTGAAAATTAATAGTAAGAAAGATATTATAAAGTTCAGAAGTGAAATTAATGAAATGGAAAATACAAAAACAATGAAAGGTATGAAATGAATGAGGAGTTGGTTTTTGAAAAGACAAAAAGTGTTTCCAAATGCTGAAGAAAACTAACCAAAAGGAAGAGAGACGAACTGAGGCATGTGTAACATGCACATGGCATAGGTTCGATCCCTAGGTATTAAAGAGAGAGAAATTAGCAAAATGTGATGGGAGGAGAATATGATACCAAATGTCACTATAATCCATGGAATTTTAGATAATATTGTACCCTCTTAGAATAAATTGAAAATCTTGAAGAAATAGTTTTTAGAAAGATATGGTCTTAAAGGAAGATATTAAATGCATTGACATAACAATAGGTGTACTCCCCCCCCCCACACACACTCCCAGGAAGCTGTTGGGTACTAGACTGAGAAGAAAAATTGGGCAGAGGTGGAGAGCAGGGTTCACATGGCCATTTGTATGGCGGAACAACCTCCAGAGATTGCTGCAGTGAAACAAGTCTACTTTATTGTTTCAGGGATGGGCAATAGAAGGGCTGTTTTAAGGGTACGGCTAGAAAGGGATAATTGACTGTAATGTTACGTGAGCAGGAAGGGCTTTTGACTATAATACAGCACCTAATTATCATTCAGGTTGGGAGCCAGAACAGGATGTGTGTGCTGGTTTATGCAGCCTTGAACAGAGCTCTCTACAAGGTCACTTTTCACACAAGGCCAACCAAGACCAGCCAACTGTGCTCAGGGTCACTCACTAAACAAAGACAGGCAGATATCATGGGAACCCCCTCCCCCCTGCTCCCCACTCCCCTGTTAAGAAAGGGAGTTCCCGTTTTACATCTCTTTCAGAAAGCTATCAGGTCAGAACTTGGTTCCCAGAAACAGTCAGGATCACTTTGAGTCCTACTAGACCTTACAGAAGAACTAACACCAATGCTTTCAAAGTATTCCATAAAAAAGAAAATATTAGAAAATATTTAGAATGCATTCAACAAAGCAAGTATGATATACCAAACAAGATAAAGATATTTTAAAAAGTATAGACCAATTTCTTTGATGATATATGTAAGATTCCTCAACAAAACAAATTCCGCAACACCTGGAAAACAATACACTGTTAGGAAACCCTGCTACTAATATTGAAGTCTGACATTACTGGAAACCCTTGAGCTAGGGGCAAAATGGTAGACTCCCTTTGTCACTGTTGAATACCATCTGAGAGAGCTACTTTATTGTATGCTGTCTAAAAGAGTTATAACACTGAGATCTCCATTGGAAACATCCCCCATGTCTTCCCAGGCATTCACTGCCAGAACGGAGTGCTGCTGACCCATCCATTCAGGACTTCACTTCACTCCTTCCTGCTTGGCATATACTAGTTTCCTGACCTGCCAGGGGAAGATGTGAACCCTGGAGCTCTGTTATGCTCCATCTTCCACTGTCAGTTCCTGGACACCACAAGGAAAGAATCAGAAAAACGGAACCACAATACACCACACAGAGATCAAATGAATTTCATTTCAGGAACATAAACTAATAAATGTAATGCCACAAGCAAGGGCAAAAATAAACTGAATAGTTAAGAAAATGCAGGAAAGACTCTGACCGTAAGTCAGCATCCCTCTGGCAGACATACAGCTGGCAGTGTACTTACTGGAGACAAATTTGAAATCATGCCTTCAAAAAACAGTGAGACAGGGGTACCCATGTTTGCCAGTGTTATGTAATAATGTACTTGAAATCTTACCTGTATTAATAAGGCAAGAAAAAATAAAGATACAAATAGGAAATGAATAAGCCAAATTTCCCCTATTTGTTAGTGATATGATCCTATACAGAAAAGACTCCTACCAGAAAACTCTTAGCTATGATAACAACTTTCAGCAAAGTAACAAGATACAAAATCTCCATCTCACTAAGTAGACTAGACATTTTGCAAACTAAGTATATAATCTGGGCTGGACTTGAAGTCACTGCAATCCTCCCACCTCAGCTTCTTTAATGCTTTGATTACAGGGGTGTTTCACTCTACTCAACACTCGTCTGACATTTTTATCACCATGTGATTTTCCTCAAATAACTTCTTAGATTCTATTAGTCCTTATCAGTGCCACCCCCATCAACCACCGTCCACATTTCCAACAATTTCTTCATTTGTCACGGATTAAAACAGTAATAATAACAAAGATGTAAGAATATTGTGTAATTAAACTAGGTAACATACCAAGCCTATTTTGTTTTTTTACAAACAATGAATAATAGAAGGGGTTTTCTTTTGTTTTTGTTTTTGTTTATATTTTGTTGTTTTTGACTTCTGGGTCGTAATATGTAACAATGTTCCTATAGGAACTAATTCTCCTAGTCTAGGTATAGCAACTACATGAGACACAGTTAAATTCTTCTGTAAACTACAGGTAATGATTGCATACCACAGATTAACATTTAATGCCAAATTTCAATCAGTGGATCCCCAGGTTCTGTACATTTCTGCCCAAATTAGTCCATGACCCTGACTTCAGGTTTACAATGGCAGCTCAAAAATCTTTATTGGCTAAAAGACATGATAAAGAATACAAAAGAGGCTTCCTCTTCCTGTAAACAGCTAGAGGTGATCTTTGAAGATGGTCGCTACTTTGTGAAGATGGTTCACTACTCTCTTGACCCAGAAACCACCCCCAAAATCATGCAAATCAAGAAGTTCCAACCTTCGTGTTCACTTTAAGAACACCTGGGAAACTGCCCAAGCTGTAAAGGGTATGCATATCCACAAAGCCACCAAGTATCTGAAGGATGTCACTTTAAAGAAGCAATGTGTGCCATTCCATCTGTATAATGGTGGAGTCCGTAGATATGCTCAGACCAAACAGTGGGGCTGGAATCAGGGACGGTAGCCAAAAAAGAGTGCTGAATTTTTGCTGCATGTGCTTAAAGATGCAGAGAGTAATTCTTAACTTAAGGGTTTAGACATAGATTCTCTAGTCATTAAACACGTCCAGGTGAACAAGGCATCTAAGATGCATCGATGAACCTACAGAGCCCATGGCCGGATTAACCCATACATGAGCTCCCCCTGCCACACTGAGATGATCCTCACAGAGAAGGAACAGACTGTTCCAAAGCCAGACAATGAGGTTGCACAGAAGAAAAAGATATTCCAGAAGAAACTGAAGAAACAAAAACTCATGGCACAGGAATAAATTCAGCATAAAATAAATGCAGATAAAGTAAAGGTCAAAAAAAAAAAAGAATGCAAAAGAATACCCAAATGCCAAATGAAGAGCTAGTTTAATCTACAAAGTCCCCCAATGAACCACATCATCCACCCAATACATAGTTGTATTCTCTACCCCAGCAACTCACCCCTCCATACACTTCTTGGATTTTGGTGGAGGATTTACAAATGTAGCCATGAGTGATTTGATCCTGGGCCACTAGTGAATAAGTTCGTATATCTAGACACTCTCCCCTCCCTGGAGTTCAGAGTACAGATCTTAAAGTCCCAGCTCTCTAAATACTTGGTTGTTTACCTTAAAACCAGCCCTTTCCCCATGTCAAGACCCCTTCAGGAACCTCCAAGCACCAGTTATGCCACTAGTATATGAAAGATACTTCATACTTTGCCAGTTCTGGGGTTTCATAGATTGTGTATCAAAGAAGACAGTAAAAGTCAAATGTATATAGTAACCCCTCATGACCCACAGAGGATATATTTCAGAAGCCGTATTGGATACGTGAAAATACAGATAGTACCAAATCCTATTTATTGTTTTCCTTGTATGTAAATGCTGATGATATATTCTAGGAATATACAACAGTGATAGATGCTGGCTTAGCCCTCACAAGGCTCCAGTTTGAATCCCCACTACTTTAAAAATAAAAAGGCAACATAAATTCCAGATGTGGTGGCACACATCTGTAATTCTAGCATATGGGAGGCTGAAGCAGAAGGATCAGAAGTTTGGAGTCAGTCACCATCAGCTACATGAGAATATTTTTTAATCAGTAAAATGAAAATAGAAAAGTCACAGAAAATGATTAACTACAATAACTAAGAAAATAGAAAACACAGTGGTATGCTGTAATTCAAAATATTTGAATGTGGTCTCTTTCAGGAAATATCTCATTGTACTTACTGTATTAGTCCTTGTGATGCAATGACCTCGTCAATGTGATGCTATGAGGTGAGGTGAATGTCATAGAAATTGTGATGTAGCATCAGTCTAACATTAACCTTGTAATGGTACATTATAGTAATATCATTTAGACATGACATTGACGGCTGGTGGTTCATCGATATTTCATTCCTCTTCAGATAATTTGAAGACCAGTGTAAGCCATGTTCTCTTTCTTTTAAACTTACCCAAGTATTCATGCAAATATATTTGTGGTGGTTACATGGTTAACTTTAATGCATTCCAACACATGATAATCCATTATTCCATCCTATAAAGACTGTACAACTAAAAATACTGAGACAAAATTTGGTAATGTCTACATTGCTGGTTCTCCTTCAGTTTCTTCTTCCTCTCCCTCTTTCCATGTGGATAAATCAACAGGTTTTTCTGAATTTTCTTTATGAACACTTGATGGTCTTAGTAAATATGTTCTTCTATTACTTCATCAAGCACATCAATAAATCCTCTGCCACCTACGTGACTTGCTGTATGATTGATTTTCCTGGCCCCCTGCATAGAAAGCCTTTAAAATCACCCAGGACTTTAGTCCATAACTTCCTCCAGGAGGTATTCATTCAAAGTTTCTAATCTTAAATTCATTGGTTCCAACTTTGATGAATGTGGTCATTTCAGAAATTTGAATGAATTCTAGCACTATAGTGTATCCAGGTTGAGTTTTATATCAATTTTAATAAATGTGATCAAATACCAAGGGAAGGCATGTGACCTTGACAAACTGAATAATGTCCTGGTCAAGGCTCAGAAGCAATATTAGTGTTTAAAAACTAAACTAAAGCTAAAAATAAAACCTCAACGTTTTCATTTTCATAACAAACAGATTCAGAGTATCCAACATTTTTTGTTATTAATGGGACTTTAAATTCCACCTGCTGCTCTTCTAAACAAATTATTTTTCATTCTTGTAATGAATGTTGGTTAAAACACTCAGAAAAGAAGAGAACTGTACTTGTCTCTTATTTCTCAATATATGGCCAGAATATGAACAGATAATTTTTGGTTTTAAGAGTGAATGGATTCTTACATCAGATTTTATGTTTTCTCTTCTGACATTGCTACATAGTACTGAGTTAATCTGCCCTTTCATGTTTGATGCCCTAATGCCTCCTTTGCCTTTCTATAAATATATGCCCAAATGGGTCACCTTTTCCCAGCCTACCACATTTTCATGGCAATTGAAAACTTGCCTTAGATTCTCTCTCTCCTTCATTAGCTTTGTTACCTTTGCCATATATATATATATATACATATATATATATATGTATATATATATATACATACGTATATATATACATATATATGTAGCTGTACCTTTTGAAATTTGAAGAATAGCATCAAAACTCATACAAATGTTTCCTTTCCACAATTTTACAAGTAGGGCATTCAGCCCTTCCATAGATCTCAGCAACTTCAGGGGAAATTTTTCACAATCTCATTACCCTTTGTTGCTATGATAAAACACCGTGTCCAAGGAACATATGGAAGTAAGCATTTATCTGGCCTATGGTAACAGAGGGACAAGAGTTCTTAATGGTAGGAAGATATGACAGCAAGAGAAAGAAATGGAGGCATGTGAAGGAAACCAAGAGTCCACAGACCAAGAGCAGGAAGGAAGAAGAATGAATGAAATAGAAACAGAGAATGAACACAGCTATATACTCTCAAAGTCTGTTCCTTGTCATGTACTTTATCAGATAAGGCTCTACCTGCTAATGGTTCCATAACCTTCCCAGAGTCACTAACCAGAAACCAGGTATTCAAATGTGAGAGCCTATTCAAGATATTTCTCATTCAAAACACCACATACGTCATTGTTTTTCTTTGCCATATCGCAATTGTCAGTATCATTTCTCTTGCACTTCGAGGCTCCAATTGAATACAGTAAGAATTACTTCAGTACAAGCACTGGAGTGTAGAAATAGCTCACTTGATAAACAAGATTGCTGTGACCACAAAACAAGTAGTGTTAGCACAGAGCAGGGTTTGCTAGACAAAAGGATGATTCATATCCCAAGCAGAGTGAAAAACATAATTATAAGATATGTCAACACGTTTTTCAGAATAGTGTGTAATTTAACTTACAAATTATTTTTTCTGGAATTTTCTGTTTATTATAGTAAGAAAGCAAACTCAGAGGAGACTATGTTTCTTATTAAGTCACAAAAATCACATTCCTATACATGAAGGAAAAATAACATAATGTAAGTTGAAATGGTTTGATTTACATAAATTTAGCCAAATGTTAACACAAACCTGAAAATACTAATTCTTTATTATGGAAACTTTCATAAAATAGGCTATAAAAGCTCAATTGAAAATATGTTACTTAGAAATAAAATAAAGTTTTCTAAGTTCAAGATGATCGCAACTGGAATGAAGTGGGGATTTTAGTGCCTAAAAGAGCTTCTTGGGTCTCCTGTTGTCTCCTCCAGGACACATGTCAATAGTAGTAGACATAATAGCATATGGCCACATCAAAAGACATCTAGTTTTATGATGTATCCCTTGATTATATATTTATCTTTTATTCCCATAACTTTTTCTTCCAATTCACTAAGAAGGTCTAAACCTGGCAACAAAGAACACCTGCTCACTTTATGTAGCACCAGCCTCTTTCTCTTCAATTCCAGGTCCTTATGGTGACCTATCTGGAAGCCTTCCAAGTGCTTAATATGTACACTCATTGCCAATTACATTCTTCTCTTAACTTAGAGACACTTTCATCCTCCCACTCTCAGATGCCTATATAGCATCTTATTTGTACATGACTGTCTTTCAAAGTCGAGTCAAAATTCCATCTCTACATTAGAACTTCAAAAGATTTCAAGATATCTTTCTTACTCCCTTTCTTGTGCCTTAATCCTGGATAGGACTCAAAGAGTTTCATGAGACAACCATCACATATCAAAATATTCTGTGCTTCTTCTAATACTATAGTTATGAAATGTTGGCATGCATCACCTTGAGTCTTGTGTAAAAGGACAAGACAGCAGAATTCCATCATCACAGCTAGAAATTTTTGAAAAGTAGGATTAAGAAACTACCAGCAACTGACTGAGACAGATGTGGATCCTCACAGCCAACCATTGGACTGAGGTCAAGGACCCTTATGAAAGAGCAAGAGGAAGGGTTGAGGAGCTGAAGAGGATTGCAACCCTATAGGAAGACCAACTGCGTCAACTAACCTGGACCCCTTAGAGCTCCTAGAGACTAAGCAACCAACCATGGCCCCCCAGCACATATTTAGCAGATAGATGCCTTGTCTGGCCTCAGTGGGAGATGATGCACCCACTTACAAAACGTTGGTAAAATTATAATGCTGATTAGAATACATTTTGTCAGAAAAATGTTGGAGTAGAAGTAAATGTAGTATATATTTGACACCAAGTAAGGAAGTCCCTAAACCACCTTTAAAAAACTTTATTAGGGCAAGAGATAGGGATCAGTGCTTGTGTAACATACATGAAACTTTGGGTCTGATTTCTACAAAATAGAACAAAATTATTGCCTACAAACATAATGATTCTTTGCAGAAAGACTCCTATAAAAAGTAGTGTGCTGAATGGCATATTGTAAAGATACAGTAATGACTGTTTCCATATGAACAACCATGTTTCCATAGAAAAAAATAAGAGTACTATCTGAGAATGAGAATGATCATTCACCTTTGTGAATAGCTTAAACATTTCAAGCTATTCAACAGTGTATGCCTAATACATATAGTAAAAATAGTTACAATTGAAGAAAAGTAATGTCATTTTCTATAGCATATTTGTAAATTGTTCATTTGCTGTACAGTTTCAGTATGAGTACCATATTTAAAAGAGGAGTTGCAAGATGAAGATTCAAAACCCAGGTGCTGGATACACTTATCAATAAGTGATTGGTGTATGAGGACTCCAGACTCATTAATATATTAATTTTTTACTAAAGGAAATAGGTTACTGAGACATATTAATGAAGGGTGTCTAATATACCCCTTCTCTTTCCTTTATAGCTATCATTAAGTAAGAAACCTTGATATACTACAGAATCTTTCAACATTTATGAACTAAAATTTCTGAGACTATGAGCCTAAATGTTTCCTCCTTTGAATTATTTCTCTAGGTATATCTTGCCATAGCAAACAGTAATTAACAATCTTATAACAAGGGTGTTTTAATTCTAGTATATAGACTAAAGTAATTATCAGAAACAAACCCAAATATTTACATGTGAATATTTTACATAAGTTTCACTGATAAGAGCAAAGCAATGCAATGATAAAATTCCTTAACCAAAATTGATGTGCTAAATAAAATATAGTTTATTAACTAAATATATAAAATATAAATAAATATCAATTTAATTGTAAATTTGTGTTAATAAAAATTATGTTATAAAATATTTAATAAAATGGGAGAATGATGAAATAAAATGCAAAGGTAATTACAGTGAAGTACAATATTTTGGCACTACATATATAACATTACATATATTTGTTTATAAGGAAAATATCTGGGAAAAACAAAAATGTATAAAGTATGTTGATTAATACTTTTCTGTATTTTAAAAAGTTTATGCAATGTTGTATATAAGAATATTGTTCCCTCATCAAAGAATTATTTTCATGTACTCTATTTTACTGTTCTGATGATATGTACATACACATACATGTATTTTTTAAGAATATATTTCAATTGTCTGCATATTATTTACCTTGAATAACTAACGGGGTAACCTGAGTTCATGTTTGAACCTAGTTCCTGCCTATTTATCTTAAATAGGCACCATTATTAATGACTTCTTTTCTCTCTTCCCAAGGTATCCCAAGTGCATAATAAAGAATGTGAAAGATCATTTTATTTATTAAGAAATTATCATCCACACTTGTCATTTCTAATCTGCATACATATCTTCTTAAATGATACCAGTAGATGCAGAATTAGGGCATTTGCATAGCATTAGCACTCAAATTAAGATTTGTCACTTATAATATATATGATGTACGACTCCTGCAAACAACTGTAAACTATTTGTAAAGCCCTGCAGAGGTATGAATTCCAATAAAAGTCTGTAATACTGTTCAAGAATGGATCTGGGGCAAGGGGGACATTATAAAATTTCTGAGCAATAGTGAAGGATAACTGAATACGGGATAAAGCAAGGTCTGACTTAAATAAAAGTAAATGCAATCTCATTGCTATAAATGCTTTCAGAGGCCCTGTAGACTATGTTAACTTGCCTCATTGTCCTCTAAGGTGAACAGAAGTGATAAAGCAAAGATCTCTTTGCAAGGTTGTAATTGTTCTCATTTTCATTCTTTGGAACTACAAAGAAGTCTATTTTTTTCAGGTGTTTTTCCCTGTTATGTTTTTCTCTTTTCACCTTCACACTAACCTCCTGTACCATTGCCACTGTTATAGCTTCAATTCGGCAAACTACTATTTTCAGTGGCTCCATCTTTTACTGACACTTCAAAAGCTTCTATGCTATTTCTATCCTTGGGAGTTTCACTGATAGAAGGATGATTCGTCAGAATAGAAGCATAAAAATAAAATTATTCTTATTTTAAGATTTCTTTTTTCCATGCCCCTTTGCTACACAGAGTAATATTGCTTGTCCTGGTACTAATTTATAAACAACAAAAGCACTATTCAATAAAATTGTATTATAAAACATCTGTCAAAATCAATACCTTTGATGATTCAGACAGCAGGTTAATAAAATTAATTTTTCCTCAGGGATTCATACAATTGAGAATTATTATCATCTCTCATCATTTTCATTTATCTGTCTAGAAACAACTCAAAATGTTCAAGGTTGGAAGCCAGTGGAGAGCTCTGACTAAATGGCTATGATGTAATTATGAGAGCAGCCTGGAGTATCCTATTATTTAGCTAACAGAAGTAGAACATGCAGCACCCCACATAATTACTAGTCCTTGTTCACTAAAGGACCTTAGTCTGATTCCCATTGCTTCCTGTCACTTCAGAATTACCTTCTGTGAAATTGAAAGTCAGTAACTGAATTTCAATGTACTGGCTACCTGTTGCTCCTGTCTCATGGTTGACTGCCCGAGGAAAAAGGAAAGTGTGCTTTGTAATTCTCTGTATTTGTGATTTCAATTTCTTATTAGAGTCCAGATACAACTTCATGCCAAATATCAATTTTCAATAACAACTTTTCATGTACTACCCAAATCAAGTAAAACATACAAATAGTGTTAAATAATAATGTGTCATATACTCCACGGTGCCTCCTCATTATATTCTAAATGGAGCATAAAGTTGTAAGCTTGTTAGTAAAAACTCACTATTCATAGCTTGTCACTACTAACATCTCAAAATTTACCCCATCCAAATAAAGCTTCTGAGAGAGTTGCTATCAGCTCTAAGAACAGGTTAAAGCTCTCTAACACATAAGGTTTCATCCAGAAAATAATTTAAGATCTACACCAAATATAGAAAAGCAACTGTCTGGAGATGTCCAAAGCATTACCTGATGATCCTAGAGAATTCAGTGGTTCTATTAGAATGTCCCCTTTCCATCTCTAACCTCACTAATTTGGGTTTTTCTCCTCTTCTTTTGGTAACGTTCTCTATAGGTTTATCAATCTTGTTTGCCTTTATGGAAAAAAGTAACTTTTGTTTGATTGATGTTGAATTCTGGCCTTCTGTTTTAATCTAATTATTTTCTACTAACATCTTTTTTGTCTTTTGCCATGTACTGATTTAGATTGATTTTGTTATCATCTTTTGAAAAGATGTATACTTATTAATATTTAATTATGTGTACATGTATGCGTGGGCACATGCACGTGAGTGCATATGATAGAACAATGTCCCAATCTGTTTCAAATGTGTGTCATTATGCCAGCAGTATCTTCTTTTGATTTCTAAGAAACTAATACAAACAGCCTCTAAGCCCTAATTTCAGAATGCTTTATGAACCAATCAAGATTTTCAATTATGTTTTCATTTGAGAAAATGAAGACAACAATGTTATTTGAGAGCACTTCAAATTTTCAATCAATAGTCTAAATTAGCAACTCATCTATTATAATAAATTATATCCACTATTCATTACTAAAGATTTGTGTAACCTATTTGTCCTATCTTAATTTTTCAAGTCATAGACTATCTATGATTATAGGTTCACAATCAATTCTCCTATCCTAAAAAGTATTATTTTACAAACTAATTCAAACTTAGTTCAGATTTACAAGTTCACCTATATACTGATTTGATTTCTTAAAAACATTCAGTCAATAAGATACTTGTTTTTTGTTTGTTTTGCCGTTTTATGAACCAATTCTTTCACAATTACATAATATATGATGGTCATACACACACACACACACACACACACACACACACACACACACACACACACATGCACATTCCATCCTCTCTTGTCCCCTTCTGCCCTCACCATCGCCATGCTTCCTTTTTTTGTTTACTGAATTTAACCAGTGTTGCCCACTGGGGCATAGTTGTGGAGTTATCCATTAGAGAATGAGGCATTCACCATTGGCTATCCCACTGAAAGCAGTGACTCTTCCTCCCTCAGCAGCCTTCAGCTGAGGAAGAATGGACCCATATTTGCCTCTCCACCACAAACAAGGTATTTTAGTTGTAATCTACTGACAATGATGTTGAAAAGATTGGACTAAAAAGCATTTCAGGAGCCACCAGAGGAAACTGAAATATATGTGTACTGGATGTCAGAAGGTACTTGACCTTTTACTGTATCTACACTGCATCCCTAAAATGAAAAGGAGTCTTAAATAACTACTGCTCACATCTGTAATAATAAATTATGGGAAAGATGTAAGGAATGAAGGATGGAATATAGGAAAATGAGATGGTTGGGGCAGGTCAGAGAAATGGAAGGGTGAGGGTTTCCCCCATCTCATTCATGGACACATTAGCTTACTTACTACATAGTCCTGAAATTTGCTGTAAGGATATCTCTTCTTTCATTTAAAGCTCTGGTGTCTATTAAAATTCAAATCATGAAAGAAGCTCAGATCTAAACTTAACTGTCCCAGTGATGTTTATCATATCTTATTTTGAAATAGGACTAGACAAAGTGTTACAGAATAATCTGAAATGCAGCACCTTTGCGCTACGCAAAGGATACAGATGCACAAAGTGAATGTAAGAGCAGATGTGCCAGAAACAAACCTAAAAATCACTTTCCAAACAAGGAAAACCTTCTTGAATATAAGGCCTTATACATATATAACAACATGTTGATATATATGCTGAGGAAAGAGAAAGTTCCAAATGAAGTTTAGAACTCACAGAGAAGTAAAACAAATAGAAGACAAGTATTATAGCAAAGTGCATGAGGACACCACCTATCTATTCCTGGACGTTTACTGGATGCTCTAAGTACTTTTGCTAAGTGCTAGACATAAAGACCTTCTTGGTTGCCTCTCAGAATAACCTCCCCTTTCTTAAAGAATTCCCACCGCAAGCCAGAAATATAACCACACAGATTTAATACTCTATGTCTCAGCTTGCCTTACAGCCAGTGGGATTAAATTAGACACCATAACATTTGTCAGGAGTCATAGTAGGACAAGATAATAAGTAGCAGGTGATCTTCCTGAAATTATCTGCTTCAGATTATTGTATAATCTGCTATAGATCCACTCTTATTAGGCAAGGCTGTAAGAGAATTCATATAAGGAAAGATTCCTGCTATTAACATGCATTTCCTGTTATTATTAAACATATATAACAATCACTAGGAATTAGCCTACCCCTTTTGAGCAAATCTCTGCAAATCTATGAATATGTACTGTATTGTAGTGATGCTATATAGACAAACGAATGACTTCTTAAGTCTTAATGATGATCCTATAAGAATTCCTAAAATTATATCAGTAGTTATTAAGCTCTTTTTTTAGTGGTACTGCTGTTAGGTCCTTTTCTGATAGTCAAAACTCCAATGAGAACTCTGCCAGTCTCCCATGAGTCACCAGTTAATTCCTCTTAGAGAGTAATCAGGCTTTCTCCTACTCAGAGCACATTCTAAGAGCTTGTAAAACAATTAATCAAAGGTAATAAAAAAGGAACTAATGATTTATTATAGGTGCTAGGACAGAAGATAAAATATTGCCTGAGTTTATCTATATAAAACTTCACTAATAACATAGGGTTTTAAACCTTCACAAACCTGTGGAGCTGTGGTAGGTGATGGATGTTTAGACAGATAATTATTCCTAATGGATATGCATGTAAACATTATTTGTTGTAAACTTCTATTTCAATTTATGATTTGATTTTATGTGTGAACATGTAATGAACTTTTTAACATATAATCATGTATTCTGAAAGATATATGAGTACTGAGGACAAAGAGTCAGAACTGAGCTGAAAATAACTGAGCTGAGAGGAACTGAACCGAGGAGAACTTTTAGACAGAACACATTTTAAACAGAGCCAAATTCAATAACTTAGAAGTATAGGCACAGCATTGGGAGAAAGGGCATTGGGAGTATGAGCACTATTTTGACATCAGAGCAGAAGGAGAGAGCAAGGTTAGAAGGAGAAGGCAGAGTGCTTAGAAACTATAGGTAGAATAAAAACCTAAGAGAGCAATGTGCAGAATGCAGAGAGAAAGAGGAAAAAAGAAGAAGCTGTAGAGAGAGCAGAAGGAGCAAGCCAGCTTCTCCTTACCATGGGACAGAACAGGTCCTTTCTTAAAGTCAGGCTTAGTCTTATTTTAAAGGAACAGAGCTATCTTCTTACAAACTTGAGTTTAATTCATTCATCATTAAAAGGGTAGAAGGTTTTTCTTTATGCAAAGATTGGAGCACATTTTTCATCCAGAATGAGTTCTTTCTGAACCAGTGTTTGGCCTTTTGCTCCATATGCATATGTAGGTATGGATGTGTGTGTGTAAGTATGTAATTGTGAGAATATATGCATGTATGCATATAAATATGTAATTGTGAGAATGTATGCAATCTGGACCCAACTGGTTTGAATGGGATTGTATAAAAGAGTGAATCTGTATATGAATTTATGTGAATTTATGCATATTTGATTATGTAAAAGTTTTTCCTTCTGAAAGCTTTATTCTCTTCTGGTTCAATAGAAGTTTATTGCTCCAAATTTCCTCCTAGCCCAACAAGCAAGAGCCATCTGGACAAGGGAAAAAGCTCTAGCAATTAATCCTTTACTTTATCTCCTGCTGTTTTAGGATGAGATGCTAAGTGCCAGAGACTGTAGTTTCTAGCCTCAGAGGAACACAGAAGGCACATCAGTCACAGTAGTATAGTAACTTAGACTTAGATAAGTAAATCAGCTTCAGTAGCATAGTCCCTTAGACTTAAATAAGCAAACATTTTATTATTATATAGCAACCCTAAATACCTCATAAGACAAAGTCTTACCCTCCACCAATGCTCTTCTCCCTCTGCTGTCTCAAGAAGTGACAAGAAAGTAACCACAACCAGGGCTGGCCCCTGGCCAACATACAAGAGACTACTATAAAAAAATACACTTGATGTTCCTTTGAAGACAGTGAATTTAACCAATAGGCTGAAACAATATAGAAATATTGCTATAGCATCTTGAGTTATAAGATGATACTGATCTTGAAAACACAATGGAAGAGAACCACAGCTTGCTTGCTTGCTTTCTTTCTTTCTTTCTTTCTTTCTTTCTTTCTTTCTTTCTTTCTTTCTTTCTTTCTTTCTTTCTTTCTTTCTTTCTTTCTTTCTTTCCTTCTTCCTTCCTTCCTTCCTTCCTTCCTTCCTTTCTTTTTACATGCTGACCGAAGTTTGTTCTCCCTTCTTTCCACCCAGTCCCTCCCTATCACCTCCTAATCTCTTCTCCCAACCTCCATCCGCTTCTCTGTTTCTTGTCAGAGAAGGGTAGGCATCCCATGAATATCAACCAGCTATGGCATGACAAGTTGTAGCAGTACTCGGTACTTCCTTTCCTATTAAGGCTGGAATGGACAAGGCAATCCAGTAGGACGAAAGTCCCAAAAGGAGGCAAAAGAATCAGAGACAGTCCCTGCTCCTGTTATTAGGTGTCCACATGAAGATCAAGCTACATAACCATAACATATATGTACAGAACCTAGATCAGCCCCGTGCAGGCTCCCTGTTGGCAGTTCAGTCTCTATGAGTCCCTGTGAGCCAAAGTTAATTAATTTTGTGAGCTTTCTTGACTCACATGGTTCCTACAATTCTTCCTCTCTCTTCCACAAGATTCCTCTAGTTCCACCTAATGTCTGGCTGTGGGTCTCTGCATCCATTTCCATCAGTTACTAAGTGAAGCCTCTCTGATAACAATTTCTCTGGCACCAATCTATAAGTATAGCAGAATACCATTCAGAATCATTTCACTGAGGGTTTTTTGTTTATTTGTTTTTGTTTTTGTTGGTTCTATAGCATGTCTGGGCTACCCAGCCTCTGGGTCCTGGCCCTCTAGGCAGAGTCAGGGGTGGGGTCCCTCTCATGGCCTTGGTCTCAAGTTCTTAATAGAATGAATTCATATATTTTTATACACACACACCATATAGAAACAGAAGATAGTGTTATGTGCATCCAGTGATGCAGACCTATAATCTCAGGTAATAGGGAAGAGTAACTAAGAGCACAAGTTCAAGGCCTGCCTATCAAGATACTATCTCAAAATACCCTTTAATGGTTAAGGATAATTATTAATGGTAGAACACTTGATTAGAATATGTGAGACACTAGGTTTAATTACTAACACTGCAAAAAAATCAAAGCTATTGAAAGACTACTTGTCAAAAACAACTAAACATAATAATAGAAGCAAGCAAACAAAAATGGCAAGGATTTCTACTGTAGTAGTAATATTAAAGGACATCATAATCTAGCATAGCATTTGATTGAATTCAGAGAGAAGGAAAGGAGAAAACGAGGATGAATATGGGATTTTGCTTAGAGGAGAGAGTGAGTACAGCAGTAACCTTATATAAACTTTGTAAAATACAAGGCTTGTGTTATATAGGAGGAATGCCTGCAGTATAGAACAGACTGGGATCCAGTTACACATGACACATATTTGGAGATAGCTGGGGGTTACATGCAGTCCTGAAATAAGACAGATTTTTGAAAGTATAAAATATTTAATGCCAAAGGAATTGCTTAGATGAAAATAAAGGAGGGAAAGAAGGGGATTCCATGAAAATAATTGAGTCTATGGTGATGTTAGAGTAATACAAAAATAGAGGAAAGTTATAAAACCCGGAGTCTCTCATAAATAGAATGATGCACAGTGTTATTTGAGAAAACAAGAAAATAGGGAATAGAGGAGTAGAAACAGGATGGAAGTGTTGAGGATGGACACACTGCTCATGGACAGGAAATGCACATGATCACCATTCTTTAATGTGGGGCTTGGTTTCCTAATTTAAATTAGCCTAAAGAGTAAAGCAGACATAACAGAGTTCCTGTTTTTATCCTGCAACATGAAAGGACTGACAGACATTGGCTTGCCTTCTCATGAACAGCTGTTTTCTCATGAGTAGCTGTTTTCTATTCAAGATGCATCTCATAAGGAGGCATGTGGAGCAGTCTCATACAATGCTGTTAAAACACCCTAGACAACTTAAGTCACAACACTTGAAGGGGTACTGTACTTTGTTACTGTGGCAATGCTTAACTCAAAGAGAGAAATTGACAAGACCTAAAAGTATAGATTTTTTAAGTATCCCAACTGATACAAACAAACAAACAAAGGAGCTAGAAAGAGGATCATGAGGAGGGCCTTGAGGATCAGAGCTGATAAAACTACCCTAAGTTATCAATAAAACTAAATAGGAAACTGAGACTAGAAAACAGAATATTCTCATTCCAAATATTTATTTTCTTATTCCCAAAGGCTCTTTGTCTCACAGGAACCAGCCAATCACATTTGTCAAGTTCTGAATGGAGAAAACTTTGTAACCAGTTAGAAAGGAAGACTTCCTGCTCCTGAAACCAATATCTGTACCCTAAAGCTAGTAGTATTCTCAGAAGTGCAATTTGTATCATAAACCACTTATCTAAAAATGCCTCAAATTCTTCTCTTAGGCATACACATATATGAGAGTACAAGAGTTTTGGGGGATCAAATAGGATGGAGTATAAAACTTGGATTGAAATTTGTTTGCTATGAATATTTCTGCAGGTGGCTTAAATTTTGAATCACCTTAGTTTGATTCATTCTTCTTATTTACACATTGAGTGTTTTCTTCTTGTTTTTCTAAAGCTTTCAAGAGTACAGTTACGCTATTAATATGAGGTATTTCCAAGCTTCTTTATGGAGGCCTTTCATGCTATGAACTTGATTCTTAGAATTGCCTTCATTGTGTCTATAGGTTTGGATATGTTGTGTTTTCATTTTTATTCAGTTCTTAAAAATTAATAATTTCTTTCTTGATTCCTGTCTTGACCCAATTTTCATTCATAAGGAGTTGTTCATCATCAATGAGTCTGTATACTGGCTGTCCCTTTCACTGCTGATAACATTCAGCTTTAATCCATGGTGGTCAGATAGGATGCATGGTGTTTTTTCAATTCTCCCGTATCTATTAAGACTTGCTTTGTTTCCTAATATGTGATTCATTTTGTAGAAAGTTTCATGGGCTGATAAGATGAATGCATAAAATCTGCCTTGCTCAGGCAGCTTCCCCCATCTTAGTTGCTCAATAAACATAGGTTCCTTCTTTTTCCTCTGATGAGAAGAAAACTGTTGAATACCTGTTATCTATACTTAATTAGGATTAGAGAACAACAGCAAAGGGCTGAGTCTTGAATTTTTCTGAAGTTTTTCATGTAATACAAATTGGTTTCCTTTCTGAGCAAAGAAAGCCTGCCTATAAACAGATATACGTTGTTTCCTTCATGTTTATTGCACCAAATGTTTATCTTTAATTACTTTCCAGGTGTTAGTCTGAAACCCCTGCTTATCTCATCTACAACCTGGGAAGGGAAACCTCATGTACCCTCCTTCCCCCAACTCCACCTGCACAAAGAAAAACTCCCTTGTGTGCTTGGAGAAAACTCCAAGCTAAAATCTCTTCTTGTCTTCCTATTTCTGACAACTACCTAAGAGTATCTGCCCAGGGTCTCAGTTTTTGACCATGTATGAACACTACCTGAGCTCCTAGCTGGCATGTCACCTAAGCTCTGTACAATCCTTTGATTCAGCCTGGATGTGTGACTTCAATGACCTTCACCTGTGAGATCAGTGAACCCACCCTAGAGATGCCTTCTAATAAACCTGCTTTTATTTACTTTTAATCTGTCCTAATCTGGTTTAATCTGGTTTATATCTGCATCACTGAGGGAGAAAAAATGCCTATCACCAAGTGCTTTATAAATGCTTGTCCCACCTTATCCTTCTGCAGTATTTCTGCTGGTACTAGACAAAGGTCAACATGAGTGAGGGCTTGGGTGATCCCATTCTCACTACACTCTGAGTCCTGCCACATGGGCAACCTAAGAGATTAGTTCAAACATCAAGAGAAATATGTGAAGTGGAATACATTTTATGAATCTTTTCTCTCAGCAATTTTCTCTTTCCCCTTAGTGAAGCAGGAGTCATGTTGGGGTTACCAGTGGAAGAATTCAGAACTTCAGTGTTATCCCTTTTTAATGTCTCTATAATCTTCTTCCACTTCCCCTTCTTAATAGGCACTCAGAAGAAGACAAACGTAATAGTTTAATATAGCAATCTATATGTCAAACATAGAAAATAATAATGGTTCCAGGAAAGTTATAACCATAACAAGAGTGCAGTAGCAACAATTACTAATTGTCTGAACTTTGCAGTGTGTTGCTAGAGTTAACACAGAAAACCCTTTAGCTCATACTATTGAGGAGTCATTAATTTTATTCACATTTCACAAAGGAGAAAAATGTCTCCTACTTAAATAGTAAATCCAAGAAGTAGTTCTCCTTGCTTATCTACCAAATTTTAGCCCCAGAAATTTTGATATTCTATTATTAACCTTGTACAAACTAAAGATAGTGCCTTAGTCTGTTCAGGTTGCTTTAACAAATTACCAAAAATTGGATTAGTTAGAAACAGCGATTTATTACTCCCAGCTATGAGGAAAGGCTGAGAATTTCCAGGTTAAAACAATGGCAAATCTGTTGTTGCCTAAGTACCTTGCATCCTTATTCACTGACTTCTGTCTTTCAACTATGTCCTCACATGGTACAAAGAGAAAAGATGTCTATAAGGTCTTGTTCCTAAGGCCACAAATCTAGGATGGCTCAGACTGCGTGATCCAGTCACCCTCTTATAAAACCTTTACCATTGTATAATATCCTCATTTATCTTAAAAACTTATATATAAAGTCGGTTCTATGTAAAATTTAGAGTGATAGTCCCACTTCCTTGTGATGGGTAGTATCAGAAAACCTTCTTTATTTATAACATATAAGTCAAAATTTTTCAAATCACATCCCACATTTACTGCATCATGATCTACATTTTAATGAGATTTCCAGGTGATTAATTGGCACATTAAAATTTGAAAAGCTCTAATATAGCACGAGTTTTAGAGGACAGGTTTTTTTTTATTATTATTCAAACTCATTTTGACTGAAGCAAAATTCTGCTAATTACAAATTCTGTGATCTTTGGGCAGATTCCTTAACTGGCTGACACTAATTCCTCAGCTATCAAATATAATACTAACAACACCTCTCTTACAGGGCTCTTGAAAAAATTGGCACTCAGGAGGTTCTCAGTAAACAAATGATAACTGCTAAATTATTACTATTTTCCTCAGAGTTTTCTGCAAGGCTGAGAAAGAAAAGGTCAAAGATTCACCATCAACTCAGCATATGAGAACGAATTGTGTCTGGATGCTCTCTGCCTAGTAAGGTTATTCTATTGCACAAGGAACACTTAGAACACAAGCAAACAACAAACATACAAACAAAGGTGGAGCTGAAGAGCATGACAAAGATAGTAACAGGAACAAATTGAGAAAACAGAAGTCAGAAAAGACAGATTGAGAGGGGAGAGTGATTCCCTGTGCAAAGGAAACACCAATAGTAGCTCAGATTGAGGATGGTGGGAGGTGAAGCACAGGCAGTTCTCACAGGGCAAGCTCAGAGGCTGCCCCTTAAAGGCAGAGCATGTGACTCACCAGCATGGCTCCCAAAAGATTCCACCTCACACCAGTCAGAATGGCCAAGATCGAAAACTCAGGTGACAACAGGTGCTGGAGAAGATATGAAGAAAGAGAAACACTCCTCCATTGCTGGTGGGATTACAAGCTGGTAAAACCACTGTGGAAATCAGTTTGGCAGTTCCTCAGAAAATTGGACATAGCACTACATGAGGATACCTCTCCTGGGCATATACCCAGAAGATGCTCCAACATGTAATAAGGACACATGCTCCACTATGTTCATAGCAGCCTTATTTATAATAGCCAGAAACTGGAAAGAACACAGATGTCCCTCAACAGAGGAATGGATACAGAAAATGTGGTACATTTACACAATGGAGTACTACTCAGCTATTAAAAATAATGAATTCATGAAATTCTTAGGAAAATGGATGGAACTAGAAAATATGATCCTGAGTGAGGCAACCCAATCACAATAGAACACACACAGTATGCACTTGCTGATAAGTGGATATTAGCCCAGAAGCTTGTAATACCCAAGATACAACTCACAGACACCACACACATTTTAAAGAGATGTTTCAAAGATATAGCTATCCCATCTATTGTATACCTTTTCAGTATCAACAATGTTTATAAAAAAAGAGCAGTGGGTGCAAAACCAATTTAAACACATTTCCTCTTTTATTTCTTAGAATGCACGAGGCTTGGGCATCATTGAACAGAAATTTTTCCCTGGATGTTCGGTCCCAGAAAATAATGTCCCAAACCTGGTGGGTTCAAAAGGATTTATTCTTCCTAAAGGATGGGAGGGTCACCTCGATGATTTGTCTTCTTGCGATAGCATTCCCTATGGTTAATACGTGCTATTAATATGACAAAAAGAAAGAATATCCTTTAAATAGCAGCCTGTGCTTCTTTTTGATTTGTCTCCTGCAAAAGCTGATTTACTGTGTGTTTCTTCCATCTGGCAGGAAGCTAATCTGAATATGAATCAGCCCTTGCAAAAATAACCCCAGGAAATCTTAGACATTCATAAATTCCCAGAGTTTTTTTTTCTTCTTCTTCTTCAACAATAGCATTTTTGTTATTCTTTCTGTTGTGCAAAGTTTTTCAATTGAAATAAAGTGTGGCTATTTAAGGAATGATGCCACCTCATCCAGAATGCCTCCTTCACAGTTATGGAGTCACAGTGCTCATCTACATATTTGCACCTTAATGAGTAAATGCTGTTATTCCCACAACTTTAATCAGATTAATGTGATGTTCACAACCTGATAAGCAAAGCGACAAAAATATCGTTCTCAAAAATCTGTTTCCTTGAGCATATTTTATATTTTGTAATAATTCCATTTTCCTTTTACACTAGCTGTACCAACTAATATTTCTGGTGGTGTGAAAGAAAATGAAAAAGAAACAAATCTACCTTATAAATCATGATTGGAATTTTTAACAAGTACCTCCTGGGTAATTTAAAAAGTATCCTGTGTAATTCTTGCACCATGACAAGCCTAAAAAAAAGATAATGTTTGTTCAGCTTATGAGGATAAATGGGCAAGGTGTCTTGGATTTAAGGTGATAGTCTCAAGGACTCCAGCTAGTCCAGACTCCATCAAACCATGCAAAGATAGAGGGAATAAATATAGTTTTAACTGAGACTACTGTTCAGCATATACAAGATCTAGAAGTTAGGGAAATGAAGTATGCACAGTGTAAAAGTAAAAGTCATATCACCAAAACTGATATGAGTATTTTTGTTAAAATTCATAGGTAAGAACTATGTGTCCAAGTCGCTCCATTTCATTTTTACCTAACAAGTATGACTGGCTATGCCTACTTTTTTTTTTCTATGCCAGACTTCACATAATGGTGATACCACTAGCTATATTAATATATTCTATGAAAATATTTCCTTGTGACTAACCATTTTCATTTTCTTAAGCTTTTAGGAACTTTATTTTCCTTCCATCTTTTTTCCCTTTGCTTGGGTTCCTGCAGAGCAGCTCAGGATCACTCAGTGGTGGCTTCAACCCACTCGGTGGCCTGCGCTCTGGGAGCTGCTGGCCAGTCCTCAGTGGCCGGCTGTGAACTCTAGTTTTCCATGGGGGTGGGGGTCTGCTGGATGGGCACAGAGGGCACCTGCACGCCCTCAAACCAGTCAGCCATGTCAGGCTGAGCAGCAGTGAACTCAGGAGCTGGTGCGGTCCATTCGCCCTTCATCACAGTCTTCTCGGCAGCAACCTGTTCTTCCTTCTCAACTTCCTCTGGGTCTCTGTAAAAGTAAAGATCAGGCATAACCTCCCATTGGTGCTCACAGGAGATAGTACCTCGAATGCAGAGTACTTCCGGGCCAGGATCCACCACATCAGGCCCACTGAGTGAGCTACCTTGTTGTTGCATGGGATGGCAATGTGTACATAGCGTGCAAGGGAGTATCTGTTTTATACAGAGCAATGGTGAGCAGGTTGACTTAAGAGGACTCTAGTGGTCAATCCTGGGATCAGTCACCACTAGAAGCTGTGGCTCCCTGAAGACTGCTTGGATCTGGTTAGTGAGGGTCCCAAGTATAAAGATGCCAGCAATGGTGACTCCTGTGGCAGCAGCAAACTTCAGCACAGCTCGCTGGCCAGTGTTCCTGGAAATGACATCCGCAGGGTTCTCAATGGCAACAAGAGCACGACCTGCGAGCAACAGCTTCTTCCAGGTCCTCTTCAGATTTACTTTATGATGTAGACACTGTCACTTTTAGTAGATGTACTGCTCCATCTGAAAGTCAAGGTTAGTGCCACCTAAGTGGGTTCCTGTAGCAAGGAATTTGAGGACACCCTCTTCCTTCATCTGCAGGACATCAAAGGCTCCAGATATTGTGTAAGTTTCCCTTTAAGTTACAATAGGAATCAAGAAGAATAACACCATATGGATTTGTCCCTGGGCAGTGCTGAAAGACTGATTAACAATTTTCCAACTTCAAGTATTAAATACATTAAATTACTATGGGATTCCTGAAATCTTACATCAACTAATGTGGCTTTTCAACATCTCAAAAGGAATGAGAGCTAATCAGTATGATATCATTGTGCAGATTGTTCACTGTACAACTCTAGAGGTAACTATTCAATTCTAGCAAGCTAGATAACATTCATTTAAACAGTTAAAAACTCTTACAGCATGCATTAGCAGATAGCAGAGGGTTTACCCATAGATATTTGACATGGTACCTTGTTTCTCCAGAAAATTTGCTAAATATAAAATCAAATTTGATTCTATAAGATCTCCACTGGGCCATTCATTTTACTACATTTTACAGATTTTATACCCTATATCCTTAACCTGGCTTCTTTTAAATAGTTACTGTTCTCTCTTGACTAAGAGGAAAGAACACGGACTTTGCTATCTGAACAATTTGGGTTAAGCACCAGATCTAATAATCATTACTCACACTGGGCTTCATTACTATCACAAAATGGAAATAGTTCCATGCATGTTATAATTTGGTTATGAAGATTAAATAAGCAAATAAAATAAAGTCCTAGTACAAAATATGATACATAATAGTACACAACAAAACTCTTATCTTCTTCCTAAATTCTTTGGCTTGTATTCCCAATGCTTCAAATATCCTCCTATACTTAGTCTCTCCTTAAGGGCATACTGCTTAAAAACCTTATTAGATTCAAATTGTTCTGTCCTTCAAACTAAAAACTCCCTCAGGGTTCAGAGCACTTTATTTATACTTCTTTGAAAGATACATTCTTGCATATTATGTCTGATATTTTATAATTGTGATGAATTATCCTCCTTGTTTAATTGTGGAATCTTTTAGGTAGCTGCAGTATTATCTGCTTTAAGCTGTTACAGAATGAGAAATATTCCAGGCAATCAATAGATGTTTGTAGATTCTAATGAAATCAAACTAGCAAAGAAGCCAGCAGGTACACATTGTACCCACCACTCCCAACTAAAAGATCTTCTGAGCTGATTGGATGCATATAGTAGTACATGCAATAGTCTGTCTATTGATATGCAAAAACAACCACAGCAAGCCACAAAGACATTTTTTTCACAGCACAAAGAAAGTATTGACGTTTAAATTGTATAAATTGGTTGAGCAATAAATGTCTTTTATAAAATGAAGGCCCTTAAAGACTGAGTTGGTGATGTATTTGATAATCAATTGTAAAATGTAATTTCAAAAATAAAACAAACATCATAGAACATTCTTAAACTCGAATATCAATATGCATAAAATCTCCAACCCTTAAGTTCCCACTGATTGCAAATCTATACTAAATATTAAGCTCTGCTACTGAGAAATTCCTATTGTGCTAATGTATTTGCTAAGTACATTTACATATATTTAGATTGCGTGGTTCCTTTATTAATAAAATATGCATGATCCATACCCAGAATTCAGATTTTCATACTAAAGTTTTATAACATAAGAGGCATATGAGTCAAATAAAGTTATGACCTCTTTGAACTAAAAGCTTTACTTTGAAAATTCAAGATATTCAAGCAATCTTGTAAAATGGGGTGTTAATTTTCAGAAGGAATGAGAAACTTTGGGAAGAAATTACACAAAAAAGGCATCTTTCCAAATAATCTTGAGACAAAAGGATCTTTTATACAGGCCCACTCTTTAATGTCTGCTTTGACCTTTTTCACTTACTCTAAAAGGGATTTATTAGTATAAAGAACAAAATTATGAGTGATAAAAGGATGAGGAAAAGGCCCAAAAGACCTCGAAATTACAATAAAGAACTATAGGCAACAGAGAAAAACTGGCCATGGGAGTGTGAGAGGAAGTCTTCCTTGGGGAAGACCACACCAGCCCAGTGCCCAACAGTCAGCCCTGAGAACATACATACAAATAGTATCTATCATATGGACTGGACAGACAGATTATTTTTAGGAATAGACATGTGTCAATGCAATAATAATTAGTGAAGAGAGAGGCCACAAATTCAAAATAAAGTAGAGAAGGATATATGGGAGGGTCTGACGAAGGAAAATAAGAAATGTTATATTTGTGTTATAATCTCAAAAGAGTTTAAGACATACTTTTAAAAGTTTAACATGACTTTATAACAGATTACCTTCTATAGATGGACAAGTAGGAAAACAAAGAAAGGGAGTGTGAACTGATATTTGAGAAGATAAGGTCAAAAAGCCGAACCAGAAAACAATCATCTAGCTATTCATGGGAGTTAGTAGCATGAGCCCAACAGCGGAGAATATGCTGTGGGCCTAGGTTTGATTTGCAAGCTTGAGAGTCTAGAAACATTTTATTAAAGGTGAATCTTTGTAGGGAACCAAACTGGAATCACAAGACTATTTAGAGAACACAGAAACCAATGAAAAGCAAACATTTAAGGGGGTACTTCAATCAGGCCAAACAGAGGGACTGGAAAGAGAACAGTTAAAGCCCTCTATGATATAGTGAGTGGTGTGTAGGGTTGAAGAGGCACTCCTTTCCACTTGTTGAAATTCAAAACTAAAAACGGAAAGATGAAGTGCGTGAAAGGGTACAGAAATATGTAAACATGCAAAAGAAGAAAAATCTTAGCAGAGGCTATAAATCAAATCATCCACTGGCCCAACATAATTCACAGGCTTATATTCCTCTCTCACTGCACAGTATGAGGAGAATAGGGAATTTCAGGAAAACAGTAAAATAATTTAGAGGAACTCAATGGGCCCCACAGAACAGATAAGTGACTGTAAATGATTCTCTATGGAAATGATATGAAGGACAAAGGAATATGATGAATGTCAGTCTATGTGAGTTATCAGTCTCTAGTGTTTCATCCTGTGGTATGTGTAGGCATAGAATTCTGTAGTTAGAAAAATTCAGGAAGACTAAAGGCAACTACACTTTTGATGAAACGAATGAGGTTAGCATAAGGAAAATTTTCAAAAAGTTCTGTATAGGGAAGGGGGAAACAAAAGAAAGTAAGAAGAAACTTGATTGCAAACATGTCTTCAAGGCTTTTTAATATCCTTTGATCAAATTGGTCAGCATGCCTCAAAAATATTTTATTTAGAAGATAGTGTTCTCTATCTACACAAAGGCAAAGACACAGTTTTGTTTTGGTTTGTTTGGGGGATTTTGATTTGGTTTGGTTTGGTTTGCTTCGGGGATTTTATGTTTTGTTTTTGATTTTTAGTGCAGTGTGTTTTTGAATGGTAAGGACCTGAGACTGGCTGGTGCCAGGGAACTTGAGGCCTCCAAATAACCAGACCTACCGTTACAGGCTCAAAATGAAAAAGTTCTCACACCTGGTTGATCTTAATGAACAACTAGTTTTTCTATTTCTGTAAGTCAAAGGGTGGACTCACCACGCTTTGCTAACAGCTGTTTGGAGGGAGGCAATAATGAATGCAAGAAACTTAGGAAGTGATTATAAGTGTTTCAGGTAAAATGTCATGTGGGTATAAATGATATGATTCAGAAATAAGACCTTCTTTAGAACACTGGTTTTATTTTGTTTTGTTTTGTTTTTGTTTTTTGTTTGTTTGTTTTTTGAGAAAGTGTGTCCTAAACTGAAAATCACTAACTTGATTAAACATGATTTGGTATTTCATATCATTCAGTACACTTGAAAGTTGACGCTAGCACATATTTTTAGGTAGGGCAATCATTATGACTGTATAAAACCATGTTTAATGCAAGTCAAAGAAGGGTGAAAAAGAATTTTAAAATATAAATGACCAAATTAATTTGTAAAACTTTTATTTGAGAGCACAGATTATATTTACTTGATAAAAATGTAAAATGTCATATTAATTAAAAATAACCCAAAACACCTACCATACTTCCCCTCCTATTCTCTAATTTATCTTATCTCTTCTCTAAACCCTTTAACTCCTACATTTTAAAAAATCTATTGAGATGTCATTAATTAATTCCCAACAATTTACGGAAAAAATAGGCAAAAATTTCCCAATTTCATTTAAACTACTTGGCAAATAAATAAGATTCAGTATGTACCATGTCAATTAACAATTTAAAACTGACACTATCAAATACTTGCTTTTTTTTAAAATTATTTATTTTATTTATTTTTTTTTAATTTACATTCCAAATCATTTCCCCTTTCCCGTTTCCTCCCTCCCCGAAAGTCCCATAAGCCCCCTTCCCTCCCTCTTTTCTCCATTCAACCCCCTCTCCTTACTCTGTCCTGGCATTCCTCTACATCCAGTCTTTCCAGGACCAGGGGTCTCTCCTTCCATCTTCTTAGAAATCTATTGATATGCAGATTGTGTCTAGGGTATTCCGAGATTCTGGGTCAATATCCCCTTATCAGTGACTGCATACCATGTGTGTTCTTCTGTGATTGGGTTACCTCACTAAGGATGATATTTTCAAGATCTGACCATTTGCCTAGGAATTTCGTGAATTCATTGTTTTTAATTGCAGAGTAGTATTCCATTGTGTAGATATACCACATCTTCTGAATCCATTCCTCCGTTGAGGGACATCTGGGTTCTTTCCAGCTTCTGGCTATTATAAATAAGGCTGCTATGAACATAGTGGAGCATGTGTCCTTATTGCATGCAGGTAAAGCCTCTGGGTATATGCCCAGGAGTGGTATAGCCGGATCCTCCAGGAGTGTCATGCCCAGTTTTCTGAGGAACTGCCAGACTGCTTTCCAGAGTGGTTGTACCAGCTTGCAATTCCACCAGCAGTGGAGGAGTGTTCCTCTTTCTCCACATCCTCGCCAACAACTGCTGTCTCCTGTGTTTTTGATCTTAGCCATCCTGACTGGTGTGAGATGGAATCTCAGGGTTGTTTTGATTTGCATTTCCCTAATGACTAAGGATGATGAACATCTCTTTAGGTGCTTCTCAGCCATTAGATATTCTTCAGGTGAGAACACTTTGTTTAGCTCTGTACCCCATTTTTTAATAGGGTTACTTGCCTCTCTGGAGTTTAACTTCTTGAGTTCTTTGTATATATTGGATATTAGCCCTCTGTCGGATGTAAGGTTGGTAAAGATCATTTCCCAGTTAGTTGGTTGTTGCTTTGTCTTTTTGACAGTGTCTTTTGCCTTGCAAAAACTTTGTAATTTAATGAGGTCCCATTTGTCTATTCTTGATCTTAGAGCATAAGCTATTGGAGTTCTGTTCAGGAAATTCTCCCCTGTGCCCATATGTTCAAGGTTCTTCCCTAGTTTCCCTTCTATTAGTTTCAGTGTGTCTGGTTTTATGTGGAGATCTTTGATCCACTTAGAATTGAGCTTAGTGCAAAGAGATAAGAATGGGTCAGTTTGCATTCTTCTGCATGTTGACCTTCAGCTGAGCCAGCACCATTTGTTGAAAAGGCTATCTTTTTTCCACTGGATGGTTTTAGCTCCTTTGTCAAAGATCAAGTGACCATAGGAGTGTGGATTCATTTCTGGGTCTTCAATTCTGTTCCATTGATCTACATGTCTGTCACTGTACCAATACCATGCGGTTTTTAACACTATTGCTCTGTAGTACAGCTTGAGATCCGGGATACTGATTCCCCCAGAGGTTCTTTTACTCTTGAGAATAGTTTTAGCTATTCTGGGTTTTCTGTTATTCCAGATGAATTTTTGAATTGCTCTTTCTAACTCTATGAAGAATTGAGTTGGGATTTTGATGGGGATTGCATTGAATCTGTGTATTACTTTTGGTAATATGCTCATTTTTACTATATTAATCCTGCCAATCCATGAGCATGGCAGATTTTTCCATCTTCTGAGGTCTTCTTCAATTTCTCTCTTCAGAGACTTGAAGTTCTTGTCATACAGATCTTTCACTTGTTTGGTTAGAGTCACGCCAAGATACTTACTATATTGCGTATTTTTTTACATTTTAAATGTTATCCCCCTTCCCAGTTTCTCCTCCATAAGCCCCCTATCCCCTCCTCCATCGCCCCTGCCTCTGTGAGGGTTCTCCCCCACCTGCCCACTAGTGCTTATAACATTAGACATAAGCATAATTATTATAAGGATGAAAACGATCAAATAAAGTTTAGTTGACTATCATTGTGGTGGGAAATATCATTGTATGCAAGCAGACATGGTGCTAGAGAGGTAGATGAGAGTTCTACATCTTGATCTGTAGTCAGTGGGTAACGACAGTGAACCACTACACCTGGACTAAGCTTCTGAAACCTCAAAGTCCATCCCCAGGGACACACTTCCTCCAACAAGACCACACCTACTACAACAAGGCCACACCTACTAATAGTGCCACTCCCCATGGGCCTATGAGGACCATTTTTATTCAAATTGCCACACTCCTCCAACACAGAAAACCAAATCAAAAGTATACAAATTGGATTCCATACAACTTAAAAGACCTGGATAAAGCAAAACAACTATAGCATGAAGTATACTAAAACCAGATATGAAAATTTCCAAAACTCAAGAGCTATAATATAAATAACACAATTAATAAAAATGTACAATAGATACCAACACTAGGGAAAGAGAGGCAAAAAGATTTCTGTGAATTCAGGGTCATCTTGGACTACATAATGATTTCAAGGCCAGTCAGGGACACACAGGAAAACCCTGTCACAATAGGTCACAGGGTTGTAAAGACCAAGTCATTTCTCAAGAGAAATCATTAAAAAGAACTATGAAAAAATGATCTACAGACTTATCAGCGGAGAAATCAATGCTGCTCCACAGTAAAAATAGATATTACCAAAAAGACAAAAGATAACACATATTGGCAAAGATGTTGTAAAGAGGAAGCATTTACTCACTCTTAGTAGAAAATTTCTGTAATTAATCTTGATTTTATGTGCATGTTTTGAGAAGCAAGAAGAACATCCAGAAATGACATTTCTACTTATGTCTATGAAAGAGCATTTTAAAGCATAATTAATTTGAAGGTAATGCGCCTAACGAATGTGAACAGTATTATCCCATGGCCCACTAGAGTATCCCTTCTGTCCTTCTTGCTCTCAGTCAGCATGTGAGATCTACAATCCTATCTCCCTGCAATGGCGGACTGAAACCTCCAAAACTATGAGTAAAATAAATCTGCTTTCCTTTGAGTTATTTTTGTTATACAACTGGTTACAAGAATAATAATTAATACACAATGTAAATTAACACCATTAGTAAGAAAAAAAGTATGGAGATTCATCAAAAAATAAAAAATATCACTACCATACAACTCAACCCTAGAAACATAGCCAAAGGAAATGAAGTCAGTGTATCGAAAAGGTGGGCTGCAGAGATGGCTCAGCGGTTAAGAGCAGTCAGTGCTCTTCCGGAGATCCTGAGTTCAATTACCAGCAACCACATGGTGGCTCACAACCATCTGTAATGGGATCTGATACCCTCTTCTGGTGTGTCTGAAGACAGTGACAGTATAATCATATACATAAAAATAAATAAAATCTTAAAAAAAGGATTTTGAAAAGACATATTCTCATGTTTACTATCATACTATTTACAATAATTAAGAAACAGAAACAACTTTAGTATCTATTAACTAGCAAATAGAAAAAGAAAGTATGGGATATGAATACTATGGTGAATCATCTAGCCATAAAAAGGGCTGAAATCTTTCTGTTTGCAGTAATGTAGATGAGACTGGAGATCACTGAACTATGTAAAATAAGCCCAGTAAATAACTATAAGTACCATGTGATCTCACTCCTATGGGTTGTTTAAAATATTTATTTCTATAAGTTGAGTATGGACTGGTAGTTAATAAAGGCTGCAGAGAGTAAGAAGAAATAAGGAATAGAAAAAGTTGACAAATAAGTATTAATTTACAGGTAGACAGGAACAGAAACATTCTGAAGTTCTGTTGCATAGGGGGCTACAGATAGATAACAATAACAAATGAAATTTTAGATAATAACAAATCATATTTCAAACATCTAATAGAGAAATCCTTACATCATAAATAATAATGGTTGGATATTGGCAGTCATGCCAATACCTTGTGGTTTGAGGAGGCACCAAAAGCAAGATAAAAGAGTCGCTCTTGCCAATTTGTTCATTAGCCATATGAAAACTAAATCCAACAAAAAAATTGCTTAAACCTGGTCACTAATGGAAAATCCATAATGTGTGCTTGTCATGCATAAGTGATCATGGAAGGCCAGTAAAGGACAGTCTTGGAAGCAAAAATAAATATTGGCTTCCATTCCAAAGATGCACAAACTTCCAAAAGACTGAGACTTCCTGGAATTTTAAATATAACTCGAAATCAGCAACATTTTCACTACCAAGTTGATACACATTCCCAGTTGAAAATGAGTAAATTGTACTGTCTACCCACTAAGATATGAATTCTATGACTTTTAAAGCTGGCCATTTTATAAGTACATCTCTCTGAATGATCTGCCAGACCCCAATGTAGGAATGCATAGTAATATTCATATTGTCTTTATTTACAGTTAACAGAGCATCAAAGTAGCCTAGGATTCATTAGTAGTAGAATGAGTTTCTTCCTCTGCCCCCCCTTTAGTAATTCCCCACAGCCTATCTCTATTTCTTTGTGCCTCCCTGTCAACCCTCATACTCACTCTCTACCAGGAAATGCACAGTCATCCACATTTGGCTGAGGCACAGAGAAGCTATCTGTGTCTACTCTCCCCTCCTCCATTGTAGACAGTCCAGAGTACTGTTAGAATGCTGCCCCAGTCAGCTGTCACTACTAACATACCTCTATCCCCTTCAGACCTGCTGTCATTATTGGCCAGAATCATGGCACCCCTAGTTCTATCTTTTTTGGTGATGCTCCATTTAGTTTTATTAATTTCAGCAGATCTGAATATTCTTCATAGGAGTCAGGGTGGACAAAAATGAAGCAGATAGGGTCAGCATACGAACAGAGACTTACTGTGGGAAGGTGTCACCATCTTCAGACAGCTGCCTCTAACTGGCCAAGGGAACAAAAATTTGGGACTCTTCGTGATTTCATGGGAGGTAGGCAGATGTAATCCACTTACACTTAGTAAGTGATGATAATATATTTTTAATTGGATATTTTATTTATTTACATTTCAAATGTTATCCCCTTTCCTTGTTTCCCATCTGCAAATCCCCATCCCATTTCTTGAACCCCTGCCTCGATGAGGGTGCTACCCCACCCACCCACTCACCCACTTCTGCCTCAACTTTCTAGCATTCCTCTACCCTGGGGCATCAAGCCTTCATAGAACCAAGGGCCTCCCCTACCATTGATGCCAGATAAGGTCCCTTCAGCTCCATCAGTCCTTCCCCTAACTCCTCCATTTGGGGTCCCTGTGCTCAGTCCTATGGTTGGCTGCAAGCATTTGCATCTATATTGGTCAGGATCTGGCAAAGTTTCTCAGGAGACAGCTGTATCAAGCTGGTTTCAGCAAGAACTTCTTGGCATCAGCAATAGTGTCTGGGTTTGGATGGCCTTTGTTTCAGTCTCTGTTCTATTCTTTGTCCCTGTATTTACTTTATACAGGAGCAATTCTGGGTTAAAATTTTGGAGATGGGTGGGTGGCCCCATTCCTTAACATGGTGGTAGTGGGAGGGGGAATGTCTAACCTCTGGATATGGCCTGGACAGATATGGCCTCCCTCCACTTTGTGGGGTTTTTCAGCTAATGTCATCCCTGTAGGGTCCTTGTAGGCTTTTACTTTCCTGGCATCTGGGACTTTCTGGTTGCTACCCCTAGTTCCCAATCCCCCATTGCTACACACCACTCTTCAACTTTATGACCCTCAATGTATCTCCTCCATCTTCTCCCATACCCAACTCTTCCCCTCTTTTTTGCCTCCTCCTCTTCCTCTGTACTTCCCTTTATTATTTTGTTTCCCCTTCTAAGTAGGATTGAATCATCCACACTTTGACCTTCCTTCCTCTTGAGCTTCATGTGGTCCATGAGTTGTATCTTGGGTATTCCACATTTTTTGCCTAATATCCACTTATCAGAGAGTACATACCATGTGTGGTCTTTTGTGACTGAGTAATCTCATTCAGGATGATATTTTCTAGATCCATTCATTCGTCTGTGAATTTTATGAAGTCATTGTTCTATCTTTGTCACCTAAGGTCTTGCTTAAGAGAGTTAAAGACTCAGTCATCCATAGTCTCCTAACTAGCCTATCACTCAGCCAGTGCATTGAAGAAATCTGGGACTGCATAGGTCTGAGCCTACAGTTCTAACAAGAACTAGAACTAGATCTAGAACTAGTCAGAATCTTAACAGTACAATCCAGAGTGACACTAAGACTGAAAATTCAAACATCATTCTTCTGATCTACAAAATCAGGACAAGATAAGGTTGCCCATTTTTTTTCCATGTCTATTCAATATAGTACCTAAAGTCTTAGCTAAAGCACAAAACAACTGAAGAAGATTAAGGGGACACGAATAGGAAAAGAGGAAGTCAACATATACTTATTTGCATATGGCACAATTTTATATCTAAAATACCCTAAGAATCCACAAGGTAACTACAGATGATAACACTTTCAGCAAACTAGCAGCACACAAAATTAATATGCAAAAATCATTAACCTTCCTATGTACAAATGACAAACATACTAAGAAAGAAATTAGGGAAAGAATACCTTTCACAATAGCCTCAAAAAATATCTTGGGATAACTCTAACCAAGTAAGTAAATAACTAGTATAATAAAAGATGTTAGACATTGATGAACAAAATTGAAGAAGGTATCAGAAAGTGGAAAGATCTCCCATGCTCATGGATTGATAGGAGTAATATAGTGAAAATGTCCATCATAACATAAGCAATCTACAGATTTGATGCAGTCCCCATCAAAGTTATAATGCAAACCTTCCTACAGATTGAAAAATATCCTTATACTTTTTATGGAAATACAACAAAACAACCAAAAGAACAAAACAAAACAAACAAAAAAAACCAGGATACCTAAACCAATCTTGATCAATAATAGAAAAAAAAAACAGAAACAAACAAGAAAACAAGCAAAAAACCTTCTAGAGATACAGATAGTCCAGATTTCAAGTTATGCTATAAAAACAGACCTGGTAGTTGCTCTCCTTCAAATTTATGTCCTTTTGCTTAACTGTTACTGTGTGTGTGTGTGTGTGTGTGTGTGTGTGTGTGTGTGTGTGTGTGTGTGTATCCCGTCACCAGTTCACCTAATGTTATTTGTATGTATGTTTTCAGGGTTGAAACCCAGTGAACCCCATTCATGCTGGAATGTCCATTTGTGTCATCTTTGTTCAACTCATGTTTGAAGAGTCATGCCAGAGAGACTTAACAAAGAAACTAAAAATATTTGTGGGAGAAAAGAAAGAATCTTCAACATATGTTGCTTGTCAAATTGGACAGCTGCATACAGAAGAATACAAGATATTTGTATCTCTCACCTTGCAAAAAAAAAAAAAACCTATAAATCCAAATGAACCAAGGACTTTGCCATAAGACCAAATCTCTGAATCTTATAGAAAAGAAAATGGGAAATAGGCTTGAACTCACTGACATAGGAAAGAACTTTCTGAGCAAGACTCGAGCTTGTGTCAAATAGACAGAAAACTTATCTAACTCAAAAGGTGTTTAGGAAGATGTGTAATGATAACTTGCAATACACTGGAGTTGATACATGGATCCGATGGTGCCTCAGTATAGATATGTGATAATACAATAAAAAACAGATGCCTGTGGTAGATCTAGAAAAATGTGTCCCAACAATGTATTGTTTCAAAATTATAGCCCTATTTCACTTGACCTGGTTTCCATATTCACAACAGCAGAATATTCTTACCATCTAACAACATTCTTCTTCTCTATTGTGACAGACTAATTTATCATCCTAGGGCATCTTCTTGACCCATAACAGTTAATGTTATTTTGCCTCTCACAACAGCCAAAGTTACCCTGACTCTCACAGTCACAAGTCAAATTCAGTTGCAGTTTGTTATTCAATGTTGCTTCATTTATTGGGTAGCATACATATTATACAATTACTACTCCTGAAATACTTCAGATATAATTTTTATTCTTGGTAATCCATAGGGTTTTACCTTCAGTAATCAATATACTCTAGTACACTCCAGTACAGTCAAATAAACAAGATTATAAAGCATAGTATTAATTTCAGGTATAGTGGTATATTCCTTGCAACTAAATAAAATGCATGTTTTGTCAGTATCTCTCCACTCCACAAATAATAGACAAGTTATGATTTCTGGTTAAGCACATTACCTCTGTCACAATCCTCCAATGATCCATCACTGCTCACACGACTTTTACATCTCACAGAGAAATAATCACATTGAACTAAATATCAAATTTGCTGTTTTCATTCTCTTACCCATTTGCAAGAGATGGTAAAATTTTAATATGTTGTCATAAAGTTTAGATGAAAGAGAAAAATAGTAACTTCCTTCATTTATTAAGACTGCTTTCACATACTTTCAATTTATTAGCATTTTATGCACAAACATTTATATGAAAAGTCTAATAATCTTTTATTTTATTAGCAATCCCTTTTGTTCAATTTCCTTGTTTAAGATATATGATGTCTTTCCTCTGTATTTACTAGATATTTATAATCAAGAGTATATTAGAATGTTTACTGTTAAGCTAGAGAAAGAGGTCAGCTGTTGCAGTGTTTGCCTGACATGCCCAAGGTCTTTCATTTCATCTACAGTCCCACAAAACTAAAAATGTTCACTGGCAGAGTCTTATGTCTTTGCTATAAATAGAAATTTCAAAAAATCAAATTATAGAAAAAAAATCAAATAGCCATTATTATTTTCTTTTTTAATGAAAAAGGAAGTAAAAAAATTTTATGATAAAATTAAATATTTACATGGAAAATGTTTCTGACAAAATTGAAGAAGCATATAGGAAAACACATTAAGATTGACCATTTTCATGGAAAATTAAAGAACAAAATGATAGACATAAAAATTATTACTAAATTAATTGAAAAAGGAAGTAGAAAGAGTTGATGATAGAACTGAAGATTTACATGGGAAATATTTCTGATAAAATTGTAAAAAATATAAAATAACAATAAAATTGAAGATTATCATGGAAAATTACAGATAAAATGGTAGGCATAAAAATATTTCTGAGTTGATTGAAAGTGCAATTATAAACATTTTCTGATAAAATTGAAGTTCTACAAGGAAAATATTTCTGATAAAATTCAAGAAATATATAGAAAAACATGTTAAAACTATTTCATGGAAAATTATACAGATAAATTGGTAGGAATAAAAAGCATTACTAAATTGAAAGAGAAATCACAAACATTTTCTGATAAAATTGAAGATTTACATGAAAAATATTTCTGTTAGTCTATGTTTTTGTTGGGGAATTGAGTCCATTAATGTTATAAGATATTAAGGAATAGTGATCGTTACTTCCTGTTATTTTTGATGTTTTTTTATGTTTGTGTGGTTACTTTCTTTTGGGTTTGTTGGAAAAAGATTACTTTCTTGCTTTTTCTAGGGTGTAGTTTCCCTCCTCAAGTTGGCATTTTCCATCTATTATCCTTTGTAGGGCTGGATTTGTGGAAAGATATTGTGTAAATTTGGTTTTATCATGGAATATCTTGTTTTCTCCATCCATGGTAATTGAGAGTTTTGCTGGACATAGTAGTTTGGGCTGGCATTTGTGTTCTCTTAGGGTCTGTATGAGATCTGCCCAGGATCTTCTAGCTTTCATCATCTCAGGTGAGAAGTCTGGTGTAATTCTGTTAGGCCTGCCTTTATAGGTTAATTGACCTTTTTCCCTTACTGCTTTTAATATTCTTTCTTTGTTTAGTGCATTTGGTGCTTTGATTATTATGTGCCGGGAGGACTTTCTGGTCTGGTCCAGTCTGTTTGGAGTTCTGTAGGCTTCTTGTATGGTCATGGACATCTCTTTCTTTAGTTTAGGGAAATTTTCTTCTATAATTTTGTTGAAGATATTTACTGGCCCTTTAAGTTGGAAGTCTTTGCTCTCTTCTACACCTATAATCCTTAAGGTTGGTCTTCTCATTGTGTCCTGGATTTCCTGGATGTTTTGGCTCAGGAGCTTTCTGCATTTTGCATTTTCTTTAACTGTTGAGTCAATGTTTTCTATGGTATCTTCAGCCCCTGAGATTCTTTCTTCTATCTCTTAGATTCTGTGGTTGATGCTTGCATCTATGACTCCTGAATTCTTTCTTAGATTTTCTATCGTCAGAGATATCTTTGTGATTTCTTTATTGTTTCTACTTCCATTTTTAGATCCTGGATGGTATTGTTCAGTTCCTTCACTTGTTTGTTTGTATTCTCCTGTAATTCTTTAAGGGATCTTTGTGTTTCCTCTTTAAGGGCCTCTACCTGTTCACCCATGATCTCCTGTATTTCTTTCAGGGATGTTTGTGTTTCCTCTTTAAGGGCTTTTACCATTTGACCCATGTTCTACTGTAATTCTTTAAGGGAGTTATTTATGTCCTTCTTGATGTCCTCAAACAACATTGTGAGATGAGACTTTAAATCCAGCTCTTGCTTTTCCAGTGTGCTGGGGCATCCGGGACTTGCTGTGGTGGAAGAA
This sequence comes from Tokudaia tokunoshimensis, assembly GCA_036184795.1. Taxonomy (NCBI): domain Eukaryota; kingdom Metazoa; phylum Chordata; class Mammalia; order Rodentia; family Muridae; genus Tokudaia; species Tokudaia tokunoshimensis. The sequence continues at coordinate 126,480,527 of BTHU01000023.1, read as the reverse complement.
CTGGGCTCAGATGTTGCCAAGTAGCCTTGGTTTCTGTTGGTAGGGTTCTTGTGCTTGCCTTTCACCATCTGGTTATCTCTGATGTTAGTTGGTCTTGCTGTCTCTGGCTGGAGCTTGTCCCTCCTATGGGCCTGTAAGCCTGTTTCTGTACTCCTGGGAGACCAATTCTCTTCTGGCAGGGTCTGTGCACAGATTCTGGCTGTGGAGCTGTCTGGTTCCCTGCTGCAAATGGTGGACAGAAGGGAAGAGTCCTGTCCCAGCAGCTCCACTGATCATATGCCCTGTACCCTCCTAGCTGTATCCCTCTAGAGAGAAGGTGGAGATCTCACCTCTGCACTCAGAAGTGAAATCGCTGCTGGGAGATTACTCTCTCCTGGTGGGCTAAGCACAGAAGGCTTTGGAGCTGCCTGGTTCCCTGCTGCAGTTGGCCGCCATTATTATTTTCAACTTCCATAAAATTCATTAGAATAAAGTTAGTTTCTGCAATTAAAAGTACACACACATAATCTAAAATAATAGAATAGGAACATTTCTTTTGAGACAGGATGTTACTCTGTAACTCAGGGTTTCAGAATGAACTAGATCTCATTATATAGTCCAGGCTGCCTTCTAATTCATGACAATCCTCCCTCAGCTTTCAAAATACTAGGATTACAGGTGCAAGCTCCTGATCCCAGCTAAGGGCTGACAATTTTGCCAACAGTAAACTAAGAGATGGATATAACCCCATGCCAATCAGTTCCAAAAATGATGGCCAATGATTAAAAAAAAAGAATCCTGATATTTTAGGGATGAGTAGAAAAGAATTTGACCCTCTGTAACCCTTCAGAAGTGGTACTGAAGGAAAGTGCATTATTAAAAGCCTGAAGATTCATTCCACTTGCTATCCTCTCATAAGAATCAGACAGAGATGATAAATAAAAAACATGGAGAAAAGTCAAGATACAAATCTTGAGACTGGAGTCATTAAACACTGCTTTCAAGAATTCTTCTGTCATCTAGAAAAGCAGGAAAGGACAATTACAAACGAAAAAGATACATATTTACTTATACACAAACAAATGTATGTATATATGAAACTCACCTTATATTTCTCCATAACAACATTCACCAACAACAAATCTTCATAATAAAGAACATTTATATTAACAACTCAATGAAATCTAGCCAGACAAAAGATGGATAGAGAAGGCCTTGTAAAAAGAAATGTAACGATACAAGAAGACAGAGCTGTGTGTAGAATCCCAGGGCTCAGGAGGGCAGGGGCGATCATAACATATAATTCCATAGACATTACGCAAGTTGTTCTTTACATGTAAAGGAAAATGTCTTTTTCACATATATACATATACAAGGGACTACTTAAATCTGCCTGAAAAATAATACTTAACAATATCACTAGCTAACCAGTAGAATAATCAAAATATTGAACTTGAAGACGAAGTTTTAAACAAGTAAGTTGTTAGAAGTTGTGGCTGTTTTTAGAGACTTTAAACCAAACAATTATGGGGACCAGGACATGCAAAGTCAATTTAAATATTAATAGGTCTGACAAAATCAAGTAATTAACAAGGACTATCTAAAGTTCCCTATGGTGCTGAAAAACAAAGAAAATGATAATTTCCCAAGAGAGTAATAGAATCATCTGGTAGGTCTACTTATAGCTTTTTGAAGAACCTTCACACTGATTTCATGGTGTCTCTACTAGTTACATATCCACTATCAATGAGTAAGTATTAACTTTCCTCATATCTACAACATTTGGTGCCATGTTTCTAATCTTACCCATTTGGATTACAGAGACACTTGTTATTCTATGTTCACTGCTGCCTATTCACAGTATTCAGGAAATGGAAACATCTTAGATTCCCATCAACAGATGAATGGATAAGAAATATGGTCTAATAACTGAAATATTAAGAAAAATAAAGATTCATAGGTAAATGGATGGATCTGGAAATATCTAAATGAGGCAACACAGATTAAAAAAAGCCAATGCCATGTTTTCTCTCATTTATGCATATTAACTTTAACTGTTTAAATATGTATTTTCATTTGGAATACCCACAAAGGTCAAGAAATTAGTAAACGGACATGTGATGGGTACTTTCCAGGAAAGGAAGAAAATATGGTAGTATAATGGAAATAGAGAATATTGGAACAACAGGAAGTCTTAAATAGAGTGGGAACCAGGAAGGCAGGGACAGGAGAACACCAAACATTAAAGATCTTATGAAAATTCCTAAGAAAAATGACTACTTCAGAAGCATTTTAAAATATAAGCATATAATATATAAAAAGTTTAAATGGAGTTGCCATATAATGGGGCAATTATACTCCACTGGCCACAAAATAAAAAACTCAGTCCCAGAAATAGGTTACTCCTTTTGGAGTTGTTGGCCACTAAGGACCAACAGACTCCCCAGTGTTAGGTCACTGCTATTGTTCTTGGTTTAGCCCTCCAGAACTTGATGAATAGCTCTTATTGCTGAAGACTCCACAAAACCACATATAGAACACAGAAAAAAAATCAAGCTTCTTCTGACCTGGGAGCTTCTTCCCTACTGGCTGACTTTCATAATGCTTGAAATCTAAGCACACTGCCAAAGTAGAAAATAATTCATCCACCTTACTTAGCTATGAGCTCTGTGATGTATAGTACTGAGTTGCCCGGTAAGCTATATCTACTGGAGAAAGCAATCGTGTGGCACAAATGTCGTGAGAGTAACCAACAACATTCTGATTGCCTTTAAAGTTCATTCCACAAGATGGAACCCATACCAAGTATCATTTCCTGGGTCAAGAACTTGTGGCTAGACAGATCAAAGCATTAAAGAAGCTGAGACAGAAGGATTACAGGAACTTCAAGTCCAGCCCAGATTACATAGTTAAGTTGGTAAAATGTCTAGTCTACATAGTGAGATGATGATTTTGTATCTTGCTACTTTGCTAAAATTATTTATCATAGCTAAGAGTTTCTGGTACAATATTTAGAGTCTTTTAAGTATAGGACTTTTATCATTAACAAAAGGGGAAATTTGATTTATTCAATTCCTATTTCTATAGTATACTGTAAATTTATTACTCTGCTAAAGAGACATAGTGTTATGCCAACTCCCAGTGACTTGTTATAATCTAAATTGGTCAACCCCCATCAGAGAAATTGTTTTTGAGTAGATGGTGATTAACAGAGAGGCTGACAAATAGTCAAGATGCAAAGATGTGACTATGGAGTGCTCAGTCCTAAAAGGGACATCACTGTCACCGCCTCTTCTACCAAGATCCAAGGATCATTGCATGTAAGAGGATGTGGATGAATATACAGAAACAGATGAAGAACTTTGGTAATTGATACTTATCAGGAAAGGAAGAGTTATTTTTCTTTAAAGGTATGATATCTAGTGGGAGGAAAACACTCCAGTGGATGTTCACATACCCAAGAAGATACATCTAGCACTAAACGAAACTGGACTGGAAATGTTTAAAAAATGAGATCACAAGTTTGAAAGTGCAGATATGGAATGAGAGGGGAATCTCAGAGGAGTTGGGTGATCAGGGTAAATATGATAAAAATAAAATATATGAAACTCCCAAAGGTTTAATAAAATATGTATAAGCAGAAAATATGTATAAACAGAAATAATAACTGCGTAATTATTTTGTTGAACTATTTTTCCTACTAAATCCAAGTCAATTTCTATGCACCATTTTAAATTTAAAATAGTGCAGTGTAATCTAATTTTTGTCAAAATTTTTAGAGCAGCTACCCAGTCATCCAGTTACTGGCATATTTTCAGAAAGACATATTTGAAAAGATATTTACTAGTGTTAATTGTTGTTTTTGGGTGAAGGGCTTTGAAGTGAGTCCTTTAACTTTGTTTTTGTGTTGTTTGATACATGTTTACACTAACAAACAAATACTAATTGGAAAAACTGAAAATACCTCATATAAAGGAACAAAAAACAGAGAAACAGAGCTGCCTAAGCAATAACTTATCAATACATAAAGGTGAAGAATGATGCTTGAATTTATATTTTAACAAAAATTCATTCTCAGTAATCCATAGGAAATGCTGGAGAATAGAGTTAAGGGATGAGTTATTTGGTTTATATAGCCACAGTGCATATGAGAAACAAAAGAAACTTGATTTGATTTCTTTACCATTATTTTATAGAATGAACTTTAAACAAACTTGGGAAAGCTTTCTCCTATCCACTTTGGGGGAAATATGAGTTGTCATATTTATTACGTAAGTTAAGATAGCTAATCAGCATTTAAAATATACACCTGTTTTCAGATGTCAGTCAAAATATCAAATGGATTGCAAAATCTGAGACATCTTCTTTTCCTTTAAAATAGGGCTTAGCATCCCAGCAAGCAAATGGGTTTCAGTTTTCACACTACACATTTCTAGCAACCAAGCAAAGATTTCTGTCTATGTATTTTTATTCATTCATCAGCTAAATAATTTCTGCCGATTCATCTAACTATGGGCAAATCACAAGAATTCAGCTCAAGGCACAATTATGACCAATTTTGTTAAATTTCTCTTGGCAAATGGTGCTGGAGCTTTACAATAGTTTTCAAACATCTAATAAATAATTGCATGTAATTGTGCCATTGTCTGATGGTGAAATGAAAGAGCAGGCTCTGTGGTGCAGTGAACCCTCCAGTTATGCAGTGCTGCAAGACTTTCTGGCCAAGCAACCCCTCCCAACTGTCATGCTGAGCAAATTGCAGGGTTTACTGCACTGTAGGCTTTTAACTTATGAAGATGGACAAAGAAGCAAAATGGAACAAAATTCTACACGTCTGGGCATCCAAATTCTATGTCTTTTCATGTGTGACAGAATAATGCCTAGCCAACATGGAAGGACAAACCATCTTCTTTAGAACCTTAATTACTTAGTTGTCTTAATTTGGATCCTCTAAATTGGAACACTGTAAGAAGACTCAGTCATTATTTGATGTGACTGCTAGACCTCAAGATTACTTTATCTTGTTATCCTCTCTTTGGAAAAGGAAGTAAAAGAAAATGTAATTGGAGATGCTATTTTAAGTTATATACAAGACAATATTTTTTCATTCATTGACTATTTATTAGGCACCTGTTATGTGCCACGCTAAGGTCTCTAGGGAGATCACAACAGATAAGACAGAAGGTGGTACTGTGGTATAACAAATAGGTTCCTGGAGTACAACCTCGAAAACTCTTGGGACTTCTAAAATGATGAGAGGGCTCTACATGGTTTCAGGAACAGGAAAGATCACAGCACAGTAGGAAGTCTAGGACCTTCTGCTTGTTCTAGCAGCTTCAGGCAGTAAAGATGGGCTGAAGGTTTAATTGATCATCAACAGTCTCATAAAACTCCAAAGCAGAGTTTAAAGTGATTCCAGATTGTCAATTATATAGAGATCCTTGAAGCACACTGAAAGAAGGCATAGAGGCTAAATGACCTTCCCCTAAATCTCGTCTTATTCTATGTTCCCTAAATATCTTCATGTGGCTGTTTATCTATATCTTTCATTAACACAACAAACTATAAATGTGTTTCCCTAAGTTCAATAACCAGTAAGTACAGAGCCATCCCAAAGGAAAAAAAAATAAAACAAGCAAACAAAACCCACTGTCTGCAACTGGTCTTTGAAATAATGTCAGAGCACTTCACCAGAGAGACCTAGTACTATCTCAGGGTAGACTACATCAAAATTGAATTACCTTGTAGGAAACTCAGCTGCTATCCCATGGTGTATAGGAATAGGTATATGAGGAAACTTCCTGTACTGTGTTAAGTGTTAACTGGCTCTATGACAGAGAAAGGATAAACAGTTTTCCCACAGAAATCTACTTTTATATAAGTTACATTCTATTAAAGGTAAATAAAAAATAAATTTTGACAAAATGGCAAGTTCTTAATAGTAGTATGAAAAACATAGCAGGGAAAGAAGATTCCAGAAGGTCTGTGATTATAATAGAAGTACTCAGAGATTAACTGTGAAATAAACACAAAAAGTAACTTATTTCATTCTCTTTAAAAGTGAAGTAAAAGAAAATGTAATTGGAGATGCTACTTAAAACAACTAAATTTATATTAAAATTTATCATCTGTCTTATACAACTGCATCTTTGAATCACATGCCTTTCATGTTCTTCCCATTCAAAGAGAGCTTGTCTTCATATTAACATACATTTTTATTAAATACCTTTCCTTATACTGCACAGGAAAAATGGTTTATGACCAGTCAATCTCTTAAGAATCATTTTAGCAAATATGATTGTGTCTTATTCAATTTAGTATGTGCTATAAATTGAACTGAATATTTATTAGAAAAAGTATACAACTTTCAAAGTCCTTGCTTTAGAATATGATTTCCCTGGGAAACATAGTCTTTATGCATATAATCAAATTAAAATGGGGACATTGGAAAGATCCCATACCATTATGACTGGAATGTATATGTGAACGAAAAATTAGACACAAAGACCTGCACACAGGAGTAGAACCTATGGAAATAAGGTTGGAGTGCCTTATTCACAAGCCAAGCAGTAAGCCACCCAGTCCATGGTACTTGGTAATAGAACTCCTAGAAAATTAATACACCATAATTGTAAGAGTTTAGCATGAACAGTGAATATTTGCAGAATAAATAAGTGAAATGCCCTATAAATAAAATTGTCTCTTCTAAAAATAAAAACTCACTAATGAATTCATTTGATCTCCATACGTGACAAGGATGTAAATTTGGTTGCTTTAAAAGCTCACATTGTACTATAACAAATAAAAGAAATATTGTGACCCTGTTATTTATCTCAACCACACCCCTTTAGTTTAGCATATCAGAGGATGTATATAAATCCTTTGCCTTGTTGGAAAAGAAGGAATAGAAATCAAAGAGAAATTAACTATTCATAGATGATGTCACATGTCAGACCACAAAGGAAATCAAGTCTCTGATGGCACTTGAAAATTAAATAAATATAAACTGAGTTTATAGCCAGATATTGTTAGGTTGTCAATGGGGAAAAATTTCTTCCCAGCCTAACTACTTTTCCATATATATGGATGGATATAGATATAGTTATATATGTAGATAGAGTGCTAGCTCATGGGTTAACTCTACCTTGAACATCTAGCCACTATCAAAAGTTTGGGGAAAGCTCTCTTCTATTCTTTAGCTGATGTTGTCCGTCTCAAAAAAAAGACAAATAAAGGCCAATAATTTGTTTCCTCATAGGACCAATCAGGGTCATCAAGATTAGTAATCAAATATAAGGCCACTATACCCTCAAAAATCAGCAGGATACAATATAGAATGCATGGACTTTAGAGGCAGAGACCTGCATTTAAATCTAACCTCTTTTTACAAATTACCAAATGTGTGATTTTAGGCAACTAACTAAACTTTCCTCTAACCCTGTTTTATCTTGAAGAGTGAAAAAAATATTTGTATTGGGTATTTTATGTATTTACATTTCAAATGTTATCTCCTTTCCAGGTTTCCTCTCCACATGATCGGCCCTCTCCCATCCTCCCTCCCCCCTGCTTCTATGAGGATGCTCTCCCTCCCACCCACCCATTCCCACCTCACTGCCCTGGGGAATTGAGCTTTCACAGCACCAGGGCTTCTCCTATTGATGCCAGACAATGCCATCCTCTGCTACATATGCATATGTATTTGTCAGAGCCTCTCAGGAGACAGCTATATCAAGCTCCTGTCAGCAAGCACTTCTTGGCATAAGAAATAGTGTCTGGATTTGGTGTCTGTATATGGGATGGATCCCAGGTGGGGCAGTCTCTGGATGGCCTTTCCTTCAGTCTCTGCTCCTTCTGTCTCCTGAGAGGTTCTGCCAGAGCCTGACAAATACAGAGGTGGATGCTTTTAACCAACTACTGGACTTAGCACGGGGTCCCCATTGGAGGAGTTAGAGAAAGGACTGAAGGAGCTGAAGGGATTTGCAACCCCATAGGAAGAACAACAATATCAACCAATCATTCCACCTTCTTCCCCAGAGCTCCCAGAGAATAAACCATCAAAGAGTACACATGGAGGTACCCATGGCTCCAGCTGCATATGTAGCTGCATATGTCAGGCATCAATAGGAGGAGAAGCCATTGGTCCTGGGAAGGATTGATTCCCCAGTGAAGGGGAATGCCAGGGCAGTGAGATGGGAGAGGGAAGCACCCTCATAGAAGAAGGGGTGGGGGTGGGTTTCCAGAGGGGAAACCAGGAAAGGGGATAACATGTGAAATGTAAATAAGTAAAACATCCAATAATAAAAAAATTTAAAAAAAATTTAAAAAAATTTAAAAGTGCATTATAATTTTGTACATATTCCATTAGTCAGACACAGTTACACAATTCCAAAGTAACTGCAAATGCTTATAATATTCTTGTGTATAAAATGGAAAGTGGAAAAGATAGACATATAAACACTTTCTATAACAACATTCTTCCATATGAGAATATTAGACAACTTTATGTAGATTAGATCCTATCCATGCCAACTTTACTTGAATTTCCACTAGTATATATGACTTCAGAAAGATATTTTTGGTGTGTGTTTGTGTGCACATGTGTATGTATCTAAGACTATAACTGTGCATGGTTTTATACTACATGTGTTTATGCCATTATGTGTGCACATGCAAATGGAGGCCACAACTAGACACTGGATGTTTTCTACTATGGCTTTCCACCTTATCTTTTTCAGACAGGCTCTCTCACTGAACCCAAAAGTTGGCAGCTGGCTTGACTGACTGGTCAGCAGGTTCTGGGGATCTGCCTCTGTTTGCTCCCCAAGCATAATGTTTATGGACACTCAATACATCCACATTTTCCAAGGATGCTTGAGTTCCAAACTCAGACATTTCACCCATTGAGACACCTCTCTAGTCCCCAACATTTTTACACATCTTAAATATCACTTAAGACAACTGTTTTACTATCTCTAGGAAGCTAAATTCAGAAAAGACTGGTCAGATATTCAATGACAAAAGTAAATGGTTTTCATCGGCTAAGTATGGTGGCATTGACACAATTGAGATTCATATTTTTCCAGTCCAAGAAAGAGAGTCATACCCACAACTGTGCCAGCAATGAGTATATAGGATCCAGGAAGTGTACTATAACACCAATGTAAAAAGTCGATAGGAAAGATCTTTAGAAGTTGAAATGGAGTTTGTCACAGAAAATACTTCAGAGTATTTCTTAGGAAGTGCTACTATAGACAGATTTTTTCATTTATCAGCTTGCAGTTTAATCAAGAAGGATGCTGCTTTTTGCACAAAAGATCTAAAAGTATTTTCCCTTCATTTTAATACAGCTTAAATCTAAAACGGGAATTAGCATACGACCAGATTCAGGATATAGAATGCTCAGTTTTCAATGAGGAACATGAAGAAGTATAGGCTAACACAAACACCAGATATGCCATTTTTCGCAGGTAGCAATGCAGGCTCCTTACATTTTGCTAACAGTGTTGTGATGAGGTGACATTCTCCTTAACAATCCAGAGAAAGATATTCTATATATAAAGTGAACTTTGACAAAAGGCTCAAGTGAAACCTTAAAATTTCTGTATAATGTTCTATGAATTCTGAGAGAAAATTACTTACCAAAGTAGACATGCACAGAATTTAATTCGATAAATATGTTTTAATGAAAAAATGACCAAAGAAAAATTGAATGATTGAGGTGCCATACACAGGGGAGACAAAAAAGAAAGCATAAACAAGAAGAATGAGATGATGAGACATAAGTAAAATTTATTTCTTAGTGCTGAAAAATGTTTTCTTTTTAATTTACACATACTGGGTGTAGAACTTGAAAACTCCTTAAAATTTGCTCAGTGTACATATTAATGTAGTTTATATGGTAATGACAATTCACATATCCTTCTCACCCAAGTTCTCCAAGACTATTAAAGCCATGCTTTGTCTTCAAGGTAAATTTTATTAGGCTAGATTAAAAGAAGTTTGAATAAACAAAGCCAGAGAACAAATCTTTCACACAACATCAGTCAAACCCTACAGATTCTCAAAGAAGACTGATTAACCTGTTTTCACTATTTTCACTACAATCAAGAGTGGAACTGTTCATCTGTTATAAGGAAGCCTATTTTCAGAATATGGCTAGCTACAGAAGAAATGGATTACTATTTATTAGACAGTGTTTTTTAAAAAATACTGTATGTCCCAAACTGTGTATTAATGTACACTTAGACCAAGAGATCATACTTCTAGGGAAACCACATTGGCAAAATATGAAAACTATGTTCAAGGATACTCATGCAGCATTATTTATAAAAGCAATGCTCAGTCACAATAAAAACGTCCACAAGATACTGCTTGAAAGAATTAAGACATTTATATAAAGTGAAGTACTATATGAATAGCATATTAATATTGATATACAAAAAAGGAAACGTGTTATCATAAAAGAAGTCATAGAAATTATTAATGGTGACTCAGGTTATATATACACACTCAGGAGCTAACTTAAAGAAGTTTCTTTTGACCAACGATAGAAAAATTAGGAAATCAGTGAGAATAGGTTAAAATGTAAGAAATATGCTCAGATCCATGAGTTCATAGAGAAAGTTTAGAAATAGTCACTGCTCATTGTCAATGATTCTAGGAAAGTAACATGACCTAAGTTGTATATTTGAAGTAAAAGAAAAATCCAGAGATAAACATAAAACAGGTCTAAGGTTATCTTGACAAAACATGATGACCAAGGCAAATTATAAAAGAAAACATTTAATTTGGGGGCTTGTGGTTGTAGTGAGTTTTAGAGTTCATAAGCATCATGGCAGAAAGCATAACATGCAGGCATGGTGCTAGAGAAGTAGATGAGAGCTAACATTTTGAGACAACAACCACTCATCAGAGAGAGAAAACTAACTGGGAATGTCATGGGCTTTTGAAACTTCAAAGCTACCCCTCACCAGTTACACACCTCCTAATCCTTCCCAAACAAACAATTCCACCAATTGAAGGTCAAACATTCAAATACATGAGCCTACAGGAACCATTCTCATTCAAACCAGCAGAAAGGAAGAAAGTAATGAGATGGATGAAACACAAAATAAAACTGTCTGTTAATATACCTTGACTTACAGCTTTTACTCTGCATAGTCTTAAAATGTTAAATCCAAGTAAGACTGCCCCTTACTTGTTGAAAGTTGAAAGTAAAATGAAGCATTCTCTTTGGCTTTTATCATATTTAGCTTTTTTAAAGTTTAGGTTGACCTAGATATGTATGAATACAATATATTGAGACATTTTAACACATATATAGTATAATACTGACCAAAGCAGGGCAATTTTCATCTAGCTCCCTTAATAATTACTACGTTTAGAGGCTCCAACCTCCTCTCTTCACTGTATATACAAGTTATTATGGACTATAGTCATTGTACATGCTCATATCACTCACTTTGTGTTCAAAACCCTCAGGCACCTACTTAACATTTCAATTGTCCAAAGGTAGAAAACTTGAGGCCTCAATTAGAATGATTTAACTAATTTAAAATATAAGAAATATGTTTTTAAATAATCTGTTGGTTTAAGTAGTGTTGTATGGAAATTCAGGACTTGGATAACAAAGGTTTGAACTAAACAGGTCTACTTAAATGCTTATTTTTGTTTTTTTCTTGGAAATCTGTGGTAAGTTTTAAAAAAGTTTTTTCCATCAAACAGCATAAGCTACAAACACACAAAAATTAAGAAAAACGGGTATATTGAGAAGCACAAAACAGGTAAGGATTAACCACAATCTTTTAAACATTCATTACCATAAAATGAATAGAAACATAGCAGAAAATTTGAACATTATTAAAATGGATGCACACAAACAAATACAAGCCATATATGTTACCACACATAATTGAAAAAAATGTAAAATTATATGAAGACATGGCATTAAATCATACCTTTGTAAATTAACTGTAGTACATTACTGTGATGGTTTGTATATGCTCTGCCCAGGGAATGGAACTATTAGGAGGTGGGGCCTTGTTGGAGTAGGTGTGTCATTGTGGGTGTGGGGTTATTAATACCCTAGTCCTAGCTGCCCAGAAGTGAGTATTCTGCTAGCCGCCTTCAGGTGAAGATGTAGAACTCAGCTCCTCCTGAACTATGACTGCCTGGATGCTGTCATGATCCTGCCTTGATGATTATGGACTGAAACTCTGAACCTGTAAGCCAGTCCCAATTAAATGTAGTCCTTATAAGATTTGCCTTGATCATGGTGTCTGTTCACAACAGTAAAACCCCTAAGACAATGACATAGTACTGCAATAATTTCCTTCCCATGCCTGTTTTCTATTGATATTGCAGGGAACTAAGGAGTTCTAGTCATCTGCTTAATACTGTTTGTGTGCCTCTTATCTCTGTGACCAGTTCATCTTTCTGAGTGTTGCAGAAAACAAGAGATATTGCATTATTCCCACATATTTTTACCATAATAGAAAGTTAAAAAAAAAGATGTTAATTACTCATTGCAAGTCTTCTGGAAAACAGGAGGCTGTTTTTTTATATATTGAAAGTTATATGCAGAGATTCAATCAGTAGAAGAAACAAAGGATGGTCCCCAGAGAACTCTAAACAGCTTTATTGCTCAGCTGAGCTATTTGTCATGAGCCCTGCCCAGTCACCCCTAGCACAACCACAAACATCAAGTAGGACACCTGGCTTCCACTTAGCATCATCAGTGTTGAAGATGCCAAGTTCAGTGCTGTGGAGAGCCACAAGCAGAAACCTGGAAGGCTTCACTTTTGTATCACCTGTTAACGAGGACATAATTAACATGAAAAAGATACTGGGAAAAATAAAGTGGTTCAATATAAGAAACAGTCATACTTTCATCAATAGACATGAACATAAGTAAGAATAATTTGTACATTACATTTTCATGAAAGAAGAAAACTCATAAGAAATATTTTGCTTATAAGACAGGACAGTGTTGTGTTAAGTGTACTTGCAGAGAAAAAGATATGAAGGTAGTAAATGTTTCAGACCCTGGTGGATTTTCAATTCAAGACAGTAAAATTGCAACAGATAACAACCATTGTAAATTCTATCTAACCCCTAGCTGTTCTCCAGGCAATTGTCAGCAGAATTACCAGAAGAGTGAGAGTGAAAAAGAAATGGGACTGAAGAGGATACCAAAGACCAGGCAACAGTTCTGAGCCTCTTGTGGGTGAGGGTCCCTGCCTTGCTACATGCAGAGGCCCTCTGGGCATCCCCCAGAGTATCCCAACCTTCCTGGTCAAGGAGCACTGATGGAGGATACAGACATCTGGCATAGAAAAGTATGAGGTAGGTGAGAGAGACAGAGTATGCATTGATAATAAAGAACACTGTTCCTTAGGGGGCTTTCTGGCTCCTCAGACAAATGAAAAGTAAACCAATGACAAATATGAGGAAAATGAAGAACATGAGACCGAAAATTTTCAGCCACCTCGAACATTGGTACTGAGATGCCAAATCTTTTAAATTCAAACTCCATTTTAGGGAACCTGACCTAAGTTTGAACTCAGGTAAACTAACAGACTGGTACCTAGCATTAGAGTCCAAGTTGCTCCCCAACAAAACCTGAGCCTAGTTCCAGTCTCTAGGCTAATCCCCAACAAGACCAGCATTTCCAGGTTACACCCTCAACAAGACAAGTGTCTCCAGGTTATTCCTCCAACAAACCTGCACCCCAGGTTACAAGCCCACCTTGCCTAATAACCACCAATGCAGAGGGGAGCAGAAATTAAGTTTAAGATATGACTTCCAGCACCAGCCAATTATGCTAAATATCACAGCTGCTTCCCAATTAGATGCTTACACAATACTTCCTGTTTGCTACTTACTATAAAGTCTTGCTCTGATAGACATTTGGCGCTCCCCCTATCACCACAACCAATCCTACGTGACGGTAGTATATTGGGTGTCCAAGCTAGCACAAATAGAATAAAGACCCTGCAGTGAGTTGCATCAGATCGGCTCCTGTGTGTGTTTTGGGGATCACTAACATTTCCCTGACACAACAGTACTACTGAAACTTCAATTAACAACATAGACACCTAGAAATTTCCAAACCATAAAATGGTCAAGGGACAAATTCAGCCAAACCAACAGTCACAAACGTAATAACCTTCAGAGGGCAAAACTGAGTAAGCATCAGCCATCTTCCAGTCTCAACAAGAAAAAATGTCCATGGAATACATGCCTATAGAGAAGAAAAAGAGAGACACAAGGATTATACATATTTATAATATATCTGCAAAATAACATAAATATAGTAAAACTTGAATAAGGAGCACATAATTAAATAATTAAGAATTACTAAAACATCATACATAGACAATAAATTTGTTCAACAATGTCTGTGAAATTTCTTTGTGACCACTTCTGTGCTATGTAATAGGAAAACAGGAAACACAATCCCTGCTATTTGGTGTGGGAATAAAACTATGAACAAATACATAGCCCCCAATATATAAAACTACAAACTGTGCAAATTTGTGCATATAACAAACAATGGCAACTAAAGAGGCCCATGTCTTTCACAGCCCAGCAAGGTCATTATCATAAGCAGACCTACAATTTTACAGAACAAGAATCTGAAACACATCTATGTTAAGCAACACTCAAGTAACTCATATGTGGATCAAAGAAGAGTCAAATCCAGGCTACCTGACTACAGCTCCTGTGATAGGTTTTGAAAGCTGATGGAGATTCCAGCATTTCTGCTAGGAAAAAACATTTCTGAACTCCTGACGTGTGTTTAACAACAGGAATTAGAGAGTACTAATTCCATTCACATTTATAAGTAAAAAGTGACCTTCCAAAGAATAGATAAGGTTAGAAAGAATAGTAAAAGGGCAGGTTAACTAAGCAATAGACCAGATACCAAGTAGATGATTGAAATTAATTTCCAAAGCCAATCCAGAAAATGCCCACTAATCAGTCTTCTGAGAGGACCGTGCCAATTGGCATGAATATCAGAAAAGCTTGCCCATATCAATGCAATCAGTGTTTGACAAGAGACATCAGGTTTTGCCAGGGCTTAAGCAAGCAAGCTGCAGAAGTAATACATAACATCTTAAAAAAAATGCTACCTGATTTTGAAAGTAATGACAATTTTTAAAATCTGGCTTGAAATCTCAGAGAATTTGCAGAGCATCAATGATGATCTGTTATTTTTATAAGGAAATAGATTTTTAAAGTTACTTTGGCCTTAGAGGAAAAGTACCCTTTTCCTTTAAATCTTTCATCCAGAAGTAATATCTTCAAGTGTTTTTGAAGTACATTTTCTAAAGAATACAAATTTGGCCAGAGCTTTCTTCCTGATAAGACTGTATACTAAACCTGAAGAACTAGCGAGATAAGAAAATATATTTGATTAACCTGAGAGAAAACCCTAACCTAGCTCTGTAAACACAGAGGATACAACTTTTATAGAGAAACTCATACACCTACAGAGGTAGGAAGAAAAGCTGCAAAAGAGTCTTAAGTGTGCATATTAAGAAGAGCCTAAAAAAACAACACTCACTTCCAACTCTACCAAGAAACAGCAACCTGAATTTAGAGCAAGGGTATGAGGAAACATACACTGAAATATGTAAGCATCCTCTTTAAAAAAAAAAACAAACTAGGTTTTCCTTTTTCTATCCTGCTGTTAAATGAATGGATCCCAAAGAAATGATGAAATATCTAAAATTAGCATTATCTATTTTACAACCAACCCCTGGCCAAAATATATATATATTTAAAATGCAGCATAGGCTGAAATTTTGTGGCGGGCCTATTCTTGACCAGATGCTACCCATTGCTCACACCTGAAAAGGGCTTTAATGGCCTTTTCTTTTTGGGATATTACTATTCTTAGCATAATTCCCTTGGCCTTGCTGGGGAAGGAAAAAAAAAGGCTGAGACCTAGAGACCAGTGATTTTTTACCAGGAATAGACTACAGGTTTGGAGAGAACAGGGTAATTATCTTTAGCAATGAAATTCTGTTTTGATAAGACCATGGGGGAGGGGGCAATGTGACCGCACAAATAGGTCAATTCATTTATTTCAGTTTCCCTTATTCAGCAGCCTTTTGGCTTGTCTAACCCAGGAGAATAGAAGCCCTGACAACACATGGGTCAGCAGAGCATATGCTGTTTAAATAGAACCTATCAATGCTTTGCAATATGGCCGGTCTTCGAAAATTTGCCTTTCCTACAAAAATATCAACAGTTCAGTCCCTGTCCTTCAGTTGCTCTGCGTCTCACTGTCTGCCTTTCACCAGCTAACTACTTCTATTTCAGAGCTGCTCTACAGAACCTATAATCCCTAATAAAATTGCACATTTCCCTGAGCCCCAAATATTTTCCCAGCACCTGCTGAAGTTAGTAAATAAAGACTTTCAAAATTGCAAGATCCCTGTTGAGCTGCAGCCACTTGTTTGGATTATGACAAAGTCTGATAAACTCAGGAAGAGTTAAGCCCCTCCCACAAGCTAATGTTCAGAATAAGGCATATTAGCAGCTGTTCCCTTCCCATTATCTGGGTTTTTACCTGTAAATATTTTAATCTTCAGGAAAGTCTCAAGTCACCCATTTCTAGTTACCACCCCCTAACCTTGGATCAGGAAGTAGGATTGGATAATCTGAAACCTGGGCTCTCCTATCAGGAAGATTTTCCAAGTCTGTTCCCAAACTCCCACTTTACATATCTGAACATCCAAAACCTGAGGTAAGAAAATTACAAGTTCTTTGCATTTGGAATCTACAACGGGGAAGAGCTATCCTTCTATTATTCATTCTATTAAGGTATAAAGAAAGTTGTTAAGTACTAATGGAATCAAATGGCAAATGAGGAAGGAGCTAGAATAACATTAATGATTTTTGTATGGTACTTTTAGAAAGGAGACTATGCTTAAATTGTGTGTCTATTCATTTTTGGATGCTATAACAAAATACTTTAAGCTATAATTTATGTGCTGTAGAAACTCATTGCTAATAGTTCTGGACAGCCCAGATCAAGGTCCTAGCACATTTGGTATTTGCATAGAATCTGTTTCTCAGAGATATCATCTTTTCTCTATCCTCATTACAATGTGTATTCTCAGAAAGGTACTAATCCCATCCACAAAGCTTCCACCATCGTGATCTGATCATGTTCCAAAGTCCTAAGTGTGTTCCAGTTTGCTTTCTATTGCTAAAACAAACACCATGATCAAAAGAAACTTGAAGAGGAAAATCTGTCATTTGACTTACACTTCCAGGTCACAGGCCATCATTGAGTGTCAGGGCAGGAGCTTAGGCAAGAACTGGAGCAAAACTTTGTGTAAATGCTGCTTACTGGCTTGCTTCCAGGCTCAAGTTCATTATCTTTCTCATACACCACAGGCACTACCAGTCCAGGGACAGCACCACTCACAATGTCCTGGTCTCTCCTACATTAATTAGCAATCACAAACATGCTCCCATAGATTTCCCAAAGTCCAGTCTGATTAAGGAGACCCTCCAATTAAGATTCCCCCAGATAACCCTGACTTGTGACAAGTTCATTGCCGAAGCTAAAGAAAGCCTATCAATACCATCATGTCAGATGTTATGATTCAACTTTTGAAGTCACAGCCCCTCCGACATCCATGTTCTTCTTTCTTAAAAAAAATATGTTTATTCCACTTTAATATCATATATAGTCTTAACTCATTTGAGCATAAATACAAGTTAGGATTCCAAAACCTCATCTAAATATCATCAAAATATGGTTGAGACTCAGGCTATGATTTATTCATAATGATAAATTACTATCATTTTTCTTACTGTGACAAATTACCCAAGGGAAATCTTCAAAAGAAGAAGGATTTTACATTCTCATGGTTTTAGCTGTTTCATTCTACACTGACATAAGGCAGAATATATATATATATATATATATATATATGTATATATATATATATATATACGTATATATATGTATGTATATATATATATTCTTGACAAGTTGGAGAATCTCTTCTAGGCATGTCAGCTCACTGAACTCTCCTTTCCCAGCAGTTCTTTCATGCTTCTCTATCATTGTGGGAACCATATATCATGTTGGTTTTAGGAATTACTTAAGAATATATATATATATATATATATATATATATATATATATATATATATATATATATATGGTGACAGGCAAGGGTAACTGAGGAAGCTGACCACATAATAGTAGCTAGAAGGAAAGAGGGTGGAGGAAGAGGTAAATATGGAAGAAATGGAAGAAGGAGAGAGAATCCAAAACAAACTAGTATACCCAAGAACATGCCACATGTGCCCTGCTTGCTCAAAGTAAGTGTGACTTCTAAAAGTCTCCATGTTCTACCTAAAATGTTATCATATTATGAATCCACTAGTGAATCAATCTGCTCATTAAGATTAGACCACTCATGACCCAATGGCCCCTTAATGACTATGCTCACCAAATATGCCCAAGCATTAAACTTATGAACCTTTTGCCAACTATAGCAACTCTCCACTTGCAAACCTTTGACATCAAACAAGTTATGTGCTTCCAAAATACATTGGTAGGACAAACATAAGATAAACATTAGTTCTTTGAGGCATTCCTTTGAGAGACATGATACAAGCATCTCTCCCACCCAGATAAGGAACCAACAGATCCCACCCAGATAAGGAATCAACAGATCAAAGTAATGTTTATACCAAAGTCCAACTTGGGAAACCAATGAGTTGTATTGAGGTTACTTAAAGGAATAGGGGTGAGAGGTTACTTACAGGAGTAGAACTGACTAAAAGACGAGCTGCATCAACAAAGCCCATTCTCACGTGGGTAAAAAGTTGCCATAGGTGCAAACCTGGAGCTCTCAGAACTTGCTAGCAGCTACTTGACAAGTTGGAGAATCTCTTCTAGGCAGGTCAGATCACTGAAGTCTCTCCTTCCCCAGCAGTTCTTTCCTGCTTCTCTATCTTTGTGGGAACCAGATATCATGTTAGGTTTAGGAATTACTTTAGTCTTAAGGAGGCTCCTTCCAAGATGGAATGTTTCAACTTGGGTAAAATGGTCATATCACACTCTGCCCTTTTCTCCAACTCTTACACGTTCTCTCTTCCACAATGTTCCCTGAGTCTTTGAGGAGGTGATATAGATGTTAATCTGTGGCTATGCAATGGGCCGTTGGGCCATTGGGCTACAGCAATTGTCAATTGTTCATAATTGCTTAACCAGTGGTTATGAGTCTTTTTGGTACATCATCCATTACAAATTGGAGTTTTCTTCCATGACCATTTGTTGTTGGCAACAATTGTGATCTATGGATGTAAATATAAATATTTAGAAAATAATTTGAGAGAGATCACATTTATTTATTTAACCAAAAAATAGTAATGGTACCCCCAATAGGGCCTATCCATCCTTGGTCACAATTTTTTTGTTGTCCTGGCTAGCTTATAGTACCAGACATGACCTCCCTACTGTGAAGTGGGCCTTACATTCAATCAGAAAGTTATTGTTTATATCCATGATAGCTGTGTCACCAGAAGACACATTCTACATAATATTTTGATACTGTGATATGTAAGGTCAATAGCCAAGCTGGACGTGCTGACAGTTTTCCTCCGAAACCTGTAGACCACCACCTGGCACTATAAAAGCAAGCCAAAGAATGAGGTTTCCTTAGCAAAAGTCTTTTACTCTCTAGTTCAGAATGCAACCAACTGTTATGGCAAAAGCCTTTATGATTTGTGGAGCCTCGGGATATTCCCTGGCCTACAGTTTGCAGGGAAATAGTCCTTCCCTGCCACTAGGGTTTTCATTCAAGTACATCATGGGTTCTGAGGGCACCAAAAAACTCATGTGGGTGCCTCCTGTGCTTAAAAATTTTAGTTTATATTTTACCAATCTATTTTTCATTTAATTCAATTGCCACAGAATTATCTTAAATGGAAGTACCATTACACTTGGTTGTCTTTAACACAGTTCTATGTATCGATGTTTGTGTAATGACTACATATATCACCATATAACTCCATGGAATTCATGAATTCCACTGATTTGAGTGAGAGCATTGATGGTGGATTTACCTGCATGGGAATAGGTTTAAGAGGTCTGTGGCAGTGCCCACACAGGTGCAGACATATTGGCATCCCTCTCTCAATGAGAGTCATAGTTCTATTTATATGCAAGTTGGTTTCTATATGTATTCTGTCATAGCATCCATCCACCAAATCTATGACTGAGAATAGGCATGGCAGGGCTAGAGAGCAAGCAGGACATCAGACTATTTAAAAAGAATGTCATTAGATTTAGCTATTTTCCATCCCACATTGGATCTATTGTAACCAGATACTACATGAACACAGCAGCCTCTAGTGGCAGCTAACAGAAAATGGCTCATCCTTTTTTTTTTTTAAATTAACCAATCAGATTTATGTATCAACAAATTCTCAATTCACAAGATGCCAATACAATAATTTCTATGCCAGTTGATAATAATACAAGCTGCCCACCTAGATTAGACAAGTTACCCCAATTATTTTATCCCTATAATAACATATCTACCTGTGGCTATGCAAAACCACGTTGGTTTTGAATCATTCTGTCCATCATCCATCTTGCTTTCCCTCTCTCTCCAGTTGTTCATTCTCTCTCTCTCTCTCTCTCTCTCTCTCTCTCTCTCTCTCTCTCTCTCTCCAACTCTTAGCTCTGCCTCCCTTTCCCCTGTCCAATCACAGGTCTCCTGCTGCACTAATTTTTTTTTATTATTTATTTTATTTTATTTTTTTAATTTACATTCCAAATCACTTCCCCTTTCCCGTTTCCTCCCTCCCCGAAAGTCCCATAAGCCCCCTTCCCTCCCTCTTTTCTCCATTCAACCCCCTCTCGTTACTCTGTCCTGGCGTTCCCCTACATCCAGTCTTTCCAGGACCAGGGGTCTCTCCTACCATCTTTTTAGAAATCTATTGATATGCGGATTGTGTCTAGGGTATTCCGAGATTCTGGGTCAATATCCCCTTATCAGTGACTGCATACCATGTGTGTTCTTTTGTGATTGGGTTACCTCACTAAGGATGATATTTTCAAGATCTGACCATTTGCCTAGGAATTTCGTGAATTCATTGTTTTTAATTGCAGAGTAGTATTCCATTGTGTAGATATACCACATCTTCTGAATCCATTCCTCCGTTGAGGGACATCTGGGTTCTTTCCAGCTTCTGGCTATTATAAATAAGGCTGCTATGAACATAGTGGAGCATGTGTCCTTATTTGTTTAAGGTATCTACTTCCTGATTTCCTGGAAGATTCAATGGGTTGTGGGCTGCCATGTAGAAAACTACCAGGGTGTTCCGATCCCTGTTGAACTCTGCTGCACATTTCCTTCCAGGGCTATTTTCCTCATGGTTGCCACCCAGAACCTGCCAGTTTTCCTGTTGGGTCATCTATAAAATGAAACCTCTGAATATAGGCCAACTCTCAGTACTGATTGTCACAGGCCAAAGTATTGAGTTGTTACTATCCACTCTGCTCTTTACCCAGTGGCTACTTTTGCCTTCTCCTTTCTCTAGCAACATGATGTCTTTATTAATTTGTATTGGTACAGCTACCCACTCCTGTTTGATGCTCCTACTCATACTATACATGTACTAGGTATCTACAGAGATGGATTGTGTTCTTTGTAAAACTTTGTCTGTTTTAGCTGTTGCTACAACTATTGGAGTAAACTCGGTGACTTGAAAGGACACTGGCCCCATGACAGCTTGCAAGGCATTAGTGACAGGACTTGCTGACACCACTAGATGTTACTGTAAATATGCACACTACCTTTGGAAGGTTTGATTCTACACTACCCCAGAAAGAAGCTTCTCTAAAAGGCCTTCAGTTTAATCCTTAATTGGATAAGTTGATTTTACTGTTACTGAGGTGAGACAAATGACAGTGTCAACTTATCATATTAAAGTATATGCAACTACCAATTGCTAGTCTAGTGATAAATACTGACATCCAGGCCCTTTCTATGATTGAAAAGTGAACCTTATAGGAACTGTTTCCTTGGGATTTTTTCCACCCTCTAAACTTTTAAATGTCTAGTAACTTTGGTTTTGTTCTTCTGTTATCTGGGTGAATATCATCATGTTCAGATGCATTCACATTAATCTTACTACACCTTCAGCATTTTCTACAAAATGAACTTTTTGCATTCTTTATAACATTCTTGGGTTAAGAATTTGCCAAGTCTTCAAATTCTAAATCTCTTCGAGTCAAAAAATTCTGCCTATAATTCATTTCTCCTTCTTATAGACAAAAGGGGCTTGTCGAAATTCACATTATGCTTAGAAACTTTTTGACTAAATATTCTACTTCACCATTCATAAGCTCTCAGCAACAATATAAATTACCCAAGTTCTATGCTACATTATTATATAGTTATATAGTTTTCACTCCTGTTTCCAATAATATGGTCCTTATTTCACAAAAGACAGCACAACATCCGTAATTCTACTGCTTTGATGATCATAAGAATCCCCTAAGAAGATACAGGTTTCTTCCCAAACCTCATCAGAATCACCATGTACAGTTTTCTCATGACAGTTTTCTCATGACAGTATGGTTTTCTTCTTGCTTGCTCTCCTAGTCTCCTCGAGTCTCTGACTACTATACCATTTCAAAGCAACTTATCCATCTATGCTGTTACAGTAGTTCCCCAATCTTTGGTAGCACTGACCACTACTTTCAGTTCAAGTACTAATAACAAGTTGTGTTGTTTATAAGTGACAGAAATTTATTGCACAGAGTAATTTTAGAAAGTAAAAAACCTAAGATTAAGGTGGCAGAAGATTCGATGCCTCACATAATTTCACTGTGTGCTTCATTGAGGGTATCACTACATCGTTTTTATATGACAGAAAGGCACTGATCTTATTCATGTGGTTCTATATTCAGGATAATCACTTCCAAATGACTCTGTTTCTCAGTACCATCACCTATGAAGTTAAATTTTGGTATAAAAATTTTGGAGGAGCATAAGTACTTCTATAAGACAAAATGGCTCTTGAGGCATTTTTGGTGGGAAAGAGATCCTGTATCTAAAGAAAACATACAATCTGTCACACATAGAGACAGACATACTCTGTGATTCTTTTTCCAATATAAATGCAGAGTACAGCAGAATCAGCTACCTTAAGAACAAAGTCATTTCAGCAGCTTCATGATATAAAAAATGAAAAAGAAACAATCTTATATTACTTAGAAGTTTTAGTACAGCCAGGGATATAATTGATATAGCTTCAGGAGTTGAGTACTTATCTATCATGTTCTTAGTCCTATGTTCAATCCCCACTAATTCAAAAAAATCAGCATAGACAGTATAGAAATTCCTCTTATAACCTAAGTTCTGGTAGTTGCTAGTTCAATTGCCCGAATCAGAAATTCATTCTGCAGATTTGTTTAGTTTGCATGTTAATGATCCCATTTCAGAAGCTCTCACTCCAAAATGAGCTATATACATCCAGATGAAATGGTATAAAACTATCCTAAATGGGTAACTAAGTAGAGTGATGATGGAAATCTTAAATATTCCCCACAGGTTTATGATATGAATGCTTGGTTTCAAGATTAGAGCAGTATTCTGAAGGCTATAGAGCCTTTAGGAGGTGTGAACTGGCTAGAAGTACATCACTAAAGACCAGTCTTATTTTCTGTCCAGCTCTGTCTCTTGGTCTCAACCATGTGAATAATCCACTACAACATGTTTCCACAGTGACAGAACTATTCTCTGCTATGTCTGCCCCACTACCATGGATTGGCATCCCTCTAAAATCATTAGTGAAATGAGTCTTTCTTACCTTAAATTTCTCATTTTGTCAGTGTTGAGAAAAACAACCAATACAGGTAAGGTGAGGATATGTAGTTGTGCATAACATTCTGCCACTGACTTTCCTGAAAGACACTGGATTATTTTGCAATACCAAAAGATTTATACATAATAAATAGAAAATAAATTCAAAAGAAAGTGTATTTCTGAATCCATATGCTATCTGTAAATGAGGAATTTTGTCACATGAGCTTGCTAACACTATAACTATGCCCTTGTAGGTTAAGAGTTTGTCCCATAGAAACCCATTCATGTGGAGTCCTTTGCCTAAGTGCATAGAGGCTCCAAAAAGATGGAAAGCAAGACCCACAAAGTCAAATGGGTTTCACAGCTATGTTTCAGCCTGCTTGTGAATAAATGTTAGTTCATGTGCCACATATGCTTTTATTAAAACAGATTCAGGGTTATAGGGAGGAAATAGTGCTCTCCTGTGCCTTTAATTTTCAGAAACTACTGATAGTTACTCAAAACACCTGACAATGGCCTGTCCAATGAATTAATTCAGATCAGATTCACAAATACATTTATTTTTTCATCCAGAGCATCTTTTATGCTAATTTTTGTATACAATGCCATTGACCAAGACACAAAAGATATGGACCCTATCCTCCAGGAAATTGTGGTTTGCTATCATATGGGAAAAGGGAAATATTACAACTGCATTTTAATATTTTCAAAGGCTAGCTATTTTCAAATTGACTCTGCATTGGCTATTCACCTCTATTTATGAAGCAGTTATGAGCCATATTCATATACAAGCATTTCATCAATCTCATTTTACAGCTGAAGAAACATGAAAATGAAAAGTTATAAACACAGCTCAACAAAAATCTGATATTTCCCTAAAGCCTTCAGGTATTTATAAGTCAAAAATGATTGATAGGTAAGTGGGAAGGCACACAGAGGACTGCAAGAAGCACACAGTAGTTGAAAGGCAGAACAGAAAAGTAATTCAAAGGGCAACATTCTTACCTCAAATCTAACTTGTAATGCCTACTCCATAACCAATCACAAACAGCAACAGAAACAACAAAAACCTCATCCAAATGCATTGAGTCAATTCTCTCTAAAGGAAATCCACTCAAGTGCAGAGTGCAAGGTGTAAACAGTTGAGCTGCCACAATACATCAGTCTCCTGAGATCGTTACATGATCATACACATCTGGCTTTCTTGTGGCTTATACGGAAACAAGAAATGGAAGACTGGATAATCACATTTGAAATTATGTTCCTCAAATTGAATATTGTAATTCAAAATGGTTTTTAGCATATTCATGCATTTTAATCCAATCTGTTTAGTACACAAGGACTACAGTGGTCTTCAGTAATGAAGTCATAGACACAAATACTAGAGGTTACAAAAAGAAAAAAGCAAATAAAGAATGAGAAGTGGTTTATATTTTTCCTGTTATTCTATCCATGATATAGTACACATTTTCATTAAGAAATATTCCTGAACACTTTCTGCCACCATTTCAAATGAAGCTAGGAAAGACAGTGGTATTCATGAGGCAGGGACAGTGATGTTGTAATTCTACAGATTACTTGGAACTGTGAGGCAGGAGCAGTTGCCATTTCTGACATAGCCCATCCTATCTTAATGAAAATCAAAACTAAGCAGCTCTGCCACAGTGGCCTGTATGCTCAGAAAAGTCTCATGATAATCTACTCAAACCCTTGCCATGTCTCAAAAAAGAAAGTTACTTCTCCAACTTCACCTTCACACACACACACACACACACACACACACACAGGGAGAGAGAGACAGAGAGAGACAGAGAGGGAGACAGACAGCCAGAGAGAGAGAGAGAGAGAGAGAGAGAGAGAGATTTTCCCATTTCTGAGTCATACTTTTCAGTTACATAATTTCTGTCGCATGTAGTAAACAATTTTAGAGTACTGCCTGCAAGTGCCTTTCAGAATAGTAACACAGCTTAAACTCTTATTGATTTTCTCCAAGACAGTGATTTTCATAATACCCTAAGTTTTAAGAATCCCTAGTATTTAGATAGCAACTATTACCATATCTTCTCCTTGACTCTACTTGGAGATTGAGGTCAACAGTGTTGGTATTTTATCTGGATTCCACCCCCACAGTTACCTGGCCACAGCCAGGTATGCTCCTCCCCACAGTTACCTGGCAATAGCAAGATAGGCCTCGCCCACTATAAAAGGGGCAGCGTGCCCCCTCCTCCTTCTCTTCTTCTCTTACTCTCTTGTCTCTTGCTCCTTTGCTCCCCTTCTCTCCCCCTTCCCTTTCCGCCTCTCTCCACGTGGTCATGATTGGCCTCTACTTCTCTCCTCTCTCTCTGCCTTTCTCTGCCTCTACTACTCTCTTAATTCCCCTCCCCATGCCCTAAATAAACTCTATTCTATACTATATTCTATAAACTATATTCTATTCTGCGCTTGTGTGTGGTCCCTCAGAGGGAAGGGATGCCTTGGCATGGGCCCACTGAGGCACTCCCTTCCCGTACACTTCACCACACCCAACAGAACATATTCCTATACCTATTTATCTTTTTATGATCACAACAAACAATCTTCCATCTGTCCCCTCACAGTCTTGCTCTTCTGTTATCTACTGTTTCCCATAAGATGTCACTGGTTCATATAAAAATATTTGGGAAACCCTAAAATGTGACATAAATATAATACAGAGAAACTAAAGACACATGATTTCATGAATGACAATGGATAGTATGTTCAATTATAGCAGTCATGGGCCATTAAGGGATCTGAACACTTTGGAAGTTCCAGTAAATTGGGTCCAGCCATTTGAGCCAAATATCAAAAGAAAATGTAATCGTGAAATGTAGGGAAAAAATTTGGGCAATATAGATGGTAAGGAAGACAAGAGACATTAAAGCTCCACCCCTGTGTTCAAGAATATCACCATGATAACCAAGCTATACAGGGAAGGAAGGCAAAAAGTATGCACGTCAAGTAACCTTGGTTAGCTGGTACGGTTAGACATGATCACACAAAGTCTTATTAATGTTAAGCAAATAATTGCTGTACTTGCTTGGGACCATTCCCATTTAGTTCTCATGATGTTTATCAATCAGATCTGAATACTGAATGTGAAGATATTAGTTCTTGTGAGATCGTTGTTCCTGCTTGAGGATGCATTCTCATCCTGGGGCAATCTGCATGTTTATCTTTGCTATTACTGGTAGGTGGAAAAACTAAAGATTTCTAGGTTTCACTCCAGTGGTTTGGAAAAGAATGTTGTAAAATCTAGCACTTGGTAATCTGTTGAATTTACCTTAACTACCCTTTTCTTTTTGCCTTTAACCTTGAAGGAGTGAGGTACCACCTTTCGATGAACAGTCTTTATTAGCACACCTACATGTAGAATTGAAAAGGAATGCAACTATGTGTTGATAAAGGAGTCACTACCCAAATGACAGCAGAGATAACCAGCTTTAACCAGTATTCAGATAATCCTCTGGCATCTGTAGACCAAAGAAAAGTCAGTGATTTTTTTTTTTTTTTTTAGAAAACGTAGCTTTTAAACCTCCATTATACACTGATATGCTCAATACATTTTTAAAGATAACTGCCTACTAGAATTCCTGAAATAATGTAAAATTGAGGTTTCTGACATATGGCTTTTATTAACAATGAATAGCAAGAGTAGAGTCAGGGACAAGAGGATGGGACTGATACAATGCAAAAAGCACACTGACACCCTCTCACTTAAAGAATCACACAGGCTGAAGGAGCCAGAGACAAAGCCATAAGACAAAGTCAGAAAATGTGAGAATCAAAAGTGAGTAATCATATGTATTGAACTGGCAGCTTATTCAAGAAACAGATGGGAAATTCTAGTCTCAACTGATGAAACAAAAGGAAAACCAGAGAGATCTATCAGGAAGATAGTCCACTAATATTTCTGTCATTGGGATAAAAAGCCTCCATATGGGACTTCTGTACTCACTGACTGGTGAATTGAATTATTATTTTTCATTCTGATTTTGTTTTACAGATAAGCAGCATGAAGTAGAATGAATACTGTCACATAATGAAGTCCTGGTTCCCGCAGAGCATGAATTTTCAGCCTTATTGCACACTCTAGTCAACTAAGAGGTTTTAAAAACTCACCACTAGCTATTCTGATTCACTGAATGGAGCCTAGGCATTTCAGTTTTTTTTTAATCAACTCTGAGTTTGAGCCATAGGATGGTGAGCATGTCTATAATAAGAGAAGCAGGATTGTGCATTCCAGGACAGCCCGGGCTACAGTATGATTTTCTAAGGGATTCTAATGATAATTCACTTGAATATTTTGATTCTAGAGTGATTCTGAAAGTGTGACTCCTGTTCCTAGAGTATCAGAACTACCAGGAAATTGGTTAGCAATGACAATTATTCAAAACTACTCCAGATTTCCTGATTAAAAAACTGAAAACCAGCACATTTTAATGATTTCTAGATGATTTTGATGCAAGTTAAAGCCAGAAAAAAAAATACAATATAATAAGGATTCCGAGGTTTCAGGTTGCACAAGAATAACCTTGAGATCTTATTAACATGCAAATTTGATCTAGTAATTCTGAGTTGAATCAAAGAGCAAATGCAGGTAAATTCTCTAGGGAACATTCACTGGGAATCAAAGGGAAAAAAAATGCTTGGGACTCAGCTAACACAACTGTACATTGCAAGAAGGCTTGCAATAGCCATTTCAGTGAGGAATGGTCCTTAGAATATTAGTACAGAACTTCCTTAAATTCCCTTCTGCTATGACCTATGCTTAGAGTCCATCATCTCATTCAGAACAAACATCTCAGAAGGCTGGGTCATCTTAATCTTAATCGAACAGATAGAAGATTCCTATGGAAATGCATGAGCCCATGAGCATATGTGTGTGTGTGTGTGTGTGTGTGTGTGTGTGTGTGTGTGTGTGTGTTGTGTGTGTGTATTCCAGTTTTCTGTGATAGTTTGGTTTTAGTTAATTTTATTTATTTACATTCCAGCCATTGCCCCTTTTCCAAGTCCCCCCCCCATAGTTCTTCACCCCATTTCCCCTCCTCCTTGCCTCTGAGAGGAAGGGAAGAAGGAAGGAAGGAAGGAAGGAAGGAAGGAAGGAAGGAAGGAAGGAAGGGTAGAAGGAAGGAAGGAAAGAAGGAAGGAAGAAGAGAGGGAAGATGAGAGGGAGGGAGGGAGGGAGGGAGGAAAGAGACTCAGCTATAATCACTATATTTTACTTCATAAACTAATGACTCAATATGGAGATTACTCAAAATGTGACAAATGTTTCTAACATTTACTTCTTTATTCAGTATCCTATTTCTCATTCACTAACAAGGGGAGTGTTTTCATTTGCCCACAATTTACATTAAATATTTTAGCAATGCATAAGTGTGTGACTTTCCTTTAATCTATACCCTAAGGAAAAGTTAAAATACGGTGTGAACAAGATTGACTAGCCTAGGTCCATGATTATAAAGGCAACACACTGAGACACCAATATAATGAACAAATTTATCTAAAGTCATTTTATCTAAAGTCATTAATACAAGTACTAATGGACAAAGACAATTTTTTTTTTTGTTCTGACACTCTGGGTGCTTTCTGCTATATTGCATAATGTCTGAGAAACTTTCCTTTTAGCAAATCACATAAGTACCTTGAGACCTGAAGAAGTCGGTAAAGCCGCATAGCACTATTAATGTCACTAGCAGTCAATTTGAAGCTATGCCTTTGAACTTAGACACAATTGACATTGGGAATCAGTTTTTAGAAGGAGCAATGCATCCTGTATGTAAGAGGATCTGGTCTGGGGGTGTGGTTCAGTGGTATAGCATTTTATCAAGCACAAGGCCAAAGGTTCCTTTCACACCACTGTGAGAATAGCAAGCAAAAAGAACTCTGTCATGTTTACAGCTTTCACTCTCATGTACTCAAGTCCCACTATCTGTGAGTATAATTAACTCCCAGACATGTCAGTGATACTGCTTAAGGATTCATGGTGTAAATCTTGAAAATAATGTTAAAAAAAAATAAAACAGTTACTAAGAAGTTTATGTAGTTTAAGAATTCCTCATATAAAATATTCTGGTTTTTATGTTGATCATCTGAGTATTGACTTACAGGTCCAGACCAGCAGCATTTGTGCAACTGGTATAGCTCTGCTGTCTCACATCTGCTGCATTATCTAAATCTAAGCCATGGTTCCCCATTTTCCTAAGGTATCCAATGTTTTTATGGGGCTGAAGCAACTTTTGCAGATAAGGTCAGCACATTTAATCACATACTTCTCACAAAATGCAAATTGATATATTTTCCCGTGCAATAATCCTCTCTCAGCTTCAAAATGTTTTCATTTCCTGCATTGCAGCAATAACCTAAACTCTGGTTTTCAAAGTGAGTAGAACTCATTTAGGTCAAACCTGCTTCATTCTTTGAAAGAAAATTCAAATTAATATCTGAGTAGTTAGAAGCTGAAAAATCACTCTACACAGCTTCCTCTTTCTCCTTAGTTTTTTGGGTCCCACTCTTTCTCCTGTGGGAGGAACTGAACCTGATTGGCAAGGAGCAGTGAGAACTGTCTTAAGACAACTTGAGAAGGATGCCAATGACGTCTAACCCTGTAAATGTTCTAGAATGGTAAGCTACAACTGCAATTAGAAATCTAAGAATAATAGATTACTTGTAGGTCTGCAAAAGGCACTTTGGTTCCTGATTGAGCTGAGGCTAGAAACCCTGGTGACCCTAAAAGGACAGTATGTGTTTCACCTGACTCCTGGACACCAGGCTCTTGGCATGAGGCCGCAGCCTGCCATAGATTTGTGGCCATCAGTCACTTAAGGGCAACACCGTTAGCCCCTCCACATGTAGAGGACATGACCTATGGTCACATAGGCTCAAGACAGATCTCCATTTTAATGAGATACCTAAAGACCTGGAGGACTTAGCCATTAAACTCTCCTTCCAAGACACTACTCTCTGCAAAAGGTATTTAATCTCAGGCCCACCCTGAGAAGTGAGGTACAGTTTACTCATCCACTTTCCGCCCTAAAAATAAATGCCTTAAAACCATGGACTGCCTCTTTGCACTGGGATCCACTGTGGGAAACCATGGAGGCCTTTGACAAGAGAGCTACCATCTAATCTCCTGTAGAAGGCCTCTCTGAACTCCCAGCCATGGCCATGACTAAGACCAAGCTCAAGCCTGAGACCACCGACAAGCTAAAGACTTTCCCAGCAGGATGCAGCTGGAGCTCACTCCCCCACTTTTCCCCCTCAGCCCCAGGCTAGGTCTCCCCCCACTCCATTCTTAGCTCTTCTATGGCTCCCAGTGGTGCCTGGGTGCCTGAGAGCCTGAGAACCAGATGGTCCTGGCTTCCTTGCAGGCCCTCCAGAGCCAGCTCCAGCTGTCCCCAGGACCCCAGACTGAGCTCCCCACTCCTAGAGTGGTGTTCCCTGGGCTGCTTTCTGGCCTGACACCCATGTGGCAACAGCATGGGGTAGGTGTGGTCAACTTCCCACATCCTGCCTCCCATAAGTGGCCTAGCCCTGTGGCAGAGCAGACAAGAGACCACTAACCCTACAATTACTCACAACTCATTCCTAGATTCCCACCCCCCCCCACACACACACATTTAAACTGTTCTCTTGTGCACAAATACCTAGGGAATCCTTCACTAACTTGTACTCAAGGTGTTTATCTTTTTACTTTCAGCACTTGGGACTGAATCTAAAGCAGCCTTGCATAGTCTGGGAAGGTGCTCTACCACTTAGCTACACCTCTAAGCAGCTTTGTTCTGACTTTACAATTTGAAATAAAAACATCACTAAGTCACCAGCCCAGTCTATCCATGAAATTGAACTCCCATGTCTCAGCCTTGTCTAGTTACAAGGCTGGGTTATCAAGGCCAGCTAAAATACCCAGTTTATTACTTATAATAAAGCTGATTTTATTACAAGTCAAAAGTAATATCAATCCATGATCCACTACATGTAGCCAGTTGAGAAATTGTGTCTCTGAGGAGATGTAATAAGTACCAAAGAGAAAACATAATTTTAGAAATGTTTGTGTGAGATACATAATGTTCTTTTCTCAAACACATGGCTACACTCTTTTCCCAAGGACATAGCTGCTTTTAAAAAACAAGAAATATAAACATGTAGGCTTAGCCAAAACATTCATACCAGTGCTGCTGTTTCCCAAATATAAGAGAATAATTTGGCACAGTAATAAACTCTGCATTCTAAAATGTTTTAAACTTATAAAAATTGCCTATTTTTTCCAGAGGGAATTAGCAATAGATAAAATAGCCATTCAGTTCCATTAGATCCAAGCCATTGCCTACCAGCCTCTAGTCTACCACCTGCTACAGTTCCTTTCACAACAGTATATAGGAAAAAGATAATGCAAGGTTGAATTCAGGATAATCAATTTAGAATCCATACATAGAGAATTATATGAGTCTGCAACAAGATTCTGTCTCATAAAATTTCCTTCTTTATAAAATGAAGATCAGAACTCTTTGGGAGTAGAATTACTCAGAGAAGTTCTTCAGGAATATCTTATATGCGTGTTCTGAATAAGAAAGCCATTTGACTTGGGCTCCTTATGATAGATAAGTATAACTCAGGAGTTCTCTAAAGTTCGAAGTTACCTGATACCGTTTAAGAGATTCTGCTTATAAACAAATTCAAGGAAAAAAAAAACCACATGGTCATTTCATTAGAAAAGGCTTTTGACAAAATCCAGCATCCCTTAATGATAAAAGTCTTGGAGAGATCGGGAATCCATGGCCCATACCTAAACTTAGTGAAAGCAATATACTGCAAACCAGTAGCCAACATCAAATTAAACAGAGAGAAACTTGAAGCAATCCCACTAAAATTGGGGACCAGACAAGGCTGCCCACTCTCTCACTATCTATTCAATATAGTACATGATGTCCTTGCCAGAGCAATCAGACTACAAAAGGAGGTCAAAGATATACAAATTGGAAAGGAAGAAGTCAAAATATCACAATTTGCAGATGACATGATCATATTCTTAAGCAACCCTAAAACTTCCACCAGAGAACTCCTAAAGCTGATAAACAACTTCAGCAAAGTGGCTGGATATAAAATTAACTCAAATAAATCAGTAGCCTTCCTCTACTCAAAGGATAAACAAGCTGAGAAAGAAATTAGTGAAATGGCACCCTTCACAATAGTCACAAATAATATTACGTAACTTGGTGTGACTCTAACCAAGCAAGTGAAAGGTCTGTATGACAAGAACTTCAAGCCACTGAAGAAAGAAATTGAAGATCTCAGAAGATGGAAAGATCTTCCATGTTCATGGATTGGCAGGATTAATATAGTAAAAATGGCCATCTTGCCAAAAGCAATCTACAGATTCAATGCAATCCCCATCAAAATCCCAAATCAATTCTTGATAGATTTAGAAAGAACAATTCTCAAATTTACCTGGAATAACAAAAAACCCAGGATAGCAAAATCTATTCTCCACAACAAAAGATCTCCTGGGGGAATCACCATCCCTGACCTCAAGCTCTACTATAGAACAATAATGATAAAAACTTTTTGGTATTGGTACAGAGATAGGCAGGAAGATCAACTGAATAGACTTGAAGACCCAGAAAAGAGAACCCACACACCTACGGTCACTTGATATTTGACAAAGGAGCTAAAAAACATCCAGTGGAAAATAAGACAGCATTTTTAACAAATGGTGCTGGATCAACTGGAGGTCAGCATGCAGAAAAATGCAAATTGACCCATTCTTATCTCCTTGCACAAAGCTCAAGTCCAAGTGGATCAAGGACCTACACATAAAACCAGACACACTGAAGCTTATAGAGGAGAAATTGGGGAAGAATCTTGAATACATGGGCACAGGAGAAAATTTCCTGAATAGAACACCAATGGCTCATGCTCTAAGAACAAGAATCGACAAATGGGACCTCATAAAACTGCAAAGCTTCTGTAAGGCAAAGGACATGGTCAATAAAACAAAACGGCAACCAACAAATTGGGAAAAGATCTTTACCAATCCTACATCTGATAGAGGGCTAATATCCAATATATACAGAGAACTCAAGAAGTTAGTCTCCAGAGAGTCAAATAACCCTATTAAAAATGGGGTAAAGAGCTAAATAGAGAATTCTCAACTGAGGAAACTCGAATGGCTCTAAAGCACCTAAAGAAATGATCAGCATACTTAGTTATCTGGGAAATGCAAATCAAAACAACACTGAGATTGCACCAGTCAGAATGGCTAAGATAAAAAAACTCAGGGAACAGTAGAGTCTGGAGAGGATGTGGGGAAAGATGAACACTTCTCCATTGTTGGTGGAATTGAAAGCTGGTAAAACCACTCTGGAAATAAGTTTGGCGATACCTCAGAAAACTAGACATAGCACTACCTGTGGACCCAGCTATATCACTCCTGAGCAGAAGATGCTCCTATATGTAATAAGGACACATGCTCCACTATGTTCATAGCAACGTTATTTATAATAGCCAGAAGCTGGAAAGAAACAAGATGTCATTCAACAGAGGAATGGATGCAGAAACTGTGGTATATATACACAATGGAGTACTATTCAGCTATTAAAAACAATGAATTCATGAAATTCTTAGGCAAATGGATGAAACTAGAGAGTTTCATCCTGAGTGAGATAACCAAATCACAAAAGAATGCACATGGTATGCATTCACTGGTAAGTGGATGTTAGCCCAAAAGCTCAAAATAAACAAGTTACAATTCACAGACCACAGGAAGCTCAAGAAGGAGAAGAACAGAAGTGGGGATGCTTTGGTTCCTCTGAGAAAGGGAACAAAATACCCACAGGAACAATAAAGGAGACAAAGTGTGGAGCAGAGACTGAAAGGCCACCCAGAGACTGCCCTATCTGGGGATTCATCCTATAAACAGTCACCAAATCCCAACACTATTATGAACGACAAGAAGTGCATACCAAAAGGAGAATGTCATGGTTGTCCGCGGGGGAGGGCCCTGCCAGAGCCTTACACATACAGAGGCAGACAACCATTGGACTGGCGTGGGGTCCCCAATGGAGGAGTTGGAGGGCAGTCCATAGGAGCTGAAGGGGTTTACAGCCCCCTGGCAAAAACAATGATGTCAGTCACCCAGATGCCCCAGGACTCCCAGGGACTAAACCATCAACCAAGGTGTACAAATGGTTCCAGACAAAAATGTGGCAGAGGAATGCCTCGTTGGGCATCAGTGGGAGGAGTGGTCCTTGGTCCGGTGAAGGCTCAATAGATGCCCCAACATAGGGAAATCGAGGTGTGGGGGAGGGGGGAGTGGGTTGGGTGGAGGGTCATATACTTGGAAGTAGGGAGTGGGAGGAGGGAAACCGGGAAAGGTTTAAGCATTTGAAATGTAAATAGAAAAAAATTAAAAATAAAAATAAAAAAATAAATAATAAAAAGAGAGTCTTCTTAATGGGTGCTAGGAATGATGTCAAGCAGTAGGATTATTGGCCAGCACCAGCAGTGAACTAGGTGGTATGAAGCCTAGAAGTCACTTCTAGAGAAATGATGGCTTCCAGCTCTGACTCTCACTAATCTACTGCACCTTGATGTCATTGTCTTGAGCTATCAACTTGGCCTCTAGATATAGAGCTTCAGGACAAGTATGACCTCAAAGGAGATGATCTATGCACATAGACTCTTCATAAAATTATTTTTAAATTTTAAAGTGCCAGGAATATATATTATCATAATAACTATTATACTTACTGCATTAGTTCTTTTTAAATCAACTGGAATTGACATATAAATGTTAATTTAATGTCTTAGAAACGCTGATGACAAAGTTCCAAATGCTGGACTTATTGTAATATATGTTACATAGTTATGATTTTATATATTACATAGTTATATAATATTTATAGTATTATTATGTAATACATAATACATACAATATCAGATATATATTGTCATATAATTTTCACTTGTTATTTCTTTCATTTTAACTTGTAGAGGTAACACATTAAGAATGACCTTTCAGATTAAGATAGAGCTAGGTTAACAGAGTCACTACTAAAGACATTCTGTATCACAAAAGGCTAAACAAGTCTCAAACAGTGGATCCCACATGCAGAACATTTGTAAGGTTGAGAAATCTGTGTATTAACAACATGTTTAAACTCCACTCAGATATAAATGATAAAACATGATGGTAAGAATTACTTGGTGTGTGCTTAGTAAATCTGAAGATTATCAATCTCTCTCCTATCTTCCCTGACAGAAGTGAATTTGTCCCTAGTTTTGGTTTATCTCCATCATGAATAGCTCAGAAGATCTGGCCTGATTCTCAATCATGAAAAAAGTCACACTCCTACTTAAATGAGAAATAGCAGTTTACTCAAGCATGAAAAGTGGTCAAGAGATGAGAACTTCTAAGTGCAGCAAGCTGGGTGATAGAAGAGTTTAGAAAGGAAGTTCAATTGCTTCCCACAGAGGAAGGGGAACTGCAGATGGGACCTATAACACTGAGTCAGAGAATGGCTAAATGTAATTTGTGTTACAGGAGAAGGAAACATCTTACTGAAAGGTACAGAAATACTCTCATTGTTATTAAAAAGGAGCGTATGCTGTATGTGCATGGCTCTCCAACAACTGTTTGAAGTCATAAGAGAATTAAAAAAGCATTATAGGGAAATGTGTACAGAGCTGTTTTATACAGAACTTCTCAAAAGTCCTCATCCACTTCTGTGTTTTGTGCTTTTACTAAACCTTCCCATACCTGGCAAGATCCCTGAGCTATCCTTAGACACATGATTAACAGAGGTTTTCTAAGATAGTCTCTATACTGGGGATGCAGCCAAATCAGATAGGAAAAGTCACATCCTGCAGAAAAAAATTGTGAAGCTTCAGTTGGCACTATGGGTCTTATTCTTATCTCTAGAGATAGTACTGATTTCCAAAGAATTGGGGGTTGTAAATGGGTCATCTGACAGATAACAACTCATAGACCAGTTACTGCTGAGCGGGAAATCATGGCACAATATAATATTTTAATGCCTAAAGATCCCTTATATCCTTTGTGTGTGTGTGTGTGTGTGTGTGTGTGTGTGTGTGCACGCGCATTACTGTTTTCCCATAGTAAAAGTGACATGTAAGCCTTGAAAAGAAAACATAAAAACATTCTAATCCAACCAGGCAGAAGTGATATGTACCTTTAATCCCAGCACAGGAGAGAGCAGCAGGCAAACCTCTACAAGTTTACAGCCAGCCTGGTCTACAGAGCAAGTTACAGGATGGCCAATGCTACAGAAGGAAGCCCTGTCTCAAAAAACAAACAAACGAACACACACACACACAAACACACACAAACACAAACACAAACACAAAAAACAAACAAAAAACCACTCTAATCCAGTGACTCTCAACATGTGGGTCAAGACCCCTTTGGGGTTCAGATGACACTTTGATAGGTGTCACCTAAGACCATCAGAATGACAAATATTCACATAATGGTTCATAACAGTAGCGAAGCTACAATTATAAAGTAGCAATGAAATAATTTTATGATTGGAGATCATCGAAACATGAGGAACTCTATTAAAGGGTCACAGCAGTAGGAAGGTTAAGAACCACTGCTCTAATCATTCATTTACAAAGAAAGTTACTATGAAGAACTGGGATTGAAGGGACTAGAGATATGAGAAGAGGTTGAGAGGCGTCCAGTAAAATCAGTGTCATCTGACACCGCTCTCTTCAATCTTCTAACCCATGAAGCTTCTCCAGTCACAAAGATGTGCACGCATGAGGACCTTTACAAACTCTAGGGTCAGCAAGTTTCTCTGCACCCCATCACAATCACTTCACCAGCAATAATTATACATTTGAATCTCCTATGGGGGCTGGGTGAAATGCAGATTATAAGGCATTAAACCTGGGGTAGAACTTGCACTTCTGTGTCTCAAGCTAGTTGCCAAGTGGTGCTAACACTACTGACAAGTGGGACAAGTTTTGAGAAAGCATTGAACCAGTTGTCATCATCTTTAACTGCAATTTAACCTCACTATACTCTGAAGACCCTCATTACCATACGGTCACTCAAGTGAACTCACACATCCACTGATAACTTCAGTGACATTTTCAGATCATGTTCTGCATCAACTTGTCTTGTGGGAACACTTTAACCAAATCTATTAATCTCCAATATTCTAGTTCTGTCAGTTTCCCTCCCTTTTATGGCAATCATTTAATAAGTTCTCATTCAAGACTTTGTTATCCCAAGTGAGGTATGGTATGGAAATAGATGTGTAATTTTAAAGTTATTCCTAGAGAAACATAGCAAATATGACTGCCAGGTGCATATCATTATAATTTCCCAAGTCATGAGCAAAAGGTAAATATTGGTTGAACAAGCTTTGTTCTGATTGTCACTGTACATAGTTGAGGCAGATACTCAAAAGTCTATCAACGTTAAGTGCTGGCAACGCTAGACAACGAGAGGAAACATTCTAATACTGGGAAAGGTAGCAAGTAGAATATGTCATTGTCTTGTGAATCTGAATGTCCATGTGGACTGCAATCTAGTAATCCAATATCTAAGTATACACTATAGAAAACTCTTAAACTTGGCAACCAAGACCCATCTCTAAGAAAGCTCAAAATTTAAGGCAAACTGAAAATAAATCAAATGTCCATCAACCACAAAGTGAATGATTTATGATACACAAAATAATTTCTACAGAGATGAAAATGTATCAGTACAGCTGAAACAATGTACATGCTTCCTACTAGTGTACTATTGGGTTATATAAAATACAGTTCTACATAGACTATATATATAGTATGATGCTATTTAAGTGATCCTTACAAACAAAATTGGCTATTATATAAAGATTATACAAAGATATAGTATTACTATAAAACAGAGGAAAGTATGATAAAAAATCCAGAATACTAATATGGAGAAGAGAAATTGAAAGAGGAGAGAAACACTTTCTGCAGGCACTGATAGTATGATTAAAATGTCAGTAGTGTGGAAACCATGGGATGCTGGAGGATCATAGGGTAATTACTTTATTTGAGGTAGTCCTAGCCCTGCAGAACAGCCCATCATTTTCCCACTCCTGTGTCAGAACCAGCATCATGTGACTAATCGCTAAAAGACTCTATTAACTAAGAAGCCCTGTAGCTTCCACTACTCCCAAAGGTGCGAATGTCATCAAATAGCATCCTGAGCCTACAGAAAACCTCCTCCATTTCTCTGAAGTTGCCTATCTGATATACCCACCCATATATTTTAAAACTTACCTTGATTTATGACTTTTGTTGTTGTTTTATAGAACTATAAAGAAGTTTTTATGAAACTGCTTCCACGTTGGAACATGGAATTTCGCATGACCTAAATCTGTGTTTCCAGGCCATAATCATTCAAAATAGCTCTAGAATAAGCATTTAAGATGATTGCTGTAGGCTTTGCATGAACAAGAGCTTATTTTCTAGCTCCTTAATGGATACAAATGGATTCATTTTTATTTCAATTTCCTATAATTAATGTGCAAGTTTCATATAATTTTACATATAATACATGAATTAAATTTGAACTAAAATATGTGTACTATTGTTTGAATTTTGGTCATGTCATTCCTTACATGAAATATTTTGTTCCTTTCCTGGTTTTTGTTCTAATAAACCACTGTGAGATATCATTTCTCCATATTAGAATGAAACAGAAAAACTCTGTAAGACAGGAAAACTGTTGTGTCTGATTGAAAGTTGAATGCCTTCTTAAATGAGATGGTACTGCTAGAAATGCTTTCCTCTTGGACATCCAGCTTCAAGGAAATTTCAAATAAAAAAATTTAAATATTCTTTTCTCAATAAAATATATAAAAATCACTGCCTCTGGAGAAACAAATATCAAAATGCACAAGTGTAGGATATGATAGAACATTGTGTCTTTCAAGG
This sequence comes from Tokudaia tokunoshimensis, assembly GCA_036184795.1. Lineage (NCBI taxonomy): Eukaryota > Metazoa > Chordata > Mammalia > Rodentia > Muridae > Tokudaia > Tokudaia tokunoshimensis. Next base: position 126,440,730 of record BTHU01000023.1, on the reverse strand, counting down.
TAAAATCCTCCCAGTGTTTGTGTGTGTGTGTGTGTGTGTGTGTGTGTGTGACAGTTACACTTTATAAGAAATATGTGATATTTCCATCTTTGCCTCTCAGATTAAAGACCTATGCAACCATTCCCATCTGAACAAATTTTAAAAGCGTTTTTCAGTCTTTAAGGAAACATCACATTCTCAATGAAGACTCTGGTAAACCCTATAATGTTTGTGTCTGCTACACTACCATTTATAAGCAGTCATTTCCCTTCACACTAAGCAAGCCAACAAGCAGTACACCAGCTTCAGAAAAGCTTAATGAGCTCCATTCCACCCCTATTTTGGGTCAAAAGTTGGTGTGCTACTCCCTAGGCAAGGTCATTTTTCATAATTACCATCCCTTCTGACTCATCTGTCAGAAGCATCACTCTTTACTACCAAGGCAGTCCTGGCTACAGCAGAAGTTTGCAACTTTTGCATTTTGTTTCCTATTTCCTGTAATTAAGGACTATTGTACTATTATTTTACATGACAAATCTAACCCAGCAGGTATCATGACACCACTTGGAGAAGAACATTTTTGACGGATTTATGTTGTAAGAAAATAAGCTAATAAGTATAGCTGAACAGATGGATCCTGGTCACAGATTCAGAAAGGTTGAACATAACAAGTAGTGAAGATTGATACCTACCTACAAAGCAGCAATCTGGGCTTAGCAAACTGCAGGCTACCATAGATAGCTGGCATATTTATTGAAGCATTAAAAGAGTTTTGCAATCCTCATAATTATTATACCACATTCTGATTACTCAGACTAGTCTACAATGGGTTTTCTGATTCATTTAACTCTTAAATAACATAAACTTTAAAGTAATACCTATGTTCATGTAGAAGCAATAAATTTGTTGCCATGCCATTAAACATTGTTTGCTCTTTAGAAATGTCAGTGAGATTTGCAGTTCTCAATACGGTGCTTCACGCCATTTCAAAGGTGCAGTTGGTACAGCCAAAAATATTCATGTTTTAAAAACCTCTCTCGTGGAAATGGCTCAGGGTCAAAAGACAGGAACAAAATCTCTGTTTCATCTTTAGTCTCTTCAAATGCATCATTTAAGAGCAATGTCAGGAAGAAAATAAATCCATGAAAACTTGTCTGGCTTACAAAACAGAACCTTTAGATTTATTTCAATTCAAATTTATAGTTTATAAGAGTCTTTCTTTACTAACAAATTCGAATATATCAGTAAGAACTAAGATCCACTTGCTATATTTTTCTAAACACCAAATGTAACCTTGACATTTTGACTGATAGCAAATAGGAAACTCATCTTTTCCCTTGCAAGTTAAAGATGTCACATACCATGCAGTAAAATGCATCCTTGATTTCTAAGTCCTTGCCTTCCTCTCAAATCCATTGAATGTTTAAACAAAACAAAATTTTCAAAACAACTATGTGAAAATTAAAGCTATTCAGCTATCCCTAGAATCCAGTTTGGTTAGAAGTATCCAGATTTGAAAGCTCATGGATTTAACAGCAGTTAGCCCATTGGAGCCTAGCTTCTCATTAGTGCTTCTTGCATTTCAGTAACCAAGACAATTTGAAAACTCCTATGCAAACATCAAATTTTGAGCAGATAGTGTCAAATATAGCATGAAGCCAAATTTCCAGGATGATAAGAACCTAGTCCACTAGCTAATAATAGCACTAAGACAAAATGATAAATGGAATATAGACCAGACGAGAAATCAAGGATGTATGTTTATATGTATGTATGTATGTATGTATGTATGTATGTATATGAGAATTTTGTCTTTCATGAAAAATCCATCAGGAAATAATTTCTCAGTGAAGAACCATTTAAAGGGAAAACCTCAATAAAGAAAACACAAGACTTGGTGCCAATAATTGTGCAAGTTATTACCATTCTCTAGTATAAGCTCTCATTAGAACTACTCCAACTGTTAAATCAAGTCCTGAAGGTATCAGAAATTCATCTTTCCCCAGGTAAGATACTGTGACAGGATTATGTACATATATGTGTGTGTATATGTATGTATATGTGTATCTGTATCTAGATCTCTATAGAAAGATAATATTTATATGTGTGTATAGATAGATAGATAGATAGATAGATAGATAGATAGATAGATAGATAGATAGATAGATAGATCAAATTATCAAATTTATGGAGATTATATATATATATATATATATATATATATATATATATATATGATCTTTAAGTCTTTTTCTTCCCATATGCCTTCCTCCATGACAATCAAAGCAAAAAAAAAAAAAAAGTGAGCCCAAAATGTAGTTCTCATATTGGTACAGGAAAAGAAAGGAGTCAAAATTCTGCATGGCTGAGGAAGTCACTCAGTAGGCAGATGGCTTGTCTAACACACAAAAGGTTATATAGGTTTTAGGCCAGCACTGAATAAACTAAGCGTGGTGCACTACACATGTATTCTCAGTGTTGGAGAGGTGAAGACATAATGATTGGGAGGACTTCAAGGTCATAAAGTTTGAAGAAGGCAGTCTGAGCTACTTGAGACCCTGTCTCAAAATACAAATACATATACACATACATACACACTCACACAATCATGTGTGTATATATATATATATATATATATATATATGTATTTTCTAAAATGCTTATAAACTCAAAAAACGGGAGCTCAAGTATAAGGATGCAAGTTTCAGCAACACACTGAATCAGTCCATTCTCCTTACTCTTACACACACCATCAAAGAAAAATTCTAAGCTCAGAATAATTAAAAGAACACCTCAAAGAAGAAAGTCAAAGACTTACCATTCTTCTTCAGTGAGTGGGGATTAAATAAAGATGGCAGAGCACATTTTAGAGGGAAGTACCATCACAGTGTTACAGGATACAAATGAAAATGACAAGCAAGTAAAGGATTCTTTTCTGTAGCTTTAGGGTTTCTTTGGATGCCCAACCTAACTTAAATGTTAATAGGGATACTAGCAGGTTCTATGGCTATTACGAAATGGCAAGCAAAAACCCACAGTGACAAAGACAACACTACCACTCCCCCAAACTCCCTTTCTATAATAATGTAGTTTCATAGTGACAAGGTATCAAAGAACACACTGTGACTTGTGGATGTGATCATAGCACCAGCTTGAAAAGAGCCACACAGAACCCAATCAGATGGTATTATTTTATGTAAAGAATGGTAGCCCAGATGAAGAAGCAAAGATTAATCTTCAATTCACTCAGGCCTTAGAGATTAGAACAAGGAAGTTAGTTACAATGCTAATGAATGGGGTGGTTTAAAAACCTTCATCTAATTCAATTAGATAATGAAGATGGAAGAATAACATAAGATTGTAACTTAGAAGAAACCAATCCCAGGTGAAGAATCTGAACCCTTGGTTCTTGTTGCCATAGTGATCCCAAATGCCCATTTTCCACAGCTGCCCACAAATAGAATCTCCCTGGATTGCTGTTGCTTCTATTTCTGCATCTTCCTCTCAAATCTCAGGGCTCTGCAGTGTTCTTAGTTCACCTGTATAAACAGTACTGCCTGGTCTAAGATGGTATTCTATGCCCTTTGTTACTAAGTGTCCTTAGAGTCTTAGGAGATTTGTAACAAAATATAGAGCTAACTGAAGTAAATGTATCCCACGGTATCAATACCAATATGTGGAGTTGAGATGTGTGTGCAAATGGAAGTCAATATGCTTGTGTGGTTTAAGACAGTAAGGGAGCTAAACAATAATAAACAGATATACTAATTTAAAATATTTCACTAACTTGCAGTTTTCATTAAATAATGCAACATAGTTTTGTTTCTGGCACTGAGAGTTGAGGAGGTCACAAGGAGGATGGAGATGGAGATATCCTTCCTGGTCAGATTTTATTATTTCAGTATTTACTTATCGTGTCTCTCTCTCTCTCTCTCTCTCTCTCTGTGTGTGTGTGTGTATGTGTGTATATATATATATATGTGTGTGTGTGTGTGTGTGTGTGTGTGTGTGTGTGTGTGTGTGTGTGTGTCTCACTACACATACCAAAGTCAAAGGATAACTTGTGGAACTCTCTTCTCTCCTTTCAACAGGTGGGTTCCAGGGATTAAACTCACGTCATCAGGCTTGGAAGTAAGCACCTTTACCCACTGAGCCATCTTAGTTTTCAGATTTTAGTCCCCAGTGAAGACAAAAGTTCAGAACAGAGAGGAAGCTTTTATTATAAAGGTGCATGCCCAGAATGAGTTCAAAGGATTTTGGACAGTATATCTTAATGGCAGACTAAGGGATAGAAGAAGGATTGATGGTTCATGGGCTAAATCAGAGATTTCCTGGACAGTGTCAAGTTTATTCCAAAAAAGTGTACACACCTTTTCTAGTCTTGGTTGGGATTTGGAAGCATGTTATGACATTGGATACATAATGTATACAGACAAAATCCAATGGCAATTATATGGAAATGTCATTATGAAGCACAGAACACTTAGCAATCTTCTGGTGGCAATTTTAATCAGGATAGTTTAGGCAATATCATGTTTTTCACTCTTTAACAGCAGGGCAACTCTGCTGTGGCACTGGAGCTGGTCATACTGCCACATGTGACCTCTTTAACTAAGCTATGTGGCCTGCCACATTTTGACTACATTTCTTTTGGTAAGTAGCTTAGCTGCTTTTCTATTGCTGTGAAGTTATACCATGACAAAGTTGACTTACATAAAAAGAGTTCATTGGAGGATTGCTGACAGTTTCAGAGAGTGAGCCCATGACCATCATGATGGGGAGCATAGCAGACAGACATGGCACTGGAACAGTAGCTGAGCATGTACATCCTTATCCACAAGCACAAAGCTGAGAAGAAAAGCTAACTGGCAAAGATAAGGGGTTTTGAAACCTCAAAGCCCAACCCCAGTGATATACCTCCTCCAACAAAGTCATACCCCCTAATATTTCTCAAACACGTCCATCAATTGGGGACCAATTATTCAAATACATGAGCTTATATGTGTTGGGGGAGGGAGGTTTCTCATTCATATCACACTACAGTAAGTGTTCTTCAGTATTTAAAGCAGCCTGGAGTTCTTTATATTTACATCTTTAAGTTGTTAAACTTATAAAGCTGTTCAAGCAATTAATGAACTTTTGCTAGCTGGCATCCAAGTTTTCCTGATCAGGTACTTGGAATGCTTAAAGTGAAAATCAAATAGATTTAAAAATGTACTTTGAAAAGCTGAAGAGACCTGAAGAAATCTAAGTTTACAAATGGGAATTCACTTAATTAGACAAAATTCAGTCTGTTCAGCTTGATTGATCTAAAATAAATCAAAGGTTGCCTTACAAGGGATTGACAAAATATAGTAGATTTATGTAATAGACTTAAATTTTAAATTGAATTTAAACACCGGACAAAAACTACTCTTAACTTGTAATTAAAACCAGGTAAATGTGATTAGCCTCTCATAAACACAAATGGGACTCCTTAGCCATCAAATAAGTTTGTGTTCTGAAGGACCACGCCCAACCCAATCGCAGGGAGCATAACATATCTCAGGTTCCCAAGAACTAGATCAAAAGTGACAGAAACTGAAGGCTTACCACTCACCATGCTGCTCTCAATTCTGTCTCTACTGCATACTCCTTAATGCGGACAGTTAACAATCTGAACCATCACTATCTCTCCTTTCCTCACACCTGGGGGCCTGGGACTCTGTTCTGGCCAGGGAGACCTAAATGGAAGTTGTGGAGGTCCAACTGCTTTCTTTATGAGAGAGCCATACATATGAAGAGAATGGTGGTTCTGCCCCTCCCCTTGTTTCCACCTTGTATTGTATATAGCAAGCACTTGTGAGCAAGAGGTAGGAAATGCAAAACCAGGCCATTGAATTGTATCAACCACCAGACCATTCCTTTCTGGATTTTCTTGTTACTAAATAGTAAACATCCTTGTATTTTTAAGGCACTGTTAATTTGGTTTTTGCTGTTTTTCAGGTAAAAGTTCCTACAACTGGATTCATCAGAGAGCAACTGGAATAGCAGAATCAAGAAGCAAAAGTCCTTTGAGGCTCCTCTAAAACTACATAAGAGCTCCAAGAGAAGTCTCATTAGTGTTAGAAACCATGTTCAGAAGGTTTAAACAAATTGCAAGGAGATAGAGGAGAATGGAAAATAATGACTTGTGAATGTGAATGGATTATAATGTAGTCTTATAAATTATGCCATAGCCATGATCAATCCTAATAAGCTTATTTTTCTCTCTCCCTCTTTTATGCCATCTTGGTTCCTAATTTATAGCATTATGCCACCGACTTTCAGGACCAGCCCTTTTAGTTAATCCTTTCTGGAAACTACCCCATAAGTGTGTTTCTCAGATCTCAGTGGAGCTTGTTACTTCAATCACACTGACAATCAAGATCAGTCATCCAGTTCCTTCTGATAGGTAAACAAAGTATTGATTTCTCTGGCCTAAAGATATGCAAATCAACTAGTCAGATACAAAATTCAACTAGATGGAGACTTGTTTTCCAAGACTATCAAAAATCTGAAAATGCACCCCCCCCGCAAGATTCATCATGCTCTAAAAATGCAGATCACATCACTAGAATTATGAAGGTTTTACCTTTACATGAATCAGTCTTTGTTATGATTATTAGATAACTGCCCCCCAAAATTAACTATGGCCTTTTCTCATGATCAACCTGATCCCATTTAACTTTCCTGCATATAATCAATAGTACATGCTTGAGGCAAAGGAAAAGCATAAGGAATAGGAAATATATTTTAGATTGGAATGCACAAAAACTCAACTCAACTAAGCCAAATTTGTCAAAATATAGAAGCCATGCCTTCAAACTGAACCTAGTAAGTCTGCATTGTTTTTAAATTTGGATAAAGGCAAAGATCCTGGCTTAATCATCCTTACTGATACCATCAACAGAGAAAGTGTATTGATTTTGTTTTGGCTTTAGATGTAAATTGTACAGTCCTTTTATTTAAAACTGATGAGTAAGTAAAACGGAATGAAATGGAAACTGTTTTACATTTGACTCTCTTCATTCATTAAGTTTGATGAAAGCACATTGCATTTTGGATTCTGCTAGAAATTCACTGAAAAAGGAGTCAATAATAAAGCAGGTGGAGTAATGAATATCATTAAACAAATGCAGAAATGGTTATTTCCAATTGCTGTCAAGTCCTTGGCATAATGTGAGAAGTGTTATGCTACATATTAATCACCATTTTAACTCCAACTAAATGTGTTTCTACCCAGATACCACTTCTGCCCTCTGCTGTTCATAGATGAACAGAGGATGTGCTTTCTCTTTAAAGGAAAGAGGAGTGCCTTGCCTTCAACCAATTAGCTTCATAAGCATGCCATGCTAATTTTCAGCTACATCAACAACCCTTTGAGGTGACTGACTGCCAGTATCTGAATGCTCTCAGAAGAGAGAAGTGCCCTCTGGGAAAAGAGAAAAGCTTTATCATAAACAGCTACTTTCAACTGTCTTGTAATAATTTCCTTCATACAGTCTTTATCTTCTCAATCAGTCCTTATCATTTTGAGTATATATAAAAGCACAGAGCAATCTCATCCTTCACTTAACTGCAGGGTATTTAAAGCATAGAGCTATAAGTTTTTTGGATGTTAAGTATTGATCTTGTATGCTAACAGATAGAAGTATACACATATATATCATGTATATTGTCAACCCCAACAAAGATACTGAAATATCAACTAAGATTATATTTATACTACTGGTTGTCTTGTACCTCTCTTACCTATAACTTATTCATTCATTTACTCAAAAATGAATGTTTTGAGAAGTGTTATGTCACATATTAATCACCATTTTAACTCCAACTAAATGTGTTTCTACCCAGACACCACTTTTGCCCTCTGCTGCCCACTGTTATTGTTAATGAAACAAGTAAGTTACCAACAAAACCCCAAAATTCATATATTGTTACATGTAGCAAGGAAAATTTTGCTTCAAATTTGGCCTAAATGAGCAAGTCCTATTTGTCTGTAGTACACTAGTATAATCTAAAATAATCCAATTCTACTGTGAAAACTGTCCTAGTTGATGCAGAAAGATTTATGGTCCCTCAATAAATAGCTAAACAATGATGGGTTTAACAGGAAAGAGTGCTATGGGGAATAAAGAAAAGGAAACATCAAAGAAAGACACTCCCAGATGTGGAGAAGGATGGTTGTCACATTATGTAGAACAGTCCACCAAAAGCTTTATTTTAAATGCTGGATGTGGACCGAGACTTGAAGCAAATGCAGGAGTCAGCCGCACAGTTCTCTACATGATGACTGTTACTGACAGAAAGCAAAGCAAACAAAATTATCAGAGGTGAGATCTTGTCTAGTTTACCAAGAAAATTGGTGAGGCAGGATCAGAAGGAATAAGCATGACAGGGAGACTTGCAGGCAAAATGAAAGAAGACTTTGCCTTTAACTGTAAGTGGAAGATTTGGAGCAGAGTAGTAAGTGCCACTGTGATCTGATTTACTTCTATTACCATGGTTTCACCATTCATATTAGAGTTCTGGGGCTGCATAGCAAGGGCAGAAAAGGGAAACCAGGCTCATTCTGCAATAATTCCAGAAAAATGATGGTTGCACCAGTTGGGTTGGAGTGGGGTTAGTAACAAAACAGCTGCAACCAGAATCAATTTGATACAAGCAATATTTTAATTAGAAACTAACCATGATAATTGACAATGCACAGGAAGTTTATTAAAAAATCCCTTTTTATGAATTAAGAAACTAGAATTCCTAGAGGATGTGGCTTTCCTGAGTGTCTTAGTTAGGGTTTTACTGTTGTGAACAGACACAATGATCAAGGCAAGTCTTATAAAGGGCAACATGTATTTGGGGCTGGCTTACAGGTTCAGAGGTTCAGACCATTATCAAGGCAGGAACATGGCAGTATCCAGGCAGACATGGTGTAGGAGGAGATAAGAGTTCAAAATTTCATCTGAATTATGCTGGGAGAAGAATGGCTTCCAGGCAGCCAAGATAAGTGTCTTGAAGTCCACACCCACAGTGACACAGCTACTCCAACAAGGCCATACCTCCTAAAAGTGCCACTCCCTGGTCCAAGCATATACAAACCATCACATTGAGTTTATACAACTAACTTAGTAGCAGAAATAAGACAGGCTTTAGCATCCCATTGACCTAGTTCTTTCTCCATGCTACACAATTAATTTTCAATATACCAGCCTATACAATAAATATGAGTTTACCATATTATATTCTGAAAAGTCTTTTCTGAAAAACAAAGGTAAGCATAAGCTTAGCATTGTGTTGAGGAAATGCACTCAGAATTATGTCCACTCTCAAATGTAAGAATTTTGAGGCCCAGTAAGATGGCTTAGAAGGTAAAATTCTTTGTACAGAACTGGGTACCGAAAGTTGCCCTCTGTCAGCCATAAGTGTTTCTGGAACTCCTCTGTACCTGGCATAGTCTGACTCCTACTCTGTCTGATGGATGACAACTCCTTTTTTTACATCTTAGCTCAAATAATCACTTTCCTATGAAGCCACCCCTGTTCCCAGACTAGGTCAATCCTCCCTTGTATAAGCTCTAAGAGCAGTGTACTTTTCCATCATAGCTCTTACCACACTCTGGGGTTATTTATTTATCGGGGTGATTAATTATTTAAGCTCTATCTCCTCCACTGGAATACAAGCTTTCTGAGTCAACTGCTGTTTACGCATATAACACCAACACAGAGTAAGTACTTAATAAATATTTACTAAATGGATACAAGAAAAATGTATGCAAGTTCAGGAGGCTCAAAATGTAAACAATCCGCAGATTAATAAGAACCAGAAAAAAAAAAGATAAGTTTGGAAAAAGATTATCTGTTTTCAGGGGGAAAAAGCAATGGTGAAAATACTAATCTGGGATATGGTTCTCACTTTCACAATTGGAAATGACTTGCTGACTACAAGGCATAGGTATTCCAGTCATGTGAACAAGTTATTTCAAAATATTGTCCAATGGGCACAACCCAATTTCCTCTGAAATTATTTTTCCCATTGATCCTTTTTTCCCCTTGAAAGAATTTACCAAGAGGGCTTGCCCTCTCTTTGTCACTTCTTATAAACAAGTGTGTGGTTCATTGACTTCAACTCTGAAAAATGTTCCAGTTTCATCATGAAGCTGCAGAGTAAATACAACAACTAACTGGATAGGTCTGCCCACAGTATAAGATCAAACTCCTCAGAATCAATCCTTAAGTCATGGATCTTCAGCATGATACCCTCTACCCTTCAGTACGAAAGGACATGAAGAACGACATAGTTCACTTGACATTTATGTATGCAATTGACATTTGTAAGTATACTTGACATTTAAGATTAGCTTTTAGGCCTTGGTAGTAAATTGACTTAAGAATTAGAGAAATGGTGGAGAGAAGCATTTTTTCTAAATAAAGAAAAAAATACCACAATTAAAATTGATAATCTAATGACTCCCTTCTTTAACAGCAAGAGAACAGACCGTGTTATTTGTTGCCCTCCACTTCTAGCAGAAATGAAGTCAACTTACCCGTCTTTTCTTGGTTAGGTAAATTATGGTTCTTTATTAAAGATTTAAGAAAATAATGAATTATTTATAGCAACGTATATAAGTCAATTTGTGCAAAATCATCCAGTCTCAAGGTTTCCAGGACCCTAATCTGTGACAGATTGGTTTTATTACTGCATCACATGAATTTCTATGGCATGATTGCACAGTGGGAAATAGCAAGGAAACAAAAGTTCTTCAGTACCCAAGGATTGTTCAAAATGCAGAGGAGAAAATGACCTGGGAAGCTGAGTTAAGAGACTGGGTGACTGACCTGCCTATTGCTCTAACTTTGGATCAGTTGCTATCAAAATTGAGCAGGTCAACTGAAAATGTGTCTTGCCTCTTAGATGAGAAGTTAACATACTTGCCCACAGGCCAGATCTGGGCCTCCAGCTGTTTTTGTCAATTAAAGTTATTGGAAAACATCCAAATATCTATAGCAGCTTTTGTGGTAAATAGCAAAGTTGAGTATTACACAATGGAGACTATGCAACAAACTCTAAGGTATTTACTATCTTGCCTTTCACCACAAAAAGGTCACATACTCCTCCCTTAAAGGAATGAATGTCTGGCAACTGAAAAATCATGGATACATTAAAATTATAAAGTACAGCTATAAAAATGATACAGTAAATTTTGGTGCTAATATTTCAACAAAAGTCTTTAAACTTTGAGCAAAAAGATGTCTGTTTTAAAAGAGGAGGTTTTGGTGCTTTAAAACTACCTTTTATTTTAAATTTACATACATTTATACAATATGTATTGTTTGTATCCATCCATCACCACCTCCCTCCATCTCCTCCTAGTACCCACATCACATTTATCTCCAAGATTCTTATCTTCTTCTTATTTTAGTTTTTTATATGAATAACCCCCTAAGTCCAATTAGTGCCGCCCATGTACATATGGGAATGTGGCCATCCGCTGGAGCATGAGTATACTATCAGCAGCCTCATCCTAAAAAGAGAGTGACTCTCCCTCTGTCCACAGCCCCTAAATGGTGACAGTGCCTTGATAAGTGTGGGACCTCAGGAACACTCCTGGGAGTTTCACTCTCATTGTGTACTTAGACCTCAGACTGGTGATTCTCTTGCCTCAGACTCCCAAGGGCTGAGATTATAGGAGTAGTATTATGCCAAAATTAAAATGTGGTTTCCTTTTTACCTCAAATATTAACACAGTTTTACAAGATTACCCTTATTCCAATCTAAATGCATTCCATATTAAGCAGAAATCACTAAGCATAACTTAATGATATGGTAGAACAGAATAAGCCTAGGCTTTGGAGTCCAATCAGAGTTAACAGTCTTGTTAACTATGTTAACAAATGACACAGTGGACATTTAGATAAGGACTTATAAGCTCCAAAGACTTACTGGCTATTTCTTTTCAAATTCCTCTATTTTGAACAATCACTATGTTCCCAAGAACTTTATAGCCCTAGGTTCTCTCTGCTAACAGAAAAATTGAGGTCACATTCTCCATTTGGTGGCAATTTGCTCACCTAACCCCCTGACCTTGCTCTGTGTTCTCCAAGCTTACTAGCACTCTTTTAATCTAGATCAAACTTCCAAGCTCCTAAGAAAAGCCAATCAACATAGAAACTAGAAGTATTGCCCCTGCCCTGCGCTGTAGGAAGCCAGAAACAGAAGTTGCAGAGGACATTAAAAAGAACTAAATAGTCATTATATACTGACAGCAGAATTTTTACCAATTTACTTAACCGTCACTGGTAATGACTCTCTTCACAACCACATACCATCTAGAATGTGGATGCTCGATGTAGGAATTGGAAGGGCTGAGAGACAGAGCTTTGCCTCATTGAGCTTCTGCAAACAATGATAAATGAGATTTTTCACATCAGCCACAAAAGAGGGATCCTTTATTCCTACATTTCCTGAATTAGTTTGAATTAATGGCAGATTTGTAAAGCCTTGAATTTTTTCTTTTCTGCTTAGCTTTCTCAGCTTTGTTTGGGATGGAAGGATTTTGGTAAGGGTACACCTCTGATGATTTGGATGTTTAGAACAGATTTGCTTTTCATCCTTTCTCTTCAAAAACAATGAAATTTAGTGTATGCTAAGTTTCCTGTCTTTCTCTAAGAAAGAAAGAAAGAACAAGAGAGAGAGAGAGAGAGAAAAGGAAAAATGTTTCTCTGCAGACCAATATAGATCATCTGGTTCCATAGTTATTGTGGCAGTGAATTAGGTCTTTAAATAAAGCCTTCTGTGCATCCATTGTTGGTGCTCTCAATGTTGATGCAGCCCAGTCCCCTGGGTGGGTGGCCAGAGCCGGAGCCTGTGACCTGCACCCCCCACTGCCCAGATCTCAGCTGTGCCCACAGGGATCCTCCTTTCTGGTCTTTTCCACGAAGTACTCACTAGCCGTGGATTTACTTTGGGGCTAATTATTTAAGTCTGTGAACTTTAAAAATCACAACATCAACCAGGTGATTGTGGTGCATGCCTTTAATCCCAGCAGTCGGGAGGCAGAGGCAGATGGACCCCTGAGTTCGAGGCCAGTCTCACCTACAGAGTGGATTCCAGGACAGTCAAGGCTACACAAAGAAACCTTGTCTTGAAAAACCAAAATCAATCAATCAATCAATCAATCAATCAATCAGAAAATCATATAGTGTCCATAGAGTGACAAAATCATATAGTGCTTTGGAAAATACTTAGATTAGAGAATAAATCCACCTGTGATCTCACAAGGAGGTTTATCAGCGTTTCTGTATTACAGGACCACACAGAGAATTTGGTGTTTAACATGGAATTCATTTCACTTAAGCATTAGTGAAACTGAGGTAAGAACATAGCTCAAAGCACTTGCCTAGCACATACAAAGTCCTAGGTTCACTCTCCAGCAACACATAAACAGGCGTGGTGGGGCACAACTACATCCCAGGACTCGGGAGCTGGAAGCAGAGAAAGGTTCAGGGTTATCCTTGGCAACATAAAGAATTCAAGGCCAGCCTAGATCACATGAGAATGTGTCTAAAAACAAACAACAAAAAATCACTAATCACTTTTCTTTGTCATTTCATATTCTTTGAAACAACTCAGATTACTGAAACATTACCACCATAAGGTATTTAGCTTTTCCATTTTTGCTGAGCAGTTTTTCTTCAAGTTTTCCTGTCGTAAATAATACTTTGATGAAAATCTTTCCCAAGAGTTCACTCTTAGAAAAGGAATTGGAGTTATTTTTAAGAACTTTCATATTGTGTAGCAGATGGGAATATCATATATTTCTATTAACATATAAGCTAATATAATATTTTTGATGAGGACTGTGAAGATTATTAAATAGTTTCACACTATAAATTATTTACGTTTATGAAAAATTTGAATATGTCAGAAAAGAAATCTTTGCTTAATTTTTCTTTTGTATTTTTTTTTAGACAGCATTTCACTGAGGTTCCCAGGCTTGCCTGGAACTCACTCTCTAGCTTAGGTTGCTCTCAAATTTGTGATCCTTTTTCCTCCTTCTGCAATGCTGGGTTATAGATGTGTGCCACCACGCTAAGATGTAGTCTTTAAAAGACAATCACCTGTACTGAGAAATGGTTAAGTAAGCTACGTGTAGTTTGTTCCTTGATGTAACGCTTATGAGAATTTTAAATAGTGGAACACATTGAATGTAGATATAAAACACTATATGCAGACAAAACACTGAATGTATAATGTGACTTTAAGTACATAGAGAGCGTGTTTAGGAAAGCTCTCTACCGATAGCAGAACTTGCCATGACATGACGATGATGATAGGACATCTTTCTCTTTATGTTTAAAACCACCTCCGGTCAGTTGCTTTTATAAGTGAGGAAAAAGCTGTGATTATATTTAACTCCCAAACTAGAACAGAGAATCCCCTGACTCAGAGCCTGGGAGAGGAGCTGTTTGTAAATGGTCCCAGCATTCTTCCCAGAACCAGAATGCCACTTCCCTGCTTAGGTCAATAAAACACCAAAGAGTTATGTCAAATAGACAGTATTGGTTGACTTTTGAAATCCTACAAGAATCCACCCTGCAATGACTTTGAAACTTGGAATTAAAAACCTAACAATGTAACAAGTCTGCTAGGGATGAAGGTATTCTAAAGGAACACTTGTGCCCATGGATTTTGCTCTTAGACTATTGAAGAAATGGGCCCCAAGTACTTATAATTGTCTGAGAAATCTCATTCTGAGAGAAAAGAAAGACTAAAGCCTAAGCCAGCCAGTCCCAGTTTGCTTTCTGTTGCTGTGATAAACACCATGACCAAAAGCAACTTGGGAAGGAGAGGATTTGTTTGGTTTACAAGTTTTGATGGCAGTTTCTTGTGAAAACAAGTCAGTCTATGAACTCAAGGCGAGGACCTGGAGGCAGAAACTTAAGCAAAGGCCAGGGAGGAAGGAAGCTGCTTACTGCCTCGTTCACACGGCTCACTCTGATTTTTATACCATCCAGAACAACCTGTCCAGGGATGGCACTCTCCACAGTAGATTGGCTCCTCCCACATCAATAATTAATCAAGAAAATGTCTCCACAGACTTGTTTCTAAGCCAATATGATAAGAGTCAGTTTCAAAACTGAGGTACCTTCTCCTGAGATGATTTTAGTTTGTATCAAGTTGGAAAAACAAAAACAAAACAGCCAGCCCGGGGCCAGAAGAGAAAGTTTTCTCCTTGAAAGAGATTTACAACCTGTCAGATTTCTTTTCAGGAGAGTCAGTGATGATCAATGCAGGGCAGGATCTCACCTTGACCTGGACTGGTTAGATATGCATAACTCTGACCCTCTACTTAAACCTTAATCTCACATCAGTACCCTGATGAGGGCCTTGCAGAGGAAGGTCACTGAGACTCTGTCCCTCTTTCCAATGTGACTTATCTTCTTCTCCGGCTTTTCATTATTAATTGGCCTCCTTAATTGGCTTACTGAGGATGGGCAAACAACCTTAGCTTGCTATGACAAGCTGTGATGCCGAATCTGGTAGCAACTCTGCCGTCATACCCCATGCACTGACTCTCATAGATTACTAGTTGCTGCTCACATCCTGTGTACTCGATGATTTAATTTATACAGAAGCCATCATGGCATGTCTGAAAGGTGAAACTGAAAAAAAGATTGGCTGTACAGTTTCTCTTATTGACAGTATGCCTAATAGCTTTCTTTGACCAATTGGTTTCTAGTACAACACATTCAAATTATATGACTTGAGGAGGTAATAGCCAACACGCTATCTCTATGGTAGGTAGCTATGCACCGTTTGTACAGCCATACTCTGGCAAGCAAAATAATAACCTCTGAAATGTTAACATTCTTATCTTTGTAAATGAAAATACTATAGGCAGGTGGGAAAGTGACTATTGATACACTCACCTTAAGATGGATAAATTATTTTTAATTAATCATTATGTTAATTCTATACATGTCAACCTTGACCATGATGTTCAGATATCAGGACAAGATAAAATTCTGCATATTTTGGTAAAGACATTTTTCAATGAGATTAACATTTAAATTAATGAACCAAGCAAAACAGGTTGCCTTCCATAATATGAATGGACTTCATCCAACCAGTTAAAATTCCTCAGTATGACACAGAAAAGGAAGGAGGGATTCTTTAGCAGGCAGTCTGTGAACTTGAACTACAAGTCTCTACCCTGCATGTGTACCATTCTAAGTTTTAATTTAACTGCTTCCATAAATTCATGTGAGTTTTCTTGTTAGGGTTTTACTGCTATGAACAGATACCATGACCAAAGCAAGTCTTATAAAGGACAACATTTAATTTGGGCTGACTTACAGATTCAGAGGTTTAGTACATTATCACTAAGGTGGGAACATGGCAGCATCCAGGCAGGCATGGTTTAGGAGGAGTTGAGAGTTCTACACCTTCATCTGAAGGCTGTTAGCAGAATACTAGCTTCAAGGCAGCTAGGATGAGGGTCTTAAAGCCCACACCCACAGTGACACACCTACTCCAAGGCTACACTTCCTAATAGTGTCACTCCCTGGGCCAAACATATACAAATCATCACATGAGTCAATTCCATAAACCTTCCTGTCATTCTGCCCCTTTCCCACCTCTACCATTCTTCCATGTCTCAGCAGCATGGCATTTGTACACATTTTTTTTTCTGGAAATAACCTTAGGAAAAATAATACCACTTGTTAACATTCTGTCTAAGCTCCACCCCACAGTTACCTGGCAACAGCCAGGTATGCTCTTCCCCACAGTTACCTGGCAACAGCCAGGTAAGCCTGGCCCACTATAAAAGGGGCTGCTTTTCCCCTCCTCCTCTCTCTCTTACTATTGCTTCCCTCTTGCCTCTCTCTCTCTTGCCTCTTGTTCTCTTGCCTCTCTCTCTTGCTCCCCCTCTCTCCCCATCCCCTCCCCCTCTCTCCATGTGGTCATGGCTGGACTCTACTTCTCTACTCTCTCCCTCTCTCTGCCTTTCCCTGCCTCTACTACCCTCTTAACTCCCTTTCCCATGCCCTGAATAAACTTTATTCTGCACTATACCTTCCTGTTGCTGGTCCCTCAGGGGGAAGGGATGTCTTGGCATGGGCCTGCTGAGGCATCACATTCTCCCACACCTCACCACAACCCCATATAATACGTTCTTATACCTCTTTATCTTTTTATAATCATATCAACCTCAAATAGCAGTCCTTCTTTGAGTCTGAAACACCCAGCTCTTGCTAGCATTTGCCACCCAGCATGTCTGCAATCATCTGAAATTATAAATGCAAAAAGACTTTGAAACTTATTTGGCAGGAAAACCTGACTTGACCTGATAAAATATGAGAGTATTTATGGTATTTGTTTATCTCACTAAAAATGAATATTCATAAACTACAGGCCATAAATATTAATATATTTATTTATAAGCTGTTGCCACCAACCTTATTCCCACTGGTATTCCATAATATATGATATATTTACCTTATTTTATCCTAAATCTCACAAATGAATTTTAAGTCATACCTATACCACAAGGTTTCAGTGCAGAAAAAAAATTTAGATGATGTCCTAAGTAATTTACCTCACGTCTATAAGTGTGTTTCTTCATGAATACATATAAGATATTTGACAATTATACTAAAAGTTAGCTATAACCTGCATTCCTCTTCTCCATCATTCTTTTTCTTTCCTTTTGCCTTTATTACACCCTACATACAATCAATTCATTGTACAAATATTTGGCTGCCAACTATGTAATAAGAACCGGGCTCCCTTTCTTCTCTAAGGCTTGTACTAAAGCAAGGCTCTCAAAATTAACTATAAAATCCTGGGCTCAACGTATCTGCAAAAGATGTTCTCTAAAACCAGAAGACAAACAGAACTGAGAAGCACACTGGTGAAAGGATCAGACAAGAAAGCGGAAATTGCTTGCTGAGAAGAGGCAAGGAAAAAGGGATGTATTAAAAGTCCTATGCATACATAGTGCAGAGCTGAGAACGAAGAATCACAAATGTGTTGCCCTTATCTGTAGAGTATAAGGTAACTGCTAGAAGAAAGCAGAGAAATCACAACACCCTTAAAATGTAAAAGAGAAAAGAAATTCTTCAAAATATCATTTGTCTCAAATTCTTCAACAAACATTTATTAGTCACCTCATAGGTATCTGGACCTTCACATATATCACTTCATTTAATCCTCACATCAACATAGAATGGCATTTATCACACCAGTGTCTAACTGTTGTGACTCTGAGATACAAAAAGGAGTACAAATTTGAGGAGAGAATTAAACCCCTGTATATCCATCACAGCTTCTGTGCTCTTTACAGTGCCTGTAACGCACCACTGCTTAGTGGTTTTAAAATAACACTTCTTCAGGTTGCAATTCATCTATAAAGAAACAAAGAATTCACAGGAGAATCTGGAGAAAAATTCAAAACACTTACAAATTCTTTTTCTTTTCTTTAACTTTTTTCCCCTTACAGTATTCAATATTGCTAAACTTATAGATTCTTTCTCTCAAACTTAAAAATAAAATGTTTATCTTTCCATTTCAATAAAACACTCACTATCCTTGACCAAAATGCAGTTTTAGAAGTCTTTTTTTTTACCTTGAGCACAACTGTAAAACCTCACAAATTCCTTTTCTTTGAGGAATTTCCCCCCTCTTTACACATGCAGATCACACTCCTTTGAGATGCTGATCTTTTCCCATGATGCTCTTTGCTGACAGAAAGACAATCTTAAGGCACAGAAATGCCAGTTCAGTTGACAAGCAATTTCCATCAGTATGCAATGTTTACACAGTACAGTTTAGCAGCAGCAGCTCACAGTCTGCTGTCCTAGATCAGAATTCTAATTAAGCCTTGAGGCTTCTGAGTTTAGATTAATTCTTATCCTGAGGTCCTAGACTCCTTATTGTAGAAATCTGAAGCTTTATTTGTCTGGAAAGAAAATAGAATACATTCCGATGCCAGCACAGCCTGCACTGATATACACATCCTGGTGTGCTATTTGCAGGGCGAAGGCGATTCTACTTAGTACATTTAGAGTGTTTTTCATCATTGAATACTAGATGTACTCATCACTAAAGAATATTGAACTGTATTTCTTTAGAGTTGTCTCTCCTCCAATGGACACACGAAATAAGTGAGAATCAAAACTGACATTCTTAATTTCAAAGAAAACTGAGTAAAATCTGAAGTGCTGGGTAACCAATGTTTATTTGTACAGAAGCCAACACTTCTGGTGGACTTCATCACCAGATATCAATATGTGACATCCTTCTTTTGTTTTTTTTATTTTTTCAGTTCTTCACATTAAGCAATGTAACATATATAAATAGAATGTAAACATATGCTAAGATTTGTGTATCCATCAGGCTTCTCTCAAGGAACAGAACTGACAGAATGGATCCATATTTAAGGGGATTCGATTGGTTTACAGATGCAGACTAGGTCAGACAAGAATGGCTGTGTCATACTGGAGATGCAAAGCATTCAGTTGTTTCTCAGACTGGATGTCTCAGCAGCCCCAAATGTGGCAGTGAAGGCCTAGAAGATGCCTAGAGAGCTGCTGGTCTTTAGGTTCACTTGGAATGCTGAAGATGTTGGAAGATGGACTTACACAAGAAAGTTGTGACAAGCAGGAAAAGCAATGCTTCCTTCTCACAGGCCCTTTTATCTGGGCTGTCATCAGAAGGCACTGCTTAACTCTGGGGATGGGTCTTAGTGCTTCAAATGATCTGATCCTGGAAATCCCTCACTGGAGCACCCCCATGCCTTTGCTTTAGTTTCAGGTTATCCCACATGCAGTCAAGTTGGAAAGCAAAGTTAGCCATCTCAGTTTGATTGAACAAATACAATGTTTGTGTGAAATATTAGAAGTCACAATTAATTGCCACCATTTAGCTTGAAGAAAACAATAGACACACAAAGCCTGGAGGATGGAGGTGCAATGGGTATGCCCATTGCTCTCTGAACCATTGTGCTATCTCTACAAAAGTACTTTGTGTCACTGACCTCCCTAAGATGATGGTCTTTGTGGGAGAGAATACGAATTTTCCATGTCTTGTCAGCATGCTGGTACTTGAATAAACCTCATTTCATTCACACCAAATTTTGTCTCCTGAGTAATTTGGCTTTTGAGCAGTGAGCAGATTGACTTGGCTTTAGTACAATAATAGCCATTGAGCTCAGGTTACAAGTATCTTTGTACCAGAAAGTTAAAAAAAAGGTGAAAAGAAAAAGAACTATTAGTCAGTTTAGAGCAAATAGTATCTAAATTCAAATATACTTTCTACCTATTAAAACCCCTGAAGAGACAAAATTAAAGCCAAGTGCCGAGCCCATTACTTTGGAGTTTTTATCTCTTCAATCAGTTTCACTGACTCAATCACAAAGGCACAAATGAACTTTGTAAAGTACCAATTACTA
Source organism: Tokudaia tokunoshimensis (assembly GCA_036184795.1). Classification (NCBI taxonomy): domain Eukaryota; kingdom Metazoa; phylum Chordata; class Mammalia; order Rodentia; family Muridae; genus Tokudaia; species Tokudaia tokunoshimensis. The sequence goes on along the minus strand of BTHU01000023.1, from coordinate 126,420,281 downwards.
TAAAGTGTCCCTTTTAGAGTCAAAGTTTTCTTCTTCCTCAGCTTAGACTACATCAGCACTCTCACCTAGGATGTATCCTTCAGCATCTAAAAGTGATTGCTAAGATTTCTTTATGTAATTTTCAGCTCTAAGAGATGTTTCTCCTTTAGTAGACCACTTTCAAGTTTCCTTGCATTTCTTCTCCTTCAGTCCCATATGGATATACAAAGAAAAGTTAGAATCTAATATCCACATATAAGAGAAAACATATGGCATTTGTGCTTTACTATGGGGCTTAACACAGAATTGTTTCCAGTTGCTTCAATTTACCTGCAAATTTCATAATTTCATTTTTCCTCACAGTTGAATTATATATATATATATATATTCATATTTTCATTATCCCTTCATCATTGATGGACACTAAGTTGATTTTTCTCTTCTGGCTACTGTGCATAGAACAGCAATAACCATGGATAAACAAATAGCTCAGCAGTTGGATATAGAATGGGGAATATTCCCAGGAGTGGTATAGCTGGGTCATATAGAGGCCTTATTTTTAGCTTATTGAGAAACCTAAATACTGATTCCCCCAGTGGCTACAACAATTTATACCCCCCAACAGCTGTGAACAGGAGAGTTTCTTTCCCAACACACTGTGGCATGTACTGTCATTTGTTTTGCAATGAGAACCATTCTGATAGGTATGAGAAGAAAACTCAAAGTAGTTTTATTTTGTATTTTCCTGATGTTCCCCAAAAAGGAAAGTTCTTAATATATTAGTTGACTGTTTATATCTCCTCTTTTGAGAATTCTTTGTTTATCTCATCAACTCATTTATTTTAAAATAGCTTTTGAGGTTCTATCATTTACCCTTTCCCTTTCCTGACACCAAAACCTCTCAGGTACCCTCTTGCTATTTTTTAGTTCACAATCTTGTTTTCTTTGTTACTACACACACACACACACACACACACACACACACACACACACACATATATTTTGAGGCACATAAATAGAACTTGATCAGTCCATGCAATGTTTCTTGTAGGTATATTCTTAATACGCTTATCAGGATTTTAGTTTCTGCATGGCTCCTTTCTTTTTTTTTTTTTAACCTCTTTGTATATTTGAGATAGTAATATGGCACAGAGCCTCCAAAGAGTTTTCTCTCATCCTCTAGGTGGCTGGCTCTTCATTTGACTAACAGTCTCCATTGCTGTGCAGAAAGGCCTTTAATTCTTGAGGTCTCATTTGGTAGTAATTAGCCTGATTTCCTGAACACCTTACGTCATACTCCTTATTCATGCCTACAGCTTGAATGTTTTTCCTACTTCTTCCCCTAGCTCACTCAGATCTTCAAGTCTTTTGTTGCACTATTGATGGATTCACAGTTGATTTTTATGCAAGGTGAGAAGCAAAGACCTATTTCAATTCTGCTACATGTAGATATCCAAATTTCGCAGCACGACTTACTAAGGAGTCTCCCTGAACCTGCCACCCCTAGTCAGATTACATGTATATATTTCCATATGTTGAACTATCCCTGTATCTCTGGAATAAAGCCTATTTGATTATTGTGGATTTTTTTTCTTACTCAGAAGTTTTTCTTTTGCCACATTATTTTTGCATCACACACACACACACACACACACACACACACACACACACAATATTTTCCATTAAGGTATCTTTTCATTTCATATGATTTGTACTCCAATGTTTTTGTAGTAAAAATACAATTAATTATAAAATTAGGAAAAATGTAGTATATAAAACTTAGTGCAGAGCAATAAAAGTTACCATCTATCCACAGGAAAGCTGTTGTGTCTCCTATGCAAACCATATCTGAATATAATCTTTTATAACCATATAGAAATACACTTTGTTATCTTTTAACTGTAGATGTCAGATGTCCTTCACATAATCAGCTGCATTAAGTTTGCAGTACCTGCTGAGATCTTCAAGACAGAGGAAAACTAAGCAATAGCAGTCATTTCTCAAGGTTTGAGAAATCTAGTCCACTCTTTGTGTAGTTCCCAACGATTTCTGTTCCAGTAAAGTCAAAACCAGGATTTTCTTCCTGAAATCACTCTAATGTAAGTTTTCTCTGCATTTGATCTTACACCCAGGGGTCAGCTGCATATTCAGATTGTAGAAGAGAAGTCCAACAGTTTGTGGCATCTCTCTTGGTTTTTGTCAAGACAATGCAGACCATTTTTCTATCTTCCAAAGTCCATGCTCCTTCATCAGGAAATGTAGAATCAATATCCCCTTGCCACACCGAGCAGTCATTCTTCTGACACCATTAATTTTAGGACTCAGAGTGCAGGTATGTCAGAAGAAGGAACTAGGAACAAGTGCTGGTTTGCTACTTTGAGGATCTCACAGCCACCCAAGACCAGAGCCATGTGTCTACACTGCAGGCTGCACTGGATGTCCTGCATGTGAGTGCCTGGGGACAGCTGGACAAAAACACCTTCTCCAGGGTCTGGTACCACTGACCCCATGGAGTCCTGCAAGGAACCACCCCGCTGTGCTTCTCAAAAAGGGGCAGACATTCTGAAGACAGGGGTACTGCTCCAGGAGAGCACTACACTAGCAAGACTAGACTCAGAGTCACTGCACATGCACAAGAGTCCAAACTGGCATGTCTGGGTGAGCAAATTTTTCCCTTTCAGAGGCCATTTAAGACACTCATGAGACTTGGTGATAAAGACTTAGAGATGTTGAAATTCAAAGAACACTGATGCTGGAACAAAGGAGAAAAGTGCCTGCAATATTTATCCTGCATGACACCAAAATTCTGATGCTTCAACGAACCTGTGAAGTGCCTGCAGATTATTTTTTGATGTTTTTCTGAATTTGATGGGGTTTTAATGAGAAAACTGAAGTGATATAGCTGGGGTAAAATTCAGTGTACAGCTCTGTAAAGCGTGAGTCAGATCAGGAAGAAAAGAGAGAGGGCAGACTATGAACAAGCAGAGTCATGCATAAATGGAAATAAGAATTAAAAAGGAAATAGCAGGCCGATCTCATTAATAGCCAGAAAAATACAAACTGAACTATCAGATCATTTCCCCTTTCAAACTGGCAACAGTTAAAAGTCTGATGGATCAATGGTTAAGAGCACTTGTTCTTGCAGAGGAACTGGACTTGATTCCCAGTAACTACATGTTGGCTCACCACTATCAGTAACCCCAGTTCCAGAGGATTCAACATGCATGCCCAAGATGTATATACATGAGTGCAGATGAAACATTACATACATAGAGTAATATGAATAGATCTAAAAATATGTTTAATCTAGTAATATTTAGTGTTGGAAAGGATTTCTGGAAAACAATTTGAAAGTATCTCAACATATGCTTTTGCTCAGAAGTCTCTCTCTTTCTCTCTCTCTCTCTCTCTCCCTCTCTCTCTCTCTCTCTCTCTCTCTCTCTCTCTCACACACACACACACACACACACACACACATAATATCAATTATGGACAAAGAAGGTGATGGTTGAATTCCTTCCTTAATATAGTTAAACAAAACATTGACAAGCAATCTAAATTTAAGCAATTTAAATATTGTCCAGTATAAGACAAACAACATATTAAATTAAAAAATGTATTTGTTGAGATTAAATTATTTTCACAATATGCTATGAATAAGAAACAAGGCAACAGGATTTAATCTTTTATCTTATCATTCATGTTAAAGGCATGTATAAACATATATAGAAAATGATTTATAACTGAAACTACTACTCTGTGTTTTGTATACTGAGCTGTAACTATGTTCATGACATGAGGTTTTATAAAAACAGCATGTTATAATGAACTACATACAGTATCAGCCAATGTATGTGTTAGAAAATCCATGTGTGTACATTGCTCTATTTACAATTAAATTAAAAGTGAGGTCAGAGATGGTGTAGCAAATCTTTAATCCCAGCACTAGAAGGCAAATCCCTGAGTTTGAGATGATACCACCTGGTCTACATTGTGATTTCAGGACAGCCAGAGCTACGTAGAGAGAATCTGTCTTAAAAAAAAAAAAACCTAGGACAGAAAGGCAGATGATAGTGATTAGTTCTTTGCAAGATGTGGTAAATACGGTTTTTATGGGACTCACTAACAGGACATTTTATGTAATTGTTCTGTTATATTGTTAATGAGTAAATTCAAGTTTGTAAAAATCTGCTTATTTTGAAATTCATGTAGTAAAAAGAATGGTCTGCATTCTGGCCTCAATCTGTGCACATTCCCCAGAAGTCCTCTCCAATCTAAATAGCTGGCATTGTTGCACCCTCCCCAGGGTACAGGTTATCAAGGCCACCTCAGTCTCTCAGATACGTACACTCCAAGCAAAGGTTCAGTTGGATTCAGTCATATTTACTAATCATGCATCCTCTTCCCAATGATTTGCTCCGAGCTCTGGAAATTGGTGTGAGAAATCACCACGGCATAAGCTGGCTGACTTAGCCTCCTAACACTCTGGATGACTAGATGAACTGCAAATCTGTATGTTCTCATTTAAGCACATCCCCAGGCAATGGCTTGCTACCCTTCACACTCTAGATCAAACTGCACATTGCTTACACAGATAGATAAGGTACAAACTTGGGTTTCCTTCAAGCAACTGTTATTAACACCTCTTCTTCCTAAATAAAAAACCTGCTTGTTTCCTATAGGCACACAATTCTTTCAAACTCGGTATATTTCCTTTGGAGCTGTCCCTGTTTGGAGCACCCATTATCTTCTACGGACAACTGTAAGTCAGGGCTATGTACTGTGTGAGGATGTCTTTTTAGCAGCACTGTTGGCTCTGGCACATTTCCAAATATAGTTCTAGGGAATTGGTATAAACAAAGTGAAACTATAATAAACAGAGTCTTACTGTTTTCCAAAGGACAGCTAAGTGGTTTGCATCAGAATCCTTCCTAAAATTTTGCTTTGTTGTTTCCTTAAATTATCTTAAGTCCCAAAATTAAGCTACTTGTTCTTATTTGATCACAAGACACTTGCTCATTCTATCACTTAGTGTATTCTTCATTCACTTCACTCATATTTCCTGAGTGTCTTTATTTAACCTACTTCAATCCTTGGAGTTGCACCAGATACAGAAATTCAATCTTCTCTGTGGCTGACATTTCTGGTGGCAAATGCTGTGAGGGTAAATAAAAATTTTGTGTGTCCTGATAAGCAGATATTAGCCCAAAAGCTCAAAATAAACATGCTGCAATTCATAGACCACAGGAAGCTCAAGAAGAAGGTAGACCAAAGTGGGAGTGATTTGGTTCCTCTGAGAAAGGGAACAAAATAATCACAGGAACAACTATCGAGACAAAGTGTCGAGCAGAGACTGAAGGAAAGTCCATGCAGAGACTGTCCTACCTGGGTATTCATCCTATAAACAGTCACCAAACTCTGAAACTACTATGGATGACAAGAAGTGCATACCAAAAGGAGCCTGTTATGGGTTGTCTTTTGGAGGGGTCCTGCCAGAGCCTTACAGATACAGAGGTGAATACTAGCAGACAACCATTGGACTGAGCGTGTGGTTCACAATAGAGGAGTTGGAGGGCAGACTGGAGGAGCTGAGGGTGGGGGGTTTGCAGCCCCATGGGAAGAACAATGTCAGCCAACCAGAAAACCCAGGGCTCCCAGGACTAAGCCATCAACCAATGGGTACATGTGGTTCCAGTCAAAAAATTGGCAGAGGAATGCCTCATCGGGCATCAGTGGGAGGAGAGGTCCTTGGTCCTGTGAAGGCTCAACAGAGGCTCCAGTGTGGGTAAATCTAGTGGGGGTCATGGGAGTGGGTTGGATGGAGGAGTATATTCTTGGAGACAGGGGGTAAGAGGATGGGTTGGGTGTTTTTGGGGAGGGGGGAAACCGGGAAGGAGTATAACATTTGAAATGTAAATGAAGAATATATTCAATAAAAAAAATTTAAAAAAATCTTGTGTGTCTTTGATGCCACCAGAAATAATGGCATCTGACCAGCTTTGGTTGATTAACTTTTTTACCTTCTCTGTAGTGCAAGTATACAACAAGAAATATATACTGAGATTCAGGCACTCAGTTAAGCATGCAGAACATAATTGTGACAAAAATCAAAGTTTGAAGCAGGAGCGTAGTCTACTAGAAAAGATGTAGGATTTAGGAAATCACACAAGTAGTACAAAGTTGCAAGGCCAGCATTGTCCCAACCACCCTCATTTTCCAATAGCATAGCCACAACAGCTGACACTTCAGTCTCTCTTCTGTGTTAAACCTCTGGAGATTAGCTCGGGGTGGAGATGAAGTTTGACCTTTAAAAGTTGGAGGAAAAACTACCCCTATTGCATTTACCTTTGTATTATTAAGTTAGGTATGAATATTCATTCTGATGAAGCTTTACAACTCATGTTTCCAATCTAAGATGAGTCTTCTGAAAAGTTATTTCTTAATCTACCTGACAGGTCCTTATTTCCCTTGGAACTCAAATTCCTTCATTTTATCACATAAGTCTTTCCTCTGGGCTTTCATCACAATGAATTCTTTGTATCACAAATGAATTCTCACCAGGTTAAAAAAAATATCACCAAGAAATAATTTATCTTGTTGACTCTATTTCCTACACAAAGATTTTGTTTCTCATGCAATTCATTCATGGTGATGGAAATAAAACTGATTTAATAAGAAACAGTAAACACTAAGAACCGAGAACCCCAACTGGGGCAAACCTGCTTGGGATGTTATATAGAAGTTCTTCACTTTTACCTAGCAGGTTTTTTGTTAGGATCTAGTACTATTATAATGGTTCCTATCCCTTTTACTAGTAGCTATTGTAATTCCTTACACTATTACCCTAGGTCACATTCTTTAAGGAACTTGACACACATTAGTTACCTGAACAACTCAGTAACATTTCTGTTTTATTTGTGAGTGGTACCAACCACATGGTCAGTGCTTTACTTTTGTATTTTGTGACACCTGTTTTCTAGTAGTAGTACCTATGTTTGTAACATTCTGAATTACTAGTAAACATTTTTTTTTTAGTATGGTTAAGGCTGAACTGTCACATCTAGGTTTTGACTACGTAGGTGTGGATACTAATTAGTCCAACTCTATAGTTTGGCCAAACATGCTACCTTGATTAGTGGTATTACATCTGCATCTCCCTGATACTACTAAGAGACTGAGAAATCCTTTATGCTTTTCATTATTTTATTGTCTCTTAAGAATTGTCAAAGTTTACTAAAGAAGGCTATAATGGACTGAATGGTGACTTCCTATTGCCCCCAAATGGATGTATTCATATCCAAATACATGTTATTTGGAAAAGAAGAATATTTGAAGATGTAATTAAATTAAGAATGTTAGCAGATCCACAATCCATAAAGGAAAACAAGGGGTAAAAGACAGAAATATCCAAGATGGTGAAGATATTGCAGAGAGCAAAGAAAAATTGATCTTACCAAAGTACTTGGAGCCACAAAGGAGTAGTAAAGGTCAAGACCATACTGTTCTCCAGAGCTTTCACAACAAGTGTGGGCCTTCAGGCTCTTTCATTTTGTTACTGTGATACCCAGACTTGAGAAACAATTTAATTCTGTTGTTTGAAGCCAATTGGTTTTTGGTTATTTGTGACAACAGCCTCTGCAAACTATCATTGTAATAATTTTTGGATGACTTTGCTTTTTTTGTTGTTGTTTGTTTGTTTGTTTGTTTGTTTGAGACAGGGTTTCTGTGTAGCTCTGGCTATCCTAGAACTTGCTCTGTATAACAGGCTGACCTCAAACTCTGAGATCCACCTGCTTTTACCTCCTGAGTGCTGGGACTAAAGGTGTGTGTCACTGTGCCCAGCTCGCACAGTAACTAAATGAAGCTTTCTTTTCAAGTACTTATTAATTGCCACGATTCTCATTAATGTCTGGACATCTACTCTATTGTTCCCCATTCTGATTCTTTAAACACTAAGCTCTGTTTTTATCACTACTGAGAAAGGTACAACTTTTACCCTTCTCAAAGTTCAAACTTGTACTTCAGAAACTTTAGAAAAACTGATCAATATTTTAAATTAAAGAAAGAAAGAACAAACTTCTGCACTATTAAATCACCACAAAGAATGCCTTCAATCAAAAAATGCTCAAGCCTTGGTATAGTGGCTTATGGCTTCAGAAAATATAAACCTCTGTTCTATAAACATCTTGAAAAGAATATGATTAAATATGCCATTAAATCTTGATGCAATATGACATGTATATGATTGATACATAATCTATTTATTCTGACTAGCTTTTTAATGCTCTGTTTTGGGTAGCTAATTAATATTTCATATGTAGATATTGCATACACGTGTGTGTGTGTGTGTGTGTGTGTGTGTGTACATGAGTGCAGATACCATCAAGGTTGGAGGCATTGGGTCTCCTGGAATAAGAATTAGAGGTTATTTGTTATCTTGGTGCTGAGAATCAAATGCAGGTCCTCTGGAAAAACAGCAAATTCTCTTAACCTCTGAGCCATCTATCCTGCCTTAACAAACATTAGACTCTTAACCCAAGAAAATAAATATAAAACAACCTGTGTCGCCTGGTTCAGTCACTAAGACTTCTGCTTATTTTGATCCCATTCATCCTTTGGTGGAAAGACCATTATATTTCCCTATGGTGTGAAATATAAAATACATTGCAATTCCCTGGGTAACTAGGACTGCCTGCAGAGAACCTGAAGTGCTTGCTTTAGTTTTGGTGTGAATACTGAGTTCAGACCAACATCCCCATCAAGTGATTCAATGTATACTCAATCAACTTTACAGCACTGTCGTAAATGTTTCCCATCTCCAGGAGCAGATTTCACCCCTGTCAGGCTGACAATCTGCATCTCTTGTTAACTGAGGGAGAACTGACACGAACAAAACTGAAAGTATAATACTATCTGATTGCAAGATATCATCCAAAGCCACAGTATGCCAAATGATATACTGCCATAGCAACAGACATACAGAGCAATGAAACTCCAAAAATACATCTATGTATTTATGCTTAAATGATTTTAGCATGCAGTAAGCATACCAAGAACACACAACTGGAAAAGAGTAATGGTCTCTGACAACATGGATCTGTAAAACAGGATGTGTACACACAAAACTGTGGATTTAGACTTCTAGTTCACATCTTACACAAAAAAACAAGTGATTTAACACATGAAGGTAAGACATGAGACTCTAATATTTGCAAGAGTCATGTAGAAAAATAGGAGGAAAGCTTCATGCATATTCTCTCAGTTTAGCTCTTCCTGGGCTAATTTCCCCCAAACAAAAGTGCTACATGGTTTATAGAACCTATTAACTAGTGTTCTCCAAGAAGGTCATATCCAATAGGCTTTGTAAATAATAATAATAATAATAATAATAATAATAATAATAATAATAATAATAATAATAATTTAAAGAATTGCTTATACAAATTCATATAGTAACAATTGCACTATTTTAAGTCTAGATACACTGATGAGAACACTAAGGCACAGAGAGGTATGTAAACTGCCTACAATTACACAACAGAAAAGTGGCTAAGAAATCCATTCAGGCCAATTTAGGCAATACTGCACTACAGTAGAGTAACTGCCAAATTTTATCCCAGAGTTGTATGCCTATGGGACGTCAAGCCTGTTTGCTTATTAAGTATTATTATATAAACATCTTCGATAAAAATTAATGGGAAAAGAATTGCTGCCTATGCGACAAGTGACATGAGTACTTTGGAAGTGAACACACTGTAAAGCTGCTATCCAATACATGTAAGACAACTATTATTTGTAGTAATCATTGCAATTTGGGATTCTGTATCATGATTGCTTTGGAAATGCATTAATTTAGCTTTCTGTTTCAATTTAATAAAACTAACATGACAAATCATAAGAAAACATTGTGGATATGGTTATGTAAGAAAAGAATGAACTTCATTCAACAAATACATTGAAAAGCAGCTCTTAGCCCTTTGTTACAAGATAAGCAAGGGGCCTGGCATGGTGGTCCACATCTTTAAACCCAACAGTCAGGAGGCAGAAGCAGGGACAGGCAGACCTCTATGAGTTTGAGAACAGCCTGGTCTATATAATGAGCATAGTGAATTCAAAGTCAGTCAGGAATACATAGCAAGACACTGTCTCAAAACAAAGAACTAACAACAACAGCAGCAAACATAAAATTCAATCAACTGGATATTGATTTGACATAAGCCCCGATTTACAGTACTGAGTAGAAAAAAAGTAAGCAGGTTGGGAAGATGGCTCAGTCAGTGAAATTCCTGTATTGCAATTATGAGGAGCTGACTTAGATTCCTGGCACTAACTTAAAGCTGACCATGGTAGTACATACAGGTAATCCCAGGGTTGAGTGGTTCAGTGAAGTGTGGACATAAGTCAAATTCTTTGGGTTCAACTGGCAGTCAATCTAGCCAATGAGAGCCACTTTCTCAATAAAAAGGACAGCTTTTGAGCAATGGCACCAGAGATGGGCCTGTGGTCTGTACATGCACACACATGTAACACTAGCACAGAAATGATCACCGCCACATGCACACATGCTCACAAACACATGCATATATATGCACACACATAGTAAGAAGCTAAATATATACTTAAAATGTAATATGAGCTCATTCTTTTAAAAACAAAAACAAGCAAAAATATCAATATAGGGCTATGTAAACACAAAAATACTTCTAAAAGAATCTCAAAGAAACTGCTAAAAATGATTGTTTATGGAATGCCTGAGAGTGTAGTTAAAATTTAAAGAGATGAAGGAGGTATGCACAAGAGGTTTGCTAGCAAAAAATTTCATAGCATTAAAAAAAGAAGAAAAAGAAAATCCATAGTAATCAGTTTGGGTCAGTGTGCTTCGAGAATTCTAAGGCTAGAAGCAAAACCGAGCAAAACCTTAGATCAGGAGTGTCAAACTCGGAGCAAGCAGACACTTCTTCCTGTCAAGCATATGAATCAGGACATTTTCAGCACTGAGTTTGGATAAACCTTTAGTTGTCTTATCAAGTCCAGACTCCCATGATAAACAAGAATTGACCAAAGTTGTTCAGCTTTGAGAACTGGAATCAAAAACTAGCCTGAGAAGTCTATAAGAAAAAGTGTGTTTGAAAAATACCATTATTGAGCCTCAAGAAAGTATTGCTGGGGGTATGAATTAATGGTGAATTCAAATAAAAGATTCTTAAATAGAAGAGAGTAGCTGCCCTGGACTGAAAGATTACCCTCCAAGTATCTTTGGGTCTGTTATTCTAAAGCAACTAATATAGTTTCAGCCTCAGTCTTTCCTATCTGAAATTAAAATCTCTACAGGAAGAGCCATTATAAATGAACATATTCACTTAGCAAACCTGGCTTTTCTGTAACACTCTTATGAAGCTCACACATTGCCATCAATCATGACAGGTGGTTCTGTTTGGCCTTGCCCTAAGCACCCCAAGAGTCAGATCATGCAGATATTGTTAGGCCCTATTGTGTCATTAAACTATTCTGGTTACCAAGCAATTATTTGTTTTTCCTAGGATCACATAACAGACCAGGGTGGAGCTGGACAATGATCCAGGGCTCCCAATAATCAACTTCAGTCTCTTGAATGTTAATTCAAGTTCATGCACTGATAAGTGAATCTGGTCATGCAGAGAGCTACAAGCACACACCTTATTATAGTGTGCATAACCTCATTTGTGGACTGGGACTGATGGGATGTGGCATGCATTTAGCTGCATTCCTGTTTGAATACCAACTGAGTCACACAATACTCAGCAGTTTGCCTTTAGAGCAGTGGTGCTCAACCTTCCTAATGCTGTGAACCTTTAATACTGTTCCTCATGATATACTGACCTCTAACAATAAAATAATTTCCATTGTTCCTTCATAACTCATTTTGCTACTCTTATGAACTGTAATGTAAATACCTGTTTTCCCATGGCCATGACACATAGGTTGAGTACCATTGCTTTACAGTCTCATTGCAGCTTTCTACTACTAAAGCAAGACATAGTGGCATCCCTTAGCACATTCTTCTCTCACACACATGTCTACTATGCACAAAACCCTGTCAGTTCTGCCTTAAGAACACACCAGGATAAGCCTATGTTTTAGCTGCTTCAACACTATTTCTCACCAGTACGACTCCAATCCCTTCCACACCACCTACCTTCCTTCTACTGTGTTAGAACCTCAGTGTATCTGTGATGCAGAGGCCAAAATGACTCATAAAAATCAAAATTCAGTGTGTCACTCAATATATGGACCTCTCTTGAAGTTTTATTTGAAGCAAAAGTCAAGACTTTCTAGTAACCCCATGCAAACCTTAGGGTGGCTACCTCCCTCCACACAGTCATTGAATCCATTAGACTCCCTTTCTAGGATGCTCTCCGACAAGAGTCCCACTCTGTTCCTCTTTCACATCTCTCTCACTCTGGATCAATACAACCTCATCAGAGATGGGTTTTCACATCACCCTGTTTAAATGGGATACTATACTATTATTTTTTAGATTAGTGTTTTTTATTAGGTATTTTCTTCAATTACATTTCAAATGTTATGTCCTTTCCTCATTTGCTCTCTGAAAACCCACTATCCCATCCCCCATCCCCTGCTCACTAACCTATCCACTCCCTCTTCCCTGTCCTGGCATTACCCCTGCATTGGGGCAACTGGCCTACGTAGGACCAAGGGCCTCTCCTCTCATTGATGTCCAACAAGGCCATCCTCGGCTACACATGCGGCTGGAGTCATGGGTCCCTCCATGTATACTCTAATGTTGGTGGTTTAGTCCATGGGAGCTCTGGGGATACTGGATGATTCATATTGTTGTTCCTCCTATGGATCTGCAAACCCCTTCAGCTCCTTGGGTCCTTTCTCTAGCACCTCCATTGGGGACCTATGGCGGAGATCGTCCCCCTCTGTATTTGTCAGGCACTGGCAGACCCTCTCAGGAGACAGCTCTATCAGGCTCATGTCAGCAAGCACTTAGTGGCATCTACAATAGTGTCTGGGATTGGTACCTGTATATGGGATGGCTCCCCAGATGTGACAGTCTCTGGACAGCCTTTCATTCAGTTTCTGACTTTGTCTCTGCATCTCCTCCCATGGGTATTTTGTTCCACCTTCTAAGAAGGACCAAAGTATTCACACTTTTGTGTTCCTTCTTTTTGAGCTTTATGTGGTCTATGAATCGGATCTTGTGTATTCTAAGCTTCTGGGCTAATATCCACTTATCAGTGAGTGTATGCCATTTGTGTTCTTTTGTGATTGGGTTGCCTCACTCCATCCATTTGCCTAAGAATTTCATGAATTCATTGTTTTTACCAGCTGAGTATACTCCATTATGAAAATGTACCACATTTTCTGTATCCATTCCTCTGTTGAGGGACATCTGGGTTCTTTCCAGCTTTTGGTTATTATAAATAAGGGTGCTATGAACATAATGGAGCATGTGTCCTTATTACATGTTGGAGCATCTCCTGGACATATGCCCAGGAGTGGTATAACTGGGTCCTCAGGTAGTACAATGTCCAATTTTCTGAGGAACAACCAAACTGATTTTCAGAGTGGTTGTACCAGGTTGCAAGCCCACTAACAATGGAGGAGTGTTCCTCTTTCTCCACATTCTCACCAGCATCTGCTGTCACCTGAGTTTTTGATCTTAGCCATTCTAACTAGTGTGAGGTTGAATCTGAGCATTGTTTTGATTTGCATTTCCCTGATAACTAAGGATGTTGAACATTTCTTTAGGTGCTTCTCAGCCATTTGGTATTCCTCAGTTGAGAATTCTTTGTTTAGCTCTATAAACCATTTTAATAGGGTTATTAAGTTCTCTGGAGTCTAACTTCTTGAGTCCTTTTTATATATTAAATATTAGTCCTCTATCAGACCAGATGGGTTTAATGCAGAGTTCTTTCAGACCTTCAAAGAAGACCTAAAACCAATACTCTTCAAACTATTCCACAAAATAGAATCAGAAGGAAAACTACCCAATTCATCCTATGAACTAAAATTACTCTGATACCAAAACCACACAAAGACCCAACAAAGAAGAACTTCAGACTAATTTCCCTTATGAATATTGAAGAAAAATACTCAATAAAATTCTTGCAAACCAAATCCAAGAACACATCAAAACTATCATCCATCATGATCATGAAGACTTCATCCCAGGGATGCAGGGATGGTTCAATATACTGAAATTCATCAACATAATCCACTATATTAACAAACTCAAAGGAAAAAAACCACATGATCATGTCATTAGATGCTGAAAAAGCATTTCATAAAATCCAACACCTCTTCATGATAAAAGACTTGGAAAGATCAGGAATTCAAGGCCCATACCTAAACATAGTGAAAGCAATATACAGCAAACCAGTAGCCAACATCAAAATAAATGGAGAGAAATTTGAAGCAATCCCACTAAAGTCAGGGACTAGAAAAGACTGCCCACTCTCTCCCTACCTATTCAATATAGTACTCAAAGTCCTAGCCAGAGCAATTAGACAACAAAAGGAGGTCAAAGGAATAAAATTGGAAAGGAAGGAGTCAAAATATCACTATTTGCAGATGATATGATAATATAATTAAGTGACCCCCAAAAATCCACCAGAGAACTCCTAAACTTGATAAACTACATCAGCAAAGTGGCTGGTTATAAAATTAACTAAAAAATATCAGTAGCCTTCCTCTACTCAGAAGACAAACAGAATGAGAAAGAAATTAGGGAAATGACACCCTTCACAATAGTCACAAATAATATAAAATACCTTTGTGTGACTCTAACTAAGCAAGTGAAAGATCTTTATGACAAGAACTTCAAGTCTCTGAAGAGAGAAATCAAAGAAGATCTCAGAAGATGGAAAGATCTCTCATGCTCATGGATTAGCAGGATTAATAGAGTAAAAATGACCTTCTTGCTGAAATCAATCTACAGATTCAATGCAATCTCCATCAAAATTCCAACTCAATTCTTCATAGAGTTAGAAATTACAATTCTCAAATTCATTTGGAATAACAAAAAACCCAGGAGATCAAAAACTATTCTCAACAATAAAAGAACTTCTGTCAGAATCTCCATCCCTAACCTCAAGCTGTACCACAGAACAATCATTATAAAAACTGCACTGTATTGGTACAGTGACAGACAGGTAGATCAATGGAACAGAACTGCAGACCCACAAAATGAACCCAAAAGTAACCTATGGTTACTTGATCTTTGACAAAGGAGCTGAAACAGTGGAGAAAAGACAGCATTTTCAACAAATGGTGCTGGTTCAACTAGTGGCTAGCATGTAGAAGAATGTAAATCAATCCATTCTTATCTCATTGTACAAAGCTCAAGTCCAAGTGGATCAAGGACCTCCACATAAAAGAAGACACACTGAAACTAATAGAAAAGAAAGTGGGGAAGCACCTCAAGTGCACGTGGGCACAGGGGAAAATTTCCTAAACAGAACACCAATAGTTTATGCTCTAAGATCAAGAATTGACAAATGGGACCTTATAAAATTGCAAAGCTTCTGTAAGGCAAAGGACACTGTCAATAGGACAAAATAACAACCAACAGATTGAGGTTCTATGCTCTTGACTATGGCTTCTGGAGCCTTCATGCTGTCTGTGTTTTCATAATACTGAGCCCCATGGGAGAATGGGAGGCAGTCTTTAATCCTTACAAGGATGTAACACCTGCTGGGTTCCAGCCTCAACAAGTGTATGAGGTTGTCAAGGACTAGGGATACCTGGTAGATGAATAAGAAAACACACAATTGAGATACAATACTGACAGGCTAGTGTTTTGGCATGTGAGCCCTTGAACTCAGGGGTCAGGGTGTTAACCTAGACTTGACTCAGCCCCAGTCTTTTATGGAAATCATACAAGGAAATTGGGTTACAAAATTCATAGGGTGAGGGATAAATGATTCTTTGTGCCAACAAATGATTTTTCTGTGCCAACATTTTCTTGTGACACAGGGTAATACAGATTTAGAACAAAAAGGGGGGAACTATACAATCTCAGACATAAAAGTTCTACAGCAAGCACATTTTTTTTTTATATCTCCCAACCACCAGTCTCCGGTGAGGTTGGGTGCAGCAGTACTGCCGTTGCAAAATCAGTATCTTTCAGACATGTATGTGAAACAAATGGTTTCATAAAAGGGCAAACATGAGGTCATACTGCTGAGCCTGCAGTCTTTATACAAAATCATCTGTCTGTCTACAAAATCATCATCACCTAACCTGTATAGAGAATTCCTACTGGGCTGCCACCATCATCCCTTTAACCCAAGGAACCCATTGCTAACTTTCTGGGAAATATTTGTTTATTATTCCCTCCTCAATTTTATAACAAAAATATCCTATTTTTATTATACAGAATTGAAACTAAGACTTGGGGAACAGCTGCAGAATTACCCATCTCTGCCTGTGGCTCTAGGTTACTTTCATTTCCACGTAGAGTGAGTGACTGTAACATAGATTTTTCTTGAATTCATGAACAGCCTTCACTTTAATATTATTGATAACATCTAATTTCTGCATATCAAGCGGACTCCTATTAGATCTTGCCAGGTTACTAAATACCAGTTCAATCAAGAAAAAAAAAGAAAGAAAATTAATAGTAAATAGATAAAGAAAATAATAAGTACTAAGAATAATTGCAGAAATGACATCACAAATTGCTTGTACCAAGGAAGTAGGCCTTGGGGGCCTCTCAGTACTCAAACTAGGGCCCTCAAGAGGCCATTGCCTTGCGCTCTGAAACAAGATGCCCCTGGCAGGATTTTCTTCCTTGTCATCAGGGATCCCAGGCATCTGGAGCTTAATGTGGGGTATCTCCAACAAATACCAAAAAGGAAAATTCTAAATTTAGTATACACTGCCCCAAGGACAGTGCCTAATCTATAGCAATTCTTTCTGTTTTTGTTTTCTGTTCTTTAGTAAAAGTGGGGGGTGGGGGACTCATGAGCCATGGCACACATGTATGTGAAAATCAACGACAACTGGGAGGAATCTGTTTTTCTATCTACCATGTGGGTCCTCAGGAAGAAAATCAGATCATCAGGCTTGGTAGAAGGCAGCTTTACTTGATGATCCCTCACACTAGACCCTTTGATCTTTTCTGTTTGTCTGTTGTGGTGATGGTGGTGGTGGTACTGAGGACTGAATCCAAAACCTCACGAACTCTGGGAGTTTGTAATACCACCAAACTACATCCTCAGCCCTCTAAGTAGGTTCTTGATTCAGGTGCATTTGTCAATAAGAGTTTTCTGGAATGAGTATCAGAGTCATTCCCATTATATAGATAAAAACTTTAATCTTTAGGAGATTTGCTTGGAGTTGTATACTAATAAGAAGGAAGTCAAGATTTGAATGCATGCTTCCCTGCCTCAGTAGCTACAGTTCTATTTCCTTAATTTTGTTCAAATGTCTCCCCCTCCTCTATCTTCCTTTCCCACCCTTTTGCAGTCAAGTACATGTACACATATATTTACATATGTAGTCTTTACTATTCCATATTTTTCTTAGTGCCATTTAGTCAATTTTCTTTAAAAACTATCAAGGGACTAATTAAAATAAGCTTCATGAAAGAAAGTTTGTATTTTTTTTTTAAAAAAAGTTCAGACAAAAACAATGATTCAGGAGAGAATAATTCTGATGCAATGAAAAAGAACTCAAGAGATCTGATAGAAAGAAACAATCTGATTCATCTACTTGTGGAAAACATCTTGATATATTATTAAGCTTTGTTTCTATGATACAAGGTAACCAGAAAGAATAAAAGGTAGTTTTCTTCCTGTTGTCTCATGCTCCTGTTTCCAGAAGGGTCCTGCACTTCATTTAGTGCTCTACTGCCATTGTCTTAAAGTTTTGAATAGTTTTATATCAAAAATTGTGATTACTTAGTAAAGTCTCTTAAGACCGTGAAACATTTATGTGACAACAGGAGATGAGCTAGTCAGTAATATTTGCATATACTGTAACCATGTACAGTATCTCTGGACACATAGCATGTTTGAAAGGATGGGCAGGGCCAGGTCATGAACCAAGACTGACAGAGTCAGCCATGGTATAAATAGCTGCAACAGAAGAGGGTATTGGTGGCAGCAATGGCTGAAACTCCGAGCAAGAGCAGGCACTTCACATGATGGTGGTACTGGGACAGTGAATGCTCCCTTGCCTGATCCCCTAAGCCCATCCCTGCCTGAGGCATCAACATACAGCAGATCTCTCTCACTCAAATACTGGGACCAATACTACTTAAGCTAAAATGGCAACCTCTGTGAAGTCTTAGAAAATCAGTATAAAACATACAGTATGTTGCAATGAATATATTGTAGATATTGAGCACTCTTTTATGACATAATGTTTCCTGTATGCATATGTCATGAAATGCGTGTAAAGAGGGCAGTTTGGTAGAGTTGATTCTCTCTATAAATTTGTTTGTCTTAAAGTTCAAAGTCAGTCCTCCAGGGTTGGCAAAAAGTGCCTTTATACCACCCACTCCTATTAGGACACTTAAAAGAATTTTCTTGGATTAATATCTGCTAAAGCCTTTCAATCAAATAAACATCTTAGAAAAGAATAACTTTAAAGATCATCTCATTTACCAGAAAAGTAGTAATATTTTCAAATAGAACTTTCAGAGAACCAACTATTAAGTATAAAAACAAGGAACTGGAGAGATGGCTGAGGGGTTAAGAGCATTTGTTGCTTTTAGAGGACCCAGGTTTGATCCCTAACACTAACATGCCACTTCACAACTGGCTATAACTACAGTACCAGAAGATCCAACAGCCGCTTCTGGCTTTCGCAGGTGCCAGCTATATGAAAGGTGTTCAGACATGCATGCAGGCAGAACACTTGTATATGCAAACATGTGAGGTAATTGAGGTTAGCTGTACAAGTCCCAAAGACTAGTACCTCCAGCTACAGTTGCCTCAGCATAAAAAGTGGGGTTTTGGTGGTATACAGAATCAAATCCAGTGTTTTAAGTATACTAGGCAAACATTCTACCACTGGCCCTGAATTGTTAAAATATCAAATATTTTCCAAACATGACATGATTGTTTTTAATTGAAAATAAAGTTTCTGAATGTGTAAAAAGAACTCAAGAAATTAGACTCCAGAGAGCCAAATAACCCTATTAAAAATGGGGTACAGAGCTAAACAAAGAATTTTCACCTGAAGAATATCGAATGGCTGAGAAGCACCTAAAGAAATGTTCAACATCCTTAGTCATTAAGGAAATGCAAATCAAAACAACCCTGAGATTCCATCTCACACCAGTCAGAATGGCTAAGATCAAAAACACAGGAGACAGCAGGTGTTGGCGAGGATGTGGAGAAAGAGGCACACTCCTCCACTGCTGGTGGGATTGCAAGCTGGTACAACCACTCTGGAAAGCAGTCTGGCGGTTCCTCAGAAAACTGGGCATGACACTTCCTGGAGGACCGTGTTATACCACTCCTGGGCATATACTCAGAGGACTTCCCGGCATGCAATAAGGACACATGCTCCACTATGTACATAACAGCCTTATTTATAATAACCAGAAGCTAAAAAGAACCCAGATGTCCCTCAACAGAGGAATGGATACAGAAAATGTGGTATATTTACACAATGGAATATTACTCAGCAATTAAAAACAATGAATTCATGATATTCCTAGGCAAATGGTCAGAACTTGAAAATATCATCCTTAGTGAGGTAACCCAGTCACAAAAGAACAGACATGGTATGCAGTCACTGATAAGTGGATATTAACCCAGAAGCTCGGAATACCCAAAACACAATTCACATATCAATTGACTCCCAAGGAGAAGGAAGGAGAGGCCCCTGGTCCTGGAAAGACTGGATGCAGCAGTGTATGGGAATACCAGGACAGAGAAGCAAGAGGGAGTTGAGTGGGGAATAGGGGGAGGGAAGAGGGCTTATGGGACTTTTGGGGAGGGGGGAACCAGGAAAGGGAAAATCATTTGGAATATAAATAAAGAATATAGAAAATAAAAAAATAAGGTTTGGAAAAGTCAAGTAGAAACCTATTTTGGAAGAGTGTGGTAAGGGGGCCAAAGTTTATGTAAAGGGAATCATGGGTGTAAAAGTATGACTTCTTAAGATTGTGTGTCCAGCCAAGAATAAAGATGCCTATAAATGAAATAAAAAGAAGAAAGAAAATAAAGTTTCTGAATGTGTACATTTAATGATACAGTAAGTGTGTTTGTTAAAAAGTGAGACAGAGAGGGAAGGGGGCTTATGGGACTTTCGGGGAGGGAGGAAACGGGAAAGGGGAAGTGATTTGGAATGTAAATTAAAAAAATAAAATAAAATAAAATTAAAAAAAAAAAAAAAAAAAAAAAAAAAAAGTGAGACAGAATAATCTTAAAATCATTGAAGCTACCAAAATCATATTTCTATTTACTGTATTCAGGAAATTATGACACCAAAATACAATTCTTTGTTTCTAGGATCTGCTGTAATTTACAATTAGAATGCTGATTACAATTAGGATTATGCTGTAATTCACATGGCATAATTATGTTAAAATATTATAAGGAATGAAAGCACTTTAGTAAGACGATAAGTTTTAATTTTCGAGTTCCAGTATCACTTTATAATCTAGAAAAATTGTATCATTTTTGCCATGGACTTGGGGGAATACATGTGGTCCTACGTCAGGGCAATTCAATTCTCCTAACTCTTATATAATAATTCTGTCATGGAAAAGGAGTTAGAAAAAAAGGGAGGAAAGAAGGGATGGAAGAAGGAGGGGGAAGGAAAGGAGAATAAATACAAATGAGATTTCATCAACTGTTCACCTGATTCAGGTTGACATTCTATACGTTTGTAATAAACATATTTTCTATCCCTACATGTGTTTTAACAAGAATCTACCCTGATATTGCTCAAGGGAATTTTTCCATTCTTATCTAGTACAGCATGTGACAGAGAAATGTGATAGGTGTCAGCTAAAACAGTGCCTAATAGAAGACTTTTGTACTTCCTACCTTGTTGCCAGTGGTGTTAGTCTTAGTAAGTGGTACCTTTCTTCGACAGTGAGTCTCAAATGATGACAGATAAGCCTAATTGGAATTATGACTCTTTATGAGGCAAGGGCTTCATTTCTTTCATTTTCCACAATGAGCATATGGACTATATGAATATTTCTGTTCTACTCTGGTCCCAAAGTGGAAATCTAGCCTGTAAAGATGTGAGCTTAGGGAATAGCATATCTTGGGATACTAGTCCAAGAGCACCAAAGGCACCTTAAAAGATAATATTTTCAACAAAACGCAGACATTTCTGAATTGCAAAGTGGAGAGTCCCAGAGTACCTCCCAGATGACAAGAGTGACTCAAATAAGAGTTCCTGACTTCTTTTTTCCTTCCTGTTTTATCTTCCTAGCAAAGGTCTCTCGTTCTACCTATTACTATAACTGACATTCCAAACTTTTACTAAAACCATCCTATATTTCCACCAGAATCTATTTCATAGAGCTAGGCAGGATGACATTTACCCAAGACTTTTACTAAGCACTGAGAATATAAAATTTAAATTGACATAAAATAAACATAGAAAAACAAATAGGAAAATATAAGCTGTCTAAAGTACAGATTTCTAATTCTAGGAATGTCAATAACTGAATCAGTTGACACAGTCTCAAATCAACTGATAAAAATGTGTCATCTACAATGAAGCTCTTTCTTTTCCAGCATCACTGACCTTTCCATTTTATACATGGATTCCTCACCCCAAGACCATCTTCCCAACTCCTATCATCAAAAACTTTCCTGGTTAGGCAGATATTTCATCCTTTCTAGTGATAGGGATAAGCTTGATTATTGACTTGGATACAAAACACTACTACTGCTTTACAAACCACTGATGGACTGGGTGTTAGTCCTAAGCTTAGAATTCATTTTTCCTTCATGAAAATACTCGATTTTGCTATAGCCCACTAGCTTTTTGCAGAATGCCATAGCAGTGTTTTCAGCATGAAATAGACGAAGTATCAATATTCAATTAGCACAAAGACAGAGTGGAATACATAGGAATGGCTAATGCAAAATGATTTGGATTGTGATACTTAGGGAGCACCAAAGTAATATGAAATAAATTCCTGCTGTGAGTCACTTCTGATGACTATAGACTCAGATCTTGGATGTTAAATTCCATGCTTCATGCTTTGGTGCATCTCTCACAGAATCCAGCATTTAATAGGTTGTCTCTGCCATTAGAGCACTCAATACTTGTCTACCAAGTGATTGATGGATTGGCTGTCCTTCAACAGGCATCAAATTTTTTCTGATGAGTACTGTATTTTAAGAGTCAAACCAGGCAAGTTAGATTATTTTTCTTTGAAAGAAATAATTTGAAGGATATTTTTGATTACACGTTAATAAATTATAAACTGTATTGTTTTAAAATTTTATCTTTTTGCACTTTTACATATACTTTATTTATATTGTAAATAAGATATTATCAAGGAAGCATTTTTAGACTTATAAGTAGAGTTAAACGAAATACCTAGAAAGAAAGAATAGCCCAACAAGGTATCTTCCTTTCGAGTTTGACAAATAGCTTTTTTAACAAAAACTTATAAACTGAAATTGTTGCATGAGTGAGACATTTTATGTCGCATCCAGCCAGTAGCTGACAACACTTTTGATGTGATGTTAGTGATTTGAAAAATATTGGAATAATTTTACACATTATTACTGTAGCCAAGAAACACCCAATCCCATAACCATTCTCATCTAGAGACTTCCTTTTCCATCTCATTACTTAAGAACTTTATATGGAAATATGATATGCTACTTCTGTTAAGCAAACCACTTTATGGGACAATAAAGGGATGTATTAAGTAATTAGCATGCAGATAGAAGAAAACTACATTCCTTGCAGAAGAACTAAAATTGTTACTGGGAGCACAACAATGTTCATATTTTTAAACTGTATCAGAAATTGCAGATGCCAAGCACATTCCATCATGGATTAGATATGGACATGGTTTTAGCATTTTAGTGTGAGAATAATTTTGGCAATATAAATTTGAGCTAACCTGTGAGGATTTTAAAAGGCCAGGTAAGGCATAAAATGCATCCTTACTGCAGCAGAGCAACAAAATCGTTTTAGGAAAAGGATATAGAGAGTAGATAATTTATGACCTAAGAAAAGACACGGGAACACACCAAACACATTTCCTAATAAAAGTAAAGATGATGATATACACATTTATTCAATGCCCAGAGGGTACGAAGGGTGATGACAGATCCATAAAAAGGCCAAATGCTTTTCTTTCATAATGAAAAATGAAATATCACAATGTCCCTAAAGATGGTTAAAACACAAAGCAGTGGGTTTTGTTTTAATAAAAGATATGGTTGACAGACAGCAGAAATTAATGACAAAATAAGTTAGTGACCAAATTGCCTTCCACGCTATTCCCATAGATAAGCTCTATCTCTTGTCAGAGAAACTAGGCAAAACCTCAAGCAAGTAAAGAGGAAATAGTAGGGGATTGGGTATAACAACCAAACTATTTTCTGCTTATGCATTCCTTCAGAAAAGGGCAGATACAGTATTAAGATGATCTTAAAGATGAAAGGAAGTAATCTCAAGGTGTAATTCAGCACTTCATAAAAGACACCTCTGATTGGAATTCAACCTGTAACTTCCAAAGCACTTGCCACTTCCTGTTGCCCCTAGAGCTGAGTGTCCTCAGGCATCTGCACTCTCTTCTGCTGCTCAAAATGTTATTCCCTCTCATATTCTAAGAATATAAGTAATGTTTATGCTCAGGCAACTCAATAAGTGAGGCAGAACTGGGAGATAAGCTCATGTGCCCTTATTTTTACTGGATTTATAAATGTTGAAAGCTTTGTCAATGTTAAAAGTTCTTGATCAATCTGCCTGTGTTTTCACATAGGATATTCCTTCTTTGATGAGTGGAGAAGCCACCCTGTGTTTCCTTTCTACCCACAGTGTGTTCCCTGGCTTCTGGAATCATTTTCTCATTTTCATTTCACCAAGCATTCTTCCTCATTTTATTAATCTTTGGACTATATTCCAAATAGACAAAATCCTTTTCACCTTTTTGTTTCAAAAAACAATTACTTAATAACAATAAGTAAATTTCTGATTTGAAAACCCAGCATTGTTTCAGCCAATGGAGCAAACAGAAACTAGTTAATTTATCAGAAAATGTGGAACTCCCAGAGTTTCTTCACTGAAGATTCATAGTTGATCAAGGTAGAAACTAATGCAAATTTTGAAATGCCTCAGACAAACAAACAACAACAAAAAGATACTTGACATTATTAAGCACGTGCCAAGTTAAGTAGAAGTATGCATTTAATAAATACTAGTCAGATCATTCCTCTGGTAACCTAATTCTCCAATTTAAATTTTGCTATGGTTTGATTTTCCACTTTTCACATTTCCATATCCAGCTTAATATGAAACTTTTTGCTATATGCAAATGGAGAAATAAGTAAATTATTATCTCAATGCTTTATGGTATGCCATTTAAGTTTGAAAATCTGATGATTATCACAAAAAAAATTCCCCTAGTAACTGAAAGAAGTATCAGTTTTGCCTTACTGAAAAATAGCAGTTATCAAAATTTCAAGATTTTCCATAGACTGGTCATGATATTCAAAAATAGCATAGCCATGATTGTGACAAACAGACAGAGAGGAACAATTCTTTCTCTTCTGCTGCTGAATGACAAGCTGAACTGTAAGATTGTAATTATGGTTTCCTAAAACAATGCTGATAAGTCTATTTCTGAATTTGGGATTCTGTTCCTCTCTGTTGTTCATATGAAAGAACTCCATGAAAGATAGCATAAAGCCATGTGTGATGGCATGCAGGTTTAATCACAGAACACAGGAGGAAGCGGCAGAAGGATCTCTGTGAGTACAAGGCCAACCTGTTCTAGAAGAATCTGTTCTCTGGACAAGTAAATAACTTAGTCATCTAATCAAAACAAAACTGAATGCCATGAGGTACTAGATTGAATCTTTAATTGGCTATTGTGTTAAAATGCATTGTCATAAAATGATTCCAAATTAGCATTCATCTTTAGAAACAAAAGAATAACTACACATCTAGATGTTTACTATCTAGTATGTTCCAGGCACTGTTCAGTCACATACAGTCATAAACAAAGCAGATACACACATGTAATTCTAGAGCATGTGTTCCAGCAGATAAATAGACTCAAGATATACTATTGATCAACCTCCCAGAGAAACTGGAGTGTACAAAGGAAAACTAAAATAGCTAGAATGAGAGGAAGGTAAAATATAAGAAAAGTAATAGAAGAAGAAAGGATTCACAAAAAATACCAAACCACTTTAAAGGAATAAGACTGTGTCATTTTTCCATCTAGAGCACTGGTTCTCAACCTTAGGCTCGCAACGTATCATTATGACTCATAACTAGTGAAATTACAGTTATGAAGTAGAAACAAAATAATGCTATTGTTGTTGGTCACCGCAACATGAGGAACTATATTAAAATCTCTCAGTATTAGACAGGTTGGAAAACACTGTTGTAGAAAAATAAGACCTATGAAGAGGTAATCGAGTCTGAAAGAAAGTCTGAGATTACAGTTGCCTGGTGTGTTGTAGAAGTAGCAGAATGATCAAGAGGGAGAGCAGTAGTGAATGATAACAGATATAATATGGGCATTCTTAATGATTCTTAATGTATGAGGAGAAAATGAAAGGAAGACATGCCACTATGGGCAGATGTGAGAAAGGTCAGGACATTGAAACTTATTGAAGCCTTTTTTTTTTAGATCCAGGAGTGACAAATGTTAAGCCCAAATGTAATTTCTAAATCTAGTAAACAAAAAGGACATCCATATTTCTCCAGACATAATATCCATGCATATCCAACTTTAAGACAGTACAATATGGCACAAAGATTGTGCTCAAGAATCATATTATACAGTTACAAAAAAATCACAAAAGTACATCTCATTCAAACTATCTTCGACCGTATGTATCTGCATGTGGTCCACACCACAGGTTGGACACATCTAGCCCCTATTTGGCAAGGAAAACAACTTGAATCAAGCTAACATTTTCTCCATGTTGTAAGAACCTGAAAAATCTTCATAAATGTCTATACATAAATACAAATTATTAAAGACCAGAGTGCCTCCATTGTTATCACAACATCACAGCAGAAACTTATTTGATTTCTGTCAATTCCTTTCAAATTAAAAAAGAATTTTGAATAAGGTTTGGTATTGGAGTGACTCAAGTTTTCTAAATGTGAAGTCTTACTTTCCATACAAAGGTTCCTATTTCAGAGGTATAATTTAACTTTATTGTTGCTGAGAACACTAAGACTGGAACAAAGGAGCAGTACAGTCAACACAAGGCTGTCCTGACTCATCCACTTATTGGATGTCACCGGATTTCCTCCCCATCCTCTCTTGTAATAGCAGAACCTTTAATTTTCCATGAACTGATGGTTCCCAGTAGATAATAGGGATGGAGAAGAGCCTGTTTCAGCCCTTATAAAACTGGACTAAAATATAAGCTCTAAGAAAATTGTTCATAGGTTGTCTTCAGCAAAATCCCAACTCATACAACAGACCAACTGCACCAATGATCAAGGTGAGGTCATTTTGTACAATGCAAAGTCTTATTACACAAAGACAATCTTCTGACCCAAAGGCAGACAGACTATACTTTATATAAAAGTAGAATTATTAGTGCCATAAAAAGACATAAAATTGAAAGGATTGGCAGAGGAATAGAGAAAAAGAAGAAGAGAAGAGAGCTGATGAGATTTTCCAAGCATATTACAATCCTGAAGTGAGTCAAGTTTTCAAATCCCAACACTATTTTCATTTCCTCACTTACTTCTTTACCCAAAGTATGTACAATTATCATCTAAAATGCCTATTATTCATTTTCTTATATTCTAGTTCTCCTAATTGATCTCATCAAAGGGAAAAAGACTAGATTTACTTGGACACAAATATATAGTTTTCTTACATGTAAATCAAAGTGTCTGAATATGGTTTCTTTATACCTTCATTATCTCCATATACTGCAATTCAAATGTCATAAGGTCTAAGTGCCTAAAGCTGTATTCTTGCTCATTTCTCAGTCATTCACAGCTCAGTAAATAATACTTTTACTTTATACTGCCCATTCTCTAGTGATTGTTTATAATCCATGAAAAATTATGTTAAGGCAACATCAAAATTTATCTTCATGTCCATGAACCACTCCTGATCCTTTCTGCTGATGATAATCCAAGTTACCATCATCTCACAACAACTTCCAAAGTGACATTTTGGCTTTCAGTCTGATTTTGGATTCCTTTGGATTCAGGAATCTAATCACCAAAGTGTGGTTAATTCCAAACATGAATCCAATCACATCATTCTGTTTAAACCTAATCAACAGCTTTTTACCACATTTAGTATAGCACTGATTCTTCTTGTGATATGGCTACTGCCAATTTCCAATCCCATCTTGTCTCTTTTCTTTTCATCCCAACAACACTTTTCTCTTTTTGTTTCCCACTGATATGAAGATCTATCTCTTGGTCTTTCTGTCTCTGCCTCTGTTTCTGTCTCTCTGTCTCTCTGTCTCTGTCTGTCTGTCTCTCTCTCACACACACACACATATACACACACACACACACACACACACACACAAACACACACCCCTCAGGATCTTAATGTTTACTAATTGCTTTGCCTGGGGTGTTCTTTCCTCATTTAGATGTTTTTGTTTTTATTTTTATTTTTAGACCATCATTCAAATCTCAGGAAAATTTTCAGATCTCCATTTAGGTCCTTTCTAAAGCATCCCTCTTCTGTTCCATGAAATACTTTTAACATATTGTGTTAATATATTTTATACTACAGAATCTGTAATTATGGAAGTTTGTTTCTTATTTTGTTATTGTTTTACTATTTATATACACTACAGGCTTTTCAAGGGCATAAACTCTGTCTTTTATACTGTAGGCATAAAATGTACTTTGAATTTTCTAGTGAGCCATGAGGAATATGTCACCACAAAGGCAGCTCATCTGGAGAAAGAAGGACAACCTTCTTAGAAGGTTGACAATATCATAGCAGAGGTTTACAGCATCCCAGGTGTGTTCTACCCTCTTTCTTTCTAATTCTAAAATAAACAATGAAACTAACAAAATAAGATTTGTTGCTATACATATAAAAATGAGTAAACAATAGCCTCCTTAATTCCATTAAACAAATATGTATTCAATGGTCATCTGTTTTCTGAGCCTTGTTCTCAAAACTGATGATAGAATTATCAATAATGAGATAAGGAAATTGTCCTTTGGTAGCACAAAACTCAGTGGATGCCATAAAACATAAGTATTGTGGTTACAAATCAGTAAAAAGTGCTATCATAAAAAATACAAAAGGCATTCATAACACAAAAGAGGTAGAATTTTTAAAAGTTTTTGTTAAAAAGAGACACTTGGTCTATGATATGAAATCACTGGAGCAAAGACATCAGTCACAGACAAACTAACCCAGAGGACAGTTAGCAATTTCCTGAATGGAACTGGAACACGCTAACTGGGGAATTTTCTATGCCTGTTAGAAAGAAAAGGTCCAACCCTGGGGTCCCTAGAATCTGTTTGAGAGCTTCACACATCAGAAACACTTCTGTGCCCCTGAACTTTCTGTGCAGTCAGAACTGTAGGGTGGCAGGGCACTGAAATAACTTAGTAGAAATCATTTCTCTGCTCAGCTATTAAAGAGTTGGGTACTCTCAGTGTCATGTTTAAAGGGGCAAAATGTCAGTGAAGTACAAGTCCCAAGCATGCAGTTGATTACATAAAAGCAACCCCACAGCTTTCCTGAAACTCACATTGCAACCATTGCACGCCATTAGGACAATATATAAAGCTACCATATAAAATAGACTGGTCATGGGACTTTTGGAAGAGGCCTATCCATGCTTTCTTGACACATTAATCAATATCTGTGGTGGTTTGAATATGCTTGGCCCATGGGAAGTGGCACTATTAGTAGGTGTGGAATTATTGGAGGAAATGTAGTCTTGTTTCACTTTAGGGATGGACTTTGAGGCTCCTATGCTCAGGCTTTGCACTCCTAGCTGCTTTTGTATCAACACGTAGAACTCTTGGCTCTCCAGTACCAAATCTGCTTGCAGGATGCCATGCTTCCCACTATGATGATAATGAACTAAACCTCTGAAACTGTAAGCCAACCCTAAATAAATGTTCGCCATTTTAAGAGTTGTCTTGGACATGTGTCTTTACAGCAATAAAACTCAAACTAAGACAATGTCTCTAACTAAAAAATAAGTATGCATATGACCAATTTCTTCTATATAAAGAAGTTAATAACGCCAACTTCTCTAGGTTATTCTTGGCAGTAAGTGGAGTAATGGAAGCCAGGCAGTGGTGGCACACACCTTTAATCCCAGCACTTGGGAGGCAGAGACAGGTGGATTTCTGAGTTCGAGGCCAGCCTTGTCTACAGAGTGAGTTCCAGGATAGCCAGGGCTACACAGAGAAACCCTGTCTCAAAAAAAACCAAAAAAAAAAAAAAAAGGTGGAGTAATGGATGATCTACAGCATCAACTAATGGACTTAGAATTTCAGTATCTCTTCTTTAGCACATGACTTACTCAAAACTTTGTCAGTGTTCTCCCTTCAATTCTGGGGATAGACTTTATAGTCAACATCTGCTTTCCTGAAAATCATCTATGGATTTACCATGATCCCATCACCAGACATATAAATCCCTTCAAGCAATGTCAGAGTTCTTTGTGAATAACCAATCTCATCACTAAGTAAATTCTTGAAACATTATCAATGTATCATTGAAAACTTATTTCAGTGACTCAGATGAAAGCCTTTGTTTAAATATTAAATATATGCATTAGAAAATTAGAAATGAAACTATCTTCATTCAGAGATATCATGATTTTATACATAGAAAATTCAATAAACATAAAAATCCTAGAACTCACATGTAAATTTAGCAAAATTGTGGGACTTAGCAGATAGAAAGTGAACATGCAAATGCAAACTACAGTCCTATATTCCAGAAATTCATCTTAAAATTAATATTGAAAATTAGCATAATATCAGTTGCAATGGCACCAATATGTAAAACATCTCGGTATTGGGTATTGCATTACTTTTCTGTGGGTGTGATAAAAATACTCTGAATAAAGGAAATTAGAGAATAAAGATGTTCCAAAGTTGAACCATAGATAGAATCCATTATGGAGGAGAAGGCATAACATCAATCTTTGAAACCATGACAGCAAGAGAAGGAATCTGGAGGATCACATTGCCTTTCTTATAAAGAAGTGGTTCTCAACCTTCTTAATGCTGCAACCCTTTAATAAAGTTCCTCATAATACAATTGTGATCTTAATCAAAAAAGTACTTTTGTTGCTACTTCATAACTGTAATTTTGCTACATATGAATCATAAAGTAAATATTTGATGTGCGACTCTTAGGTTGAGAAACATTGATATATATGAAACAGAGAAAAACAACTAGAGGGATGTGAAGTTATAAAACTTCAAAACCCAACACTAGTGACTACCTCCCCCAGCAAGGATCTATCTTCTCATTGTTCCATAGCATCTCTAAAACATGATACCAACTGGTGACCAAATATTCAAAATATATAAGCCTATAATAAGGAACATTTCCCAATCAGACCACTGGTGACACATACCTTTAATCCCAGCACTGGAGAGGCAAAAGCAGGCAGATCTCTGAGAGTTCAAGGCCAGCCTAATCTATTCAGGGAGATCAGGACAGCCAAGGCTACATAATGAAATGGTGTCTCAAAACAAACAAACAAAAAACTTATGTGCAATAGTTTTGTGAAAAACAATCTTTAAAACACAGGTGAAGGAAATTTTAAAACAATTTATGGAAATACAGAGATATTTGTGTTCATGGATCAAAGTAATCAATATTAGTAAACAATTATTGCTTCAATGATTCAACTGTCAATCCCAAGGCAAAGGCTTACTAAAAATTTTATTGCTAATGCAAGCTGACAATAAAATTAATAGGAAAATACAAAACATTTAGTTAGCTAAAACAACCTTTTAAAGGAAAAAACTTGTACTACCAAACAGCAATGGAGGAGTGTTTCCCTCGCTCTACATTCTTTTGTTTTTGATCTTAACCATTCTGGCAGGTGTAAGATAGAATCACAGGAATTTCAATTTGCATTTCACTGACAGCTAACAATGTTGAACATTTCTTTAAGTGCTTCTCAGCCTCCTCCTTAAAATTCCTCTGCTGAGAATTCTCTGTCTAAATTTGTACCCCATTTTTAATTGGATTATTTGGTTTGTTGATGTCTAGATTTTTTAAGTTCTTTATATATTTTAGATACTAGCTCTCTGCCAGATGTGGGGTTAGTGAAGAATTTTCCCAATCTTGACCCGTCCAGCAGGTCTAGTTATTCAGGGTCCCAAAGAGGCGCTTCCTGAGGGTCACGGGGGAGAGAAAGAAAGGAGATCAAGCAAGATTCCATCGTCAAGGCCTCGTTTATTGTCACACAGGCAGCACGTTTTAAGCAGTGGGGATGAGGAAGTTGGGAGGGGGAGCTAGGGGGAAGTGACCTTTGCAAAATGCAAAGGAGGGAGGGGTCAAGGTGTTCTTTGCAGCAGGAAGCACAAAGGGCATCTGGTGAAGGCATCTGGTATCTGTGCACGTAGGGACATTCTGCGGTTAAGGGTGGAGCGATCCGTACCGGCAATTCCTGGGCAGGTCTTTGTTCAACAATCTCATGGTCATAAGACAGCCATGGCTGAATGACCTTGTTTGACTCCCCACATCTCCCCGTTCTTTGTATAATTAATGGAGAGTCTGTCTTAGGCTACATGATGTGCACCCACAGCCAGCACCTAGAAGAGAGGGGTAGAGCCTCTGTCTTAGGCTACGTGAGGTGCCTCCATGCCAAGAACCTCCAATAGGAGTTTGCTCCCTGGGCAATGGCCTCACGCTACTCCCGTCATGGAGTTACTCTACAGCCCTGGGATCATGCTCTACCGACTGAGTTAGCCAGGCTCTCAGGTGTGCATCTGGCATGTGGCATCATGATACTCCCATCATGGACATCTCCATAGCTTTTTATATCAAGGGTTTCGGTAGTCTGCGGCCAGTATTGAGAAATCGAGGCCAGCAGAGGGGGTGCCCAAAGGCTCCTCGTAGGCACCCGGGTCATTATCTCTAGACGATGGTAATGCACTGAAACCGGCTTGTTGGTGAAAGTGGCATCCACCTGTGACATGACAAAAAGAGTTAACTTTTGGAAGGCCCACAGCCCAAAAGAAATGAGCAGGAGAAGGCCCACCAAAGGTCCCAAAAGACTACGTAACAGAGTAGAGAGCCAAGGGGATGTAGAGAACCAGTTTTGATACCATGATTCTTTTTACTCTCTTTCTTTCTTGCGGTTTTCTAGACTTTCCCTGACCTTTTTTAGGCTATCTTCAACCAATCCTGTCTTGTCTGCATAAAAGCAGCATTCTTCTTTAAGGGCAGTGCATAACCCACCTTGTTGTAAAAAGAGCAAATCTAAGCCTCTTCTGTTTTGTAACACTCCCTCAGAGAGGGTTGTAACAGAATCTTTAAGATTCTTTAGTCCTAACTGTAGCTCTTGTAGGTCTCTATCGACCACAGAGCTGAGCTGCGCATACTGCTGACTGGAAGTGACCAAGGAGGCAATTCCTGTTCCGGCCCCTGTGGCTCCCAAACCAAGGAGTATAGCCAAGGTGACTGCTGTTATAGGTTCTCTCTTTTGTCTGGACAAATGAATTCCCCTTTCCCAAAAATTAAGGAGCTCATCAGAATCATGAATGGTCAATCGAGGGAGGAGCTTGACAAACACACAATATTCTCTATTCTCTAAAAAGGCAGCTGAAACTATAAAAGTGGTCAATCCCGAGGAACAAGAAAGATAGGAATCACTAGAAACAACAACATATTGAAAGGAAGCATTAATTACAATAGTTTGATTGCAAACCTCAATCAGGGCCTTGGGGGGCAGCATATCAGGTCCCAGAAGGCACATGCCTAGGCCAGAAATTTGGCCAAGGGTGAGTCCTTGCTTCTCTGGAGGACTCCATCGCAGAAGTGAGGTATCATTAGTGGGTAATAATTCTCCAAAGCTTGCAATCCCTTCGTAAAAGGGCGGAGAGGGTGAATAACAGACCCAACATTCCTCTAAAATGGAAAAATTAGCTTCATGTATGGCTTGTATCAAAGCATTAGCTAATGATAGCACAAGCTCAGCAGACCAGGGAGGACCCATAGGTAGAGTAGGCTGAAACAAAGGATTGGGTGTTTGGGTATCTGGGATAGTGGGTGTTGCAGGGACCTGGTTTCCAGATACTCACGTGCTCGGGCAATGGAGCAGTCGTGATGACCTCCCGGGCAGACATAAAGTTCCCAGGGAAGGAGTGTTAAGTGTTTTGGCCTGCCTTCAGTGGAGCACCCGGGGGACCAGTTAGAATCCGAAAGCTCGGGCGCGCTTTTTTGAGGGACAAAGGTGTCAGGGGTACCCCAATCCGCACTAGCTCCCTGAGCGAGCTGGTGAGCAACTACCTCATTGGGGCTACACATCATCATCCCCATTTGAGAGAGAATGTTTCTCCCCCAAAGATTGACAGGGAGGCCCTCAACAATAAAAGGCTGCACAGTGCCCGAATTCCCCTCTGAATCTTTCCATGTCAACAACTTTGAACTTTGTAAGGTATTTTTAGACTGGCCAATGCCTTGTAAATGAGTCATCGAGGGCTGGAGAGGCCAGGTAGAAGGCCAGGAGCTCAAACTAAGAACTGTGGTGTCAGCTCCCGTATCTATAATGCCGTCAAACTTTCATCCGTCCAACGTAAAGCACAAGGAGGGGCGCTCCTTAGAGAGTTGCTGGATCCAGTAGACATCAGAGGAACCAGGTTGGCTATCTCCTCTGAGCCCTCCCATGTGAGCACCAGAGGAATCAAGCAGGAGAGGGAGCGCCTGGGCTACTCTCTGACCAGGGAGAATGGTGACCGGGCCCTTTTCTGCCTTAAAACTTTTATCTCTCTAGTACAGTATGTGTCCACAAGCGACGGGTGGACACTGAGACCCTGCATGGTAGCTGAGGCATGCCCTATAATGAGAAAAAATGTGCCAGATGGTGGGGGTCCAAAAATTCCTGTGGAGAGAACCTAAACACCATCTTGGGGGTTCAAAATTGTGTGGGAGGAGGCACACAGGTCCAGTCCTGTTCTCCCTGCTGTTGTCCTAGATAAGCTGGTGCGGCAGGAGCTTGGTGCTGTACTTGGGGGGGTGTGGTCACCTGTGGGTAGGGGCCCTGGTGCGGGGCCCTTTGGTCGTTTCCCTGAACTGCAGGGAGGGCTTGCCCATTAGCATCAGTTCTAGACCGACATTCCTTGGCCCGATGGCGGCCTTTCCTACAGCGAGGACAAACTCCCAGCACGGTAGGCTTAGGGGCCCCTTGCCCAATGGCGGGATTAAATGGCTGGCTGGGGTTGAGAGCGCTACATTCTCTAGCAAAGTGACCAGGCTGCCCACATCTAAAGCATGTTTTGCCTCTAGGGTGGCCAGAATCTCCAGTTTTTTGGAACACAGCCCCAATAGCTAAACTGATAGACTTGGACACTTGATGTGAGAAGGAGTCAACATCATTGCAAAGTTTAACCATTCCTGTAATATCAAGATCTTTGGTCTTGCCTTGTAATGGCTCTGCATGCCGAGTTAGCATTTTCAAGAGCAAGCTGCTTAACGAGGAGCCCCTCACTTTCACTTTGACCTAGGATTCTCTCTGCTGCTTCTTGTAACCTCCCCACAAATTGAGCGTAGGGTTCCTGGGCCCCTGGACTATTTTAGTTAAGGGGGTGGTGAGGGCTTCTGTAGCAGGAACCGCTCTCCAGGCAGATAAGGTGGCCTGTGCTGTTTGAGCGAGTGCGCCCGGGGACAATCCTAATTGTTTTTCCTCGGAGGCAAATGGGCCCCTCCCACACAACTTGTCCACCGTCCAAGAGGCGGTCCTGCCTAGAGGGTTTTTTCTGTTCCTAGTGGCCAGACTCTTGGCCCTATCTATGAATTCAGATTTCCAAGTTAAATATTACCCTCTGGTGAGGACAGACTGCACCACCTTAGTCCATTCACTAGGAGTCAGATATCCGGCCGCGTGAGTCCTTCTAAAACGGACAAGGTAAAGGGTGCAGTTAAACCATAATTTTTAACAGCTGAGTGTAATTCTTTGATATGTTTAAGTTTGAGTTTCTTGTATACGGGACTTGAGGTCTCGTATTCGGGTCCAGCTTTTAAAAGCTTATTAATATCTTTATCAACCTTATTCCATGTAAGGGTGTATATCAGGGCCACTTAAAACCAACTAATGACATTTTTCATCAACAAAACAAAAGAACTTAATTAAATCTTTTTTCTTAACTCTTATTCCTCTCTCCCTGAGCAAACGCTTGATTTCTCCTATAAAACAAGCTTCCTTAGACAATTGTTTCCCCATGACAATTGGACGACAATTATTTGGCCAAACTCACCTCCCTTTCCAGCTACGCACGAGCGATGCAGCGTGAAAGGTCCTCGATTCCTTTTCCCAGGGTTCCTCCGTCATCCCGTAGTTGGCCGTGCTTCGGGTCCCTGTTCAGGCGTCACTTGACCCGTCCAGCAGGTCTAGTTATTCAGGGTCCCGAAGAGGCGCTACCTGAGGGTCATGGGGGAGAGAAAGAAAGGAGACCAAGCAAGATTCCATTGTCAAGGCCTCGTTTATTGTCACACAGGCAGCACGTTTTAAGCAGTGGGGATGAGGAAGTTGGGAGGGGGAGCTAGGGGGAAGTGACTTTTGCAAAATGCAAAGGAGGGAGGGGTCAAGGTGTTCTTGGCAGCAGGAAGCACAAAAGGCATCCAGTGAAGGCATCTGGTATCTGCGCACGTAGGGACATTCTGCGGTTAAGGGTGGAGCGATCTGTACAGGCAGTTCCTGGGCAGGTCTTTGTTCAACAATCTCATGGTCATAAGACAGCCATGGCTGAATGACCTTGTTTGGCTCCCCACACAATCTGTAGGATGTCATTTTGTCCTTTTGACAGTGTCTTTTGCCTTACAGAAGCTTTTGGTGATCTTAGTGCCTGAACTGTTGCTATTCTGTTTAGGAAGGTGTCTTCTATGCCAATGAGTTCAAGCCTATGCCCTACTTTCTCTTCTATTAGATTTAATGTACCTGGTATTATAATGAGGTTTTTGATCCATTTGGACTTGAGTTTTGTGCAGAGTTATAGATATGAATTTCTTTGCATTCCTCTATATGCAGACATCAGTTAAACCAGCACTATTTGTTAAAGATGGATTTTTTTCCATTTGTATGGCAACTTTGGAAATCAATATGGAGGTTTCTCAGAAAATTAGGAATCAATCTACCTCAAGACCTAGCCAACCCACTACTGGGCATCTATACCCAAAGTATGCTCCATCATACCACAGGAACACTTCCTGAACCATATTCATAGCAGTTTTATTTATAATAGCCAGAAATTGGCAACAACCTAGATGCACCTCAGCTGAAGAATCGATAAAGAAAATGTGGTACATTTACACAATGGAGTATTACCTAGCTGTTAAAGAAAATAAAATCATGAAATTTGCAGGCAAATGGAAAGAACTGTGAAATGGAAATTTCTTCTTTCTTTGGAGACTCAGTTGTGTCATGTGATGTTTTTCCTGGAAACTGTCTTATAAGAGAATGCATATGAGAAAATATTTATGTTGAAGAGATCCATGGAAGGATATTTTGCTGAGAGCAGACAGACATGTGGTGTTTTTCTGGAAGCTGCTGCCTGGAAAAGGGGCATGTGATGTTTTGCTGGAGTGAGCACTTAGAAGGACACATGATGTATGGAAAGGGTATAATTATAACCCAACAGACAGTGAATGATGCTGTGCTATTGGTTTGACTTGCTGCTCTTTGCTGGTCTTTGTTGATGGTCTTTGCTGATGATACTATAGCATTGGTTCACCTTGCCTTCTTCACTGATCATCATTTGTCATGACTTCATAGAGAGAAATACACCAGATATCTTCTTGTAATATTCCTGCAGATTCGTGCCACTTTTGAGGATTCAAGCTGATTGTCAGAGCCTCGAGGTTTCTTCTAATTTGAACTGCCATTGCTATTTCATGAATGGTGTTTGCAAGCTACTACTGCTGTGTGAATTGACCTAGTGATATTCTGACAATAAAAATTGGAATCACCCCAAAAAATTATTTATCTTTTTTAGTTTTTATTTGTTATTTTTACATTTCAAATGTTATTCTATCCCCCTTTTCAGTATTCCCCCCACAAGGCCCCTGTCCTCTCCTCCCTTCCACTGCCTCTATGAGGGTGCTCCCCCACCTGCCCACCAACTTCTGCCTCAGTGCCCTAGCATTCTCCTATCCTGGGTCATCAAGCCTCCACAGGACCAAGGAGCTCCCCTCCCAGTGATGCCAGATAATACAATCCTCTGCTACAAATATAGCTAAAGCCATGGGTACCCCTGTGTACTCTTTGGTTAGTGAGTTAGTCCTTGGGAGCTCTGAGGGATCTGGTTGGCTGATAATGTTGTTCTTCCTATGAGGCTGCAAATCCCTTCAGCTCCTACAGTCTTTGTCCTAACTTCTCCATTGGGGGTCCCTGTGCTCAGTCCAATGTTTGGCAGAGCCTCTGGAGACAGCTATACTTGGCTCCTGTCAGTAAGTATTTCCTGGCATCAGCAATAGTGTCTGGGTTTGGTGTCAGCAGATGGGATGGATCCCTAGGTGGGGCAGTCTCTGGATGGCCTTTCCTTCAGTTTCTGCTTCACTCTTTGTCCCTGCATTTCCTTTTGACAGGAGGAATTCTGGCTTAACATTTTTGAGGTGAGTGGGTGGCCCCATCTCTCAATTGGGGGCCATTCCTATCCACTGGATATGGTCTAAACAGGCCCACATCCTCTTTTTCCCTGTTAATCTTTTGTATCTACTACCTCTGGTGGGTAGTGGGCTAGAAGAGAGGTTAAAGTATCCAAGAATCCTTATTAAAGTAAGTTTTGAAAAATATGAGCCTAAAGAACTAGGAAAAAAAATATCCTGAGTGAAGTAATCCAAACCCCAAAAGACAAATGTGGTATGTACTCACTTATAAGTGGATGTCAGCTCAAAAGTAAAGGATAACCATGCTATAATCCAAAAACCTAGATAAGATACATAACAAGGAGGGCTCAAGGGGGTACACATGAATCTCTCTCTTTTTTTTATTATTTATTTTTTTTTTTTTTAAATTTACATTCCAAATCATTTCACCTTTTCCCGTTTCCTCCCTCCCCAAAAGTCCCATAAGCCCCCTTCCCTCCCTCTTTGAATCTCTCTGAGAAGACAAAATAGATTAGACATCATGGGTGGACAGTGGTGGGATGGGGGGATAACTATAGGATAGAACAGGTTGGGGAGGATGGAGGGAAAGAATGTTGGAATGTAGTGAGCCATATAGCCTCTAGGCAAAATAATTCAGCTGCCAGCATTTCACCTACACGGAGCTGAGAAATTCCAGCCACACCTCCTCCCACCTGACACGGATGTCAGAGCTTCTCTGGCATTTCAAAAGAGCTACAGTTTCCTGCAAAAGTTGCCATCTCCTGCAGCATTGCAGACCCTGTGGAAGTATCACCTTCCTGAGATCTGTTTTGGCAACATCATTCAGCCTGCTGGAGACCTGCTGAGAAGACTCGCAGCTTTGGGAGGGAGGGTCAGGCCCCCAAAGCTTATATCTCCTTTTTCTCCTGAGTAAAGTTGGACTTTGAACAGCTGTGTTGTCTTAGTCCCATGTTCTTTTTCACCATCCTCCCCACCCATCCCTAAGTAACTTTTTCAGGTCACCGGTTCGCATGTAGCTGCAGGCGGCTACGTTGGAAGAGATGACTTGTAACTGAGGGTAGGCATCTTGGAGATGAGGAAAATGGATCCTGAACTGGTCATATCTTCTAGCTGTGCAAGACTTCCAATGGAGGGGTTAGGACACCAACC
Organism: Tokudaia tokunoshimensis; assembly: GCA_036184795.1. Classification (NCBI taxonomy): domain Eukaryota; kingdom Metazoa; phylum Chordata; class Mammalia; order Rodentia; family Muridae; genus Tokudaia; species Tokudaia tokunoshimensis. The sequence goes on along the minus strand of BTHU01000023.1, from coordinate 126,381,208 downwards.
CAGCCACAAAACATTTGACCCACAATTTGTCCTGACTACAAGATATGCTGGGGTAAAAGTGGCAGAGAAATTATGAGAGTGGCCAATCAGTGAGTAATCCAGCTTGAGACTCATGCCACTAGAGCGGGCTCACCACTGATACTACCTGGAGAGCCAGAGCCCAGAGGCTGGACAGATCAGACACCTAGGATAGAATCAAACAAGACTGGCAAAAAAAATAGTCAATGAAATGATGTCTAATGACATTCTGCTATACTCTTAAATTGGTGCCTAGCCAAATTGTCATCAGAGAGGCTTCGTGTAGCAACTGATGAAGACAGATGCAGAAATCCACAGCCAACTATTAGGCAAAGTTTGGGGAATCCTGCAGAAGATGGGGAGGAAGGATTTTTGGAGTCAGACAGGTCAATGACACCAGAGTAAAACCCACAGAATCAATTAACCTGGGCTCATAACTGCTTACAGAAACTAAACCAACAACTAGGAAACCTACATGTGTCTGACCTAGACCCTCTGCATGTATTGTACATTAGTATAGCTCGGTCTTCTTATGAAAACCCTAAGAGTGGGAATAGGGACTGCTCTCAGAAACTTATGCCTGCTTTGGGACCCTTTTGTTCATACTCAGTTGCCCTATTCAGCCTTAATATAAGGGGAGGTGTCTAGTCTTACAGCAACTTCTAATGGCTTGTTTGGTTGATGTCCATGGAAGGCCTGCCCTTTTCTAAAGAAAAATGAGGAGGAGGCAATTGGTGGGGCAGAGGATAGGTGGTAGTGGGACTAGCAGGAGAGAAGGAAGAGGAAACTGTGGTTGGCATATAATACATGAGAGAAGAAGTAAATTTAAACAAATTAAAAAGAATAAAGTTGTAACATACTATCAGATAAGAAGATTTATTAAAATATAACGTGAAGCAATATGGGATGGTATTGGCATATAGTTATCTGAAAGGTGAGTCAAATAAAATATATGGATTAGAAATAAACATACATGAATGGACAATTCCTTATACTTAACAAAGAAAAGAGTCAATGCTATTAGGATGATCTTTTCAAAAAATTGTAACAGTACCAACAACAAGCACATATACAAAAATGCTAAAAGAACAAAGATAAAAATATTACATCCTATACACGAATTAACTCAAAATCAATTACAGACCAAAATGAAGACATCAGGACCATGAAAAAAAAGCACAAAAGCAAATATTTGTGAGTTTAAATTGGATAACAGTTTATTGGGTGCAGTACTAATCTCAAATTTATTTTTATTAGATATTTTCTTTATTTACATTTCAAATGTTGTCCCCTTTCTTCCTTTACCATCAGAAAATCCCCTATCCAATCCCCCCTCCCCCTGTTCACTAACCCACATATTCCTGCTTCCCAGTCATGGTATTCCCCTACACTGGGGAAACGAGCTTTCACAGGACCAAGGGGCTATCCTCTCATTGATGTCCAACATGGCCATCCACTGCTACATATGAAGATGGAGCCATGAGTCCCTCCAAGTGTACTCCCTGGTTGGTGGTTGAGCCCTTGGGAGCTCTGGAGGTACTGGTTGGTTCATATTGTTATTTCTCCTATGAGGCTGCAAACACTTTCAACTCCCTGGGTCCTTTCTCTAGTTCCTCCATTGGGGACCCTGTGCTCAGTGCAATGGTTGGCTGTGAGCATTCACCTCTGTATTTGTCAGACACTGGCAGAGCCGCTCAGGTGACAGCTGTATCAGGCTCCTGTCAGCAAGTACTTGTTGGCATCCACAATAGTGTATGGGTTTGGTAACTGGATATGGGATGGATCCCCAGGTAGGGCAGTCTCTGTGTGGCCTTTCCTTTAGTCTCTGTTCCATACTTTGTCTTTGTATCTCCTCCTGTGGGTATTTTGTTCCCCCGTCTAAGAGGGACCGAAGCATCCACACTTTGGTCTTCCTTCTTCTTAAGCTTCACGTGGTCTGTGAATTACATTTTGGTTATTCCGAGTTTTCAGGCTAATATGCACTTATTAGTGAGTGCATACTTTGTGTGTTCTTTTGTGATTGGGTCACCTTACTCAGGATGAAATTTTCTAGCTCCATCCGTTTGCATAAGGATTTCATGAAGTCATTGTTTTTAATAGCTGAGTAGTACTCCACTGTGTAAATGTACCACATTTTCTGTATCCATTCCTCTGTTGAGGAACATCTGGGTTGTTTCCAGCTTCTGGCTATTATAAATAAGGCTGTTATGAACATAGTGGAGCATGTGTCCTTATTATATGTTGGATCATCTTCTGGGTATATGCCCAGGAGTGGTATAGCTGGGTCCTCAGGTAGTACTATGTCAAATTTTCTGAGGAACCATCAAACTGGTTTCCAGAGTGGTTGTACTAGGTTGCAAGCCCACCAGCAATGGAGGAGTGTTCCTCATTCTCCACATCCTTGCCAGCATTTGCTGTCACCTGAGTTTTTGATCTTAACCAATCTTGTCTAGTCCCTGATTTTAGTGGGATTGCTTCAAATTTCTCTCCATTCAGTTTGATGTTGGCTACCGGTTTGATGTATACTGCTTTTACTATGTTTAGGTTTGGGCCTTGAATTCCTGATCTTTCCAAGATTTTTATCATGAAGGGTGTTGGATTTTGCCAAATAATTTCTCATCATCTAATGAAATGATCATGTGGTTTTTTTCTTTAAGTTTGTTTACATAGTGGATTACATTGAAGGATTTCCATATATTGAACCACCCCTGCCTCGCTGGGATGAAGCCTACTTGATCATGATGGATGATCACTTTCATGTGTTCTTTGATTCAGTTTGTGAGAATTTTACTGAGTATTTTTGCATTGATATTCATAAGAGAAATTGGTCTGAATTTCCCCTTCTTTGTTGCATCTCTGTGTGGTTTAGGTATCAGAGTAATTGTGGCCTCGTAGAATGAATTGGGTAGTGTTCCTTCTGTTTCTATTTTGTGGAATAGTTCAAAGAATATTGGTATTAGGTCTTCTTTTATGGTCTGATAGAACTCTACACTAATCCCATCTCACCCTGGCCTATTTTTGTTTGGGAGACTGTTAATGACTGCTTCTATTTCTTTAGGGGTTATGGGACTGGTTATATTATTTATCTGATCCTGATTTAACTTTGATACCTGGTATCTGTCTAGAAAACTGTCAATTTCATCCAGATTTTCCAGTTTTGTTGAGTACAGGCTTTTGTAGCAGGATCTGATGTTTTTTGGATTTCCTCAGTTTCTGATGTTATGTCTCCCTTTTCATTTTTGATTTTGTTAATTTGAGTACTGTCTCTGTACCCTGCAGTTAGGATGGCTAAGCATTTATATATCTTGTTGATTTTCTCAACAAACCAGCTCCTGGTTTTGTTGATTCTTTGTATAGTTCTTTTTGTTTCTACTTGGTTGATTCCAGCCCTGAGTTTGATTATTTCCTGTGTTCTATTCCTCTTGGGTGTATTTGCTTCTTTTTGTTCTAGAGCTTTCAGATGTGCTGTGAAGCTGCTAGTATATATTCTCTTCAGTTTCTTTTTGGAGGCACTCAGAGTTGTGAGTTTTCCTCTTAGCACTACTTTCATTGTGTCTCATAAGTTTGGGTATGTTGTGGCTTCATTTTCATTAAATTCTAAAATGTCTTTAATTTCTTTATTTCTTCCTTGACTAAGTTATCATTGAGTAGAGTGTTGTTCAACTTCCACGTGAATGTGGGCTTTCTATTGTTTTTGTTGTTATTGAAGACCAGCTTTAGTCCATGGTGATCTGATAGAATTCATGGGATTATTTCAACCTTCTCCTGTCTGTTTAGCCCTGTTTTGTGACCAATTATATGGTCAGTTTTGGAGAAGGTACCATGATGCTCTGAGAAGAAGGTATATTCTTTTGTTTTAGGATAAAATGTTTCTTAGATATCTGTTAAATCTATTTGGTTCATAACTTCTGTTAGTTTCACTGTTTCTCTGTTTAGTTTCTGTTTCCATGATGTGTCTATTGATGAGAGTGGGATGTTGAAGGCTCCCATTTTTATTGTGTGAGGTGGAATGTGTGCTTTGAGCTTTAATAAAGTTTCTTTTATGAATGTGTGTGTCCTTGCATTTAGAGCATAAATGTTCAGAATTGAGAGTTTTTCTTTGAGGTTTTTCCTTTGATTAGTATGAAGTGTCCTTCCTTATCTTTTTTGATATTCTTAAATTGAAAGTCGATTTTATCTGATATTAGAATAGCTACTCAGCTTCTTGGGACCATTTGCTTGAAAATTTTTTTCCAACCCTTTCCTCTGAGGTAGTGTCTGTCTTTGTCACTGAGGTGGGTTTCTTGTCTGCAGCAAAATGTTGGGTCTTGTTTACTTATCCAGTCTGCTAGTCTATTTCTTTTTATTGTGGAATTGTGTTCATTAATATTAAGAGATATTAAGCAAAGATGATTGTTGCTTCCTGTTATTTCTGTTGTTAGAGGTGGAATTACGTTTATGTGGCTATCTTCTTTTTGGTTTGTTAATAGAATATTATTTTCTTACCTTTTCTAGGGTGTAGTTTCCCTCCTTGTGTTGGAGTTTTCCATTTATTATCCCTTTGAAGGGCTGGATTTGAGGAAAGATATTGTGTAAATTTGTTTTTGTCATGGAATATCTTGCTTTCTCCATCTATGGTAATTGAGAATTTTGCTGGGTATAGTAGCCCAGGCTGGCATTTGTGTTCTCTTAGTATTTGTATGACATCTGCCCTGCATCTTCTGGCCTTATAGTCTTTGGTGAGAAGTCTGATGTAATTCTGATAGGTCTGCTTTTATATGTTACTTGGCCATTTTCCCTTACTGCTTTTTAATATTCTTTCTTTGTTTTGTGCATTTGGTGTTTTGATTATTATATGATGGGACAAATTTCTTTTCTGATCCAATCTATTTGGAGTTCTGTAGGCTTCTTGTATATCCATGGGTATCTTTTTCTTTAGGTTAGGGAAGTTTTCTTCTATAATTTTGTTGAAGATATTTACTGGCCTTTTAAGTTGTAAATCTTCACTCTCTTCTATACCTATTATCCTTAGATTTGGTTTTCTCATTGTGTCCTGGATTTCCTGGATGTTTTGGGTTAGGAGCTTTTTGTATTTTGCATTTTATTTGACTGCTGTGTCAATGTTTTCTATGTTATCTTCAGCACCTGAGCACTCTTCTATCTCTTGTATTCTGTTGGTGATGCTTGCATCTATGATTCCTAATCTCTTTCCTAGGTTTTCTAACTTCAGAATTTTCTCTCTTTGTGATTTCTTTATTGTTTCTACTTTCATTTTTAGATCCTGGATGGTTTTGTTCAATTCCTTTACCTGTTTGGTTGTGTTTTCCTGTAACTCTTTTTTTTAGGAGGGGTTTAATTTTTTTTTATTAATTATTTTATACACTCCAAATTTTATTCCCCAACCAACCAACCCCTGTCCACTCTCTGACTGTTCCACGTCCCATACCTCCTCCCCTTCCCCTGTCTCTATGTGGATGTCCCTACCCCCCACCCACCTGACCTCTCAACTCCCTGGGGCCTCCAGTCTCTTAAGGGTTAGGTGCATCATCTCTGTATGAACACAGACCTGGCAGTTCTCTATTGTATGTGTGCTAGGGGCCTCATATCAGCTGGTGTATGCTACCTGGTTGGTGATCCAGTGTTTGAGAGATCCCAAGGGTCCAGATTAACTGAGACTGTTGGTCCTCCTACATGGTTACCCTCAGCTTCTTTCAGCCTTCCCTAATTCAACAGCAAGGGTCAGCTGCTTCTGTCCATTGGTTGGGTGCAAATATCTGCATCTGACTCTTTCAGCTGCTTGTTGAGTTTTCCGGAGTGCTGTCATGCTAGGTCCCATTTTGCAAGTGCTCCATAGCCTCAGTAATAGTGTCAGGCCTTGGGACTACCCCTTACATTGGATCCTATTTGAGTCTGTCACTGGACCTTCTTTTCCTTGGGCTCCTCTCCATTTCCTTCATTTTAATTCTTTCAGACAGGAACAATTATGGGTCAGACTTATGGCTGTGGGATGACTCCCTCATTTGAAGCCCTGTCTTCCTGCTGGAGGTAGGCTTTATAAGTTCCCTCTCCCTACTGTCAGGCAACCCTGAGATTCCGCCTTACACCAATCAGAATGGCTAAGATCAAAACCTCAAGTGACAGCACATGTTGGAGAGGATGTGGGAAAAAAAAGAACACTCTTCCATTGTTGGTGGGATTGCAAACTGTACAACCACTCTAGAAATCAATCTGGAGGTTCCTCAGAAAATTGGAAATAGATCTTCCTGAAGACCCCCAAAAAATACCCCAAAAAATGCCCCACCATGTCACAGGGGCACATGTTACACTATGTTCATAGCATAGCTTATTTGTGATAGTCAGAAGCTGGAAACAACCTAGATGTCCCATGACAGAAGAATGGATACAGAAAATGTGGTTCATTTACACAATGGAATACTACTCAGCTATTAAGAATGAGAACATCCTAAGTTTTGCAGGCAAATGGATGGAACTAGAAAATATCATCCTGAGTGAGGTAACTCAGATCCAAAAGGACATGCATGGTATGTACTCACTATATGTGGATATTAACCAAAAAAAAAAAGTACAGAATACCCGAGATGCAGTCCACAGAACTCACAAATGTCAACAAGATGAAGTGTCTAAGTGAGGATGCCTCAGTTCCATTTGGGAGGGAGAAGAACAAAATCACAAGTGGGGAGGGAGGGAGGGACCTGGGAGGGAAAGTAGATGGAGCAGAGGAAGGGGGAGAGGGGGTAACCAGGGGAGAGGGAGTAATGGGGAAAGAGGGAGTAATGGGGGGAGATGGGATAATGGGGGAAAGGGGGGAAATGGGGTGAAAGTGGGGAGAGGGGTGAGAGGGGAACCCAATCTGACATTGGGGGAAGGAAAAGGACTGAAGTCTTGAGGGCTAGCAGAAAGAATGGAAACAGGCAACCTCAGAAGATAGGAGGTTGGGGGGGACCCTCTAGAGTGTATCAGAGACCTGGGAGGTGAAAGACTCACAGGACTCAATGGGAGGGACCTTAGATGAAATGCCTGACAGTAGGGAGAGGGAACTTATAGAGCCTACTTCCTGTAATTCTTTAAGTGACTTTCATGTTTCCTCTTTAAGGACTTTTACCTGTTTACCTGCCTTCTCCTTCTCCTCTATTTCTTTAAGTGAGTTATATATGTCCTTCTTAAAGTCCTCTATCAGTATCATGAGATGTGATTTTATACCCAAATCTTGCTTTTCCAGTGTGTTGGGCTATCCAGGACTTGTTGTGGTAGAAGAGCTAGGTTCTGATGATGTCAAGTAGCCTTGGTTTCTGTTGGTGAGGTTCTTGCACTTGCCTTTTGCCATCTGGTTATCTTTGGTGTTAGTTGGTCTTGCTGTCTCTGGCCGGAGCTTATCCCTCCTGTGGGCCCGTAAGCCTGTGTCAGCACTCCTGGGAGACCAGCTTTTTTCTGGCAGGACCTGTGCACAGAGGACTATGGAACAGCCCCAGCTCCTGGATGCAGATGGAGACTGAAAGGATCCTGTCTCAGCTGCTACACCATTCCTGGGCCCTGTGTGCTCCTAGCAGGTCCTGCTCCAGAGAGTTATTGGACAGAAAGTGGTAAGCTTATCTCTGTACCTAAGAATGACAGCACTCCTGGGAGACCAGCTCTCTCCTGGTGGGATCGGTACACAGAGGACTGTGAAACAGACCAGCTCCCGGGTTCATATCCCAAATTGATTTCTAAAAGTAATTGATGGTTTAGACTTTGGCAAATGGATTAAATCTCTTTAAAAGATTTTGTGAAGAGAAACCAAAAAATAAGGACAAAGACTGACAGAAAACAGTTGAAAAACACATACTGAGTCAAGAGTTATGTGCTGTCGATTTGAAGAGTTTTCAGAACTTGTCAAAAAGAAAATAAAAAATAAAAGTGTAATATGTGCATTATCAATAGTTATATAAAGAGATTTTGAGAACATAAAGAGAACATAGTATTTTGGAAATGTATACCAAAGTCCCAGTGATGGTGACACATACTAAAAAACTAATGGAAAAGTAAGTATTCAAGGTATGAGTCAACAAATATCTTCCTCTGTGACTACTGTTTTGGTTCGGGTCTTATGAGCCCTTGTCTTTACTAGTAATGCAGTTCTCTGGCAAACCTCTCCATTTTTATTCCTGACATCTCAGTGTTCTCTCTACATTAACAGTCTTTCTTATGGAATAAGGATCAGATTTGTTATTACTATCCCATTGTTTTCATGATGAAAGCTCTGCTCAGTATGCTTTGTCTTGAGACACTCTCTTTACTCATGTACTCTTTTCACACCATCTTCCCTGTTTACTTTTAAAATAGTTTCTCTTTCTCCTTATGTATCTCATGCCACTCACTGGGGGAAAACTGATCTCATTATATTTTCAGAATGCATTATTTCATTTGAAGCCTCTGTGCCCTTTACAAAAATTCTCTGTCTCATCCTTTTCCCCCTGACCAACATTAAAACATATGAAAACATTTACCATAGTTCAGAAAACACATCATTGCTTCCATGCTTCAGTTTCCCAGCTATCACCTCTCCTGTGTCCAGATAACCTTTAAAGTTATGTTGGTATTTTACAAGCACCAGTTTACATGCTTGCCTCCTCTATTGTGCTGTGAACCCTTGAATTGTGACTTTATGTATTTAATACCTACCATAGTACTCTATTCCTTTCATGAACTCAATAAATGGTTGACAAAAAATATTCTTTAACATAATTTGGCACATGTTCTTAAGTATTCTTTCTTTATCATGTCTACTTTCTGTAATGTTGAAATGATAAATGAAGCATAAGCCTACAATAAAGGTTTATTATTTTTACGGCCTAAAAATAGGGAAGAATCATCAAATATCATTTGGAAACTTGTACATTCCCTGTATCTTGTCACTGAGCAATATCACCATTTCCAAAAATGGTTAATTAGATGGAAAAAATGAGGTATCTTTCATATCTGGAGCAAAGCAAAACTTAAGATTCTTTTCTGCAAGAGAAAATGTTGAGTAATTGTTTCAAGAGAAAGATATAGGCTGAGCCTGGGGACACACATATGTTATCCTAGATAGTCAGGAGGCTAAGATAGGAGGGTTACATATCTGAGCCAGCCTAAGCTACAAGAGTATGAGGACAACATTCCCAACCTAATGACCTTGAGACCCTCTCAAAATATAAGCAGATGGCTGGAGATATTGTTCAGTTGTACAGCACAAGCCTAGCATGTAGGATACCCTAGGACCCTAGGTTCAATCACTGGTACCACAAAATTTATATATATAATCTATATATCTATATCTATCTATATATCTATATCTATATCTATATCTAACCATCTTGATAATCTCTATAATCATCTAGGAGACAAATCTTTGTGGATGCATGTGAAAGTTTCCACATTAGGTTAATTGTCTGGCACGACTCCAGGTTCTGAGATTCCCCAGCCACCTAGAAATAAGAAAGCAAGCTTAACACCGGCATTCCCTAGCTCTGCTTCCTGACTGAATATAATGTATCCAGCTTCCACAAAGCTCAGCCTGCCAGAATGACTTCCCCACCATGATGGAGACTTAAAATGTGAGCTACTTAACACAAGCCCTTTCTCCTTATTGTACATTTGACCACAGCAACGAAAAAAGGAGAGACCCCTGGTCCTGGAAAGACTGGATGCAGGGGAATACCAGGACAGAGAAGCAAGAGGGGGTTGAATGGGGAACAGGGGGAGGGAAGAGGGCTTATGGGACTTTCGGGGAGGGAGGAACCGGGAAAGGGGAAATCATTCGGAATGTAAATAAAAAAATATAGAAAATAAAAAAAAGAAAAAAAGAAAAAAGTAACTATTACATGTTCATTTTCCTTAAATACAAATTGCTTTCATGTTTCATGCTCATGTAAATTCATCACATGTAGATTTCCATGGGTTTAAAAAAACAGAGGTTGAGGCTTTTTCTTGTTTCAGGAAGTTTCATATAGTTGTAGATTTTAATCAAATGCCTCAATCATTTACAAAATGTCTGAACACTTCTATTGAGGCAGTGACATAAAAGAGGGAATCTGGGTGCTGAGAAACCAAGCTATTTTTTTCAGGCACAGCACAATGTTATGAAATATTTATAGCTTCGCTGTAGCCCTGACCTGATGATTGCTTTCTCCAAAAGACTTCTGGGGTTTTGTCATAGTCATTTATTACCTTCAAATAACTATTTTACCAGCTTGCAATCCCACCAGCAGTGGAGGAGTCACTCCTGGGCATATGCCCAGAGGCCTCCCCAGCATGCAATAAGGACACATGCTCCACTATGTACATAGCAGCCTTATTTATAATAGCCAGAAGCTAGAAAGAACCCAGATGTCCCTCAACGGAGGAATGGATACAGAAAATGTGGTATATCTACACAATGGAATACTACTCTGCAATTAAAAGCAATGAATTCACGAAATTCCTAGGCAAATGGTCAGACTGGAAAATATCATCCTTAGTGAGGTAACCCAATCACAAAAGAAAACAGATGGTATGCAGTCACTGATAAGTAGATATTAACCCAGAAGCTTGGAATACCCAAGACACAATTCACATATCAATTGATTCCCAAGAAGAAGGAAGGAGAGGTCCCTGGTCCTGGAAAGACTGGATGTAGCAGTGTTGGGGAATACCAGAGAGGAGGGAGGGGGTTGACTGGGGAACAGGAGGAGGGAAGAGGGCTTATGGGACTTTCGGGGAGGGAGGAACCAGGAAAGGGGAAATCATTTGGAATGTAAATAAAGAGTACAGAAAATAAAAAAAAATAAATTATAGCGACTATCTTCAAGCTAATTAAAAAAAAAAAACCTACCTTAATAGTCCTCCAAGGAGATCCACTTCACTCTCAGGAACATGTTTTCAGTGATGTTTACAGCTGGGTGATTTGTTTTGTTAACATAAATCTGGCACCTGAAGCATTGTGATTTAAATTTTCTTGCATGATGGATAGCGATCCCTGAAGTTCACATTATTAAGTTAATTGCTCCAGATGCTCCTCCCAGCTCCACTAGGGCATCACAGGCAATAAGTATGTGGCCCATGTCAATGCTTGCTGTTGCTTGCAAGCCATTTTTAACCTCTTAAGATTGTCCTTTGAAACAAACAGGAGAACTGAAGTTAAGATATATCAAGAACTCTATGAAGAGAAAGGTCAGTTTGTTCCCAGCAGTCCTGATATAGGTAGAAAAACTGGCAGTGCAAGGCAGAATTAAAAGTGAAACTTTTGATTCAATGCCAGCTTAGGTTCCCTAATACACTGGACTAAGGCATCATATACTTCAGAATAAAGAGAACTACACAATTTTCATCCAGGAGCATTCTAAGGGTTGCATTCTAATCTGAAATGGTTGACTGGGTGACAGGGATGAAAAGTTATATTTGCATATATGTTGGTATCCATTTCATTTGCATGTGTAATCAGAAGTGGAATTGCTAAACTAGAACTAGTTTTATACCAAACAAATTAAAAGAGAGTTAGTACAGTTTTCCATAATATCTGCATTGATCTCAATATCTTTAAAGTGTCTTCTGTACACATGGTAGTAATTTTCTATTGCCTTCACAGACTTATGCATAGTTTTCATCATCTCCTAGTTGAGTTTCTTAGGAGATATCTCTGAATTTTACCCATACACTTATTGGAAGTCAAACCCAACATAATTATCACTTAATTAATAAGCTTTTGTGTGTTTATCTCTAAAATATAAAGAATATGTTTAAACATAGTCTAAGCCATTGTCACACTTCAAAGTAATTGACTAATATAGATAAATTTTTTGATATTATATATTTTTCACTATATTTCATTTTAGTTTGCTCATATCATGATCTTAATAAACTTTTAAAGTTGGGGAATAATTATATTAAATCTCCTTAAATCTATAGATTTCTCTTTGCATTTTTAATAAATGGGGTGATTTCATAAATAAAAATATAAAAATAATAATTATAATTATAATAATTAAAATATCATAATAAATATTCTATTATTTTACTATAAAATTTTTGATTTTGAATTAACTATATGTTCCCATAAAGCTATAAGAAATAATAGAGACATCATGTATCATTGGCCTCATTTTTCTAATAGTAAGTAGTACGTTGTAAAACTACTGTAAAATACACAGAAAAGTTTGCCTCACCCAAAGAATTCTGAGCCATTTTTCTTCTACTATGATATTTCTTTGAGCCTTATCAATTATTAAACTACTCTGCATTTCTTAATAACATAATTTTAAGAATGCTACATGAATGTCATAATATAGTATTTAACTAGTGAAAACTGACTGGTTCAACTCAACAAAACTCTCTGACCAACTTGCTGTGCATATTAATATGTCATTCATTTGTGCTGCTAGACAATGCTCCATTGTATGTATATGCCAGAGTTGATTTAGCCAACAGGAGTTGAAGAGTACCTAGACTGTTCTTATTTGGGGCTCCTAGGATAAAGATATTTTGTATATATATATATATATATATATATATATATATATATATAAAATTGTACAAGTTTCAATTAACACAAAAGTTCCATTTTTCGGGTATAATTGCCCAAGTGTACAATTTCTAAGGCATGTGATTATTATGAATTGAATTTTCTTTTAAGAAACTAATTGTTTCCTAGAGAGGTTTACCATGTTGAAACCTGTTTGGGCAAGGAGCTGGAATATCTCATAATTTTCATTTCAAAGGGACCTCTGTTTTGTCTGAATACACTTTGATTTTTCAGTTGCTGACTTTTTGAGCTTTAACTGTGGGGTATTAAGTATTCTGTGTCCCATGAGTTCCTAAGCCAGTCTGCTTCATTGAATCTTTCAGAATCTTCTTAATTTTATTTTAAATATGATACCTAAGCAATTTACCTTTTCTTTCGATAAAATGGACCTCAAGCTGTACTACAGAGCAGTAGTGTTAAAAACTGCATGGTATTGGTACAGTGACAGGCATGTAGATCAATGGAACAGAATTGAAGACCCAGAAATGAATCCACACTCCTGTGGCCACTTGAACTTTGACAAAGGAGCTAAAACCATCCAGTGGAAAAAAGACAGCCTTTTCATCAAGTGGTGCTGGCTCAACATGCAGAAGAATGCAAATTGACCCATTCTTATCTCCTTGCACTAAGCTCAATTCCAAGTGGATCAAGGACCTCCACATATAAGCAGACACACTGAAACTAATAGAAAGGAAACTAGGGAAGAACCTTGAACATATGGGCACAGGGGAGAATTTCCTGAATAGAACTCCAATAGCTTATGCTCTAAGATCAAGAATTGACAAATGGGACCTCATTAAATTAGGAAGATTTTGCAAGGCAAAAGACACTGTCAAAAAGACAAAGCAACAACCAACTAACTGGGAAATGATCTTTACCAACCCTACATCCGACAGAGGGCTAATAGCCAATATATACAAAGAACTCAAGAAGTTAAACTCCAGAGAGGCAAGTAACCCTATTAAAAATGGGGTACAGAGCTAAACAAAGAGTTCTCACCTGAAGAATATCTAATGGCTGAGAAGCACCTAAAGAGATGTTCATCAACCTTAGTCATTAGGGAAATGCAAATCAAAACAACCCTGAGATTCCATCTCACACCAGTCAGGATGGCTAAGATCAAAAACACAGGAGACAGCAGTTGTTGGCGAGGATGTGGAGAAAGAGGAACACTCCTCCACTGCTGATGGGATTGCAAGCTGGTACAACCACTCTGGAAAGCAGTCTGGCGGTTCCTCAGAAAACTGGGCATGACACTCCCGGAGGATCCAGCTATACCACTCCTGGGCATATACCCAGAGGCTTTACCTGCATGCAATAAGGACACATGCTTCACTATGTTCATAGCAGCCTTATTTATAATAGCCAGAAGCTGGAAAGAACCCAGATGTCCCTCAACGGAGGAATGGATTCAGAAGATGTGGTATATCTACACAATGGAATACTACTCTGCAATTAAAAACAATGAATTCACGAAATTCCTAGGCAAATGGTCAGAACTTGAAAATATCATCCTTAGTGAGGTAACTCTATCACAAAAGAACACACATGGTATGCAGTCACTGATAAGGGGATATTAACCCAGAATCTCGGAATACCCTAGACACAATCTGCATATCAATAGATTTCTAAGAAGATGGAAGGAGAGACCCCTGGTCCTGGAAAGACTGGATGTAGGGGAATGCCAGGACAGGGAAGCGAGAGGGGGTTGAATGGGGAAAAGACGGGGGAGAAGGGTGCTTATGGGACTTTCGGGGAGGGAGGAAACGGGAAAGGGGAAATGATTTTGAATGTAAATAAAAAAAACTTAGAAAATAAAATTAAAAAAAATTAAAAAAAGAAAAATGGAGTAACTGTACCTCAAGTTCTCATTCCCAGAAGCAGAAGTCTTTGAGCTTAGTTTTAACGATTCTATCTCTAAAGTCTATTTCTCTGTACTTTCCAGATCAGTACATTTCATTGATTTCTTCTCCAGGTAACTATTTTCACTCTCTGCAGTCCATACTCTGCCACCCAACACAACATGCAAGATTTCGTGTCAGTTATCATATTTTTCAATTGTTTTCCCATTTCCTTCCTTTTCATGACTTTTGCCTCTTTCCTGAGATTTTCCTAATTTTTGTTTATGTTTTGCTTTTTTAAACCAGGAGGGCGGGCCTTCAAATCTTTCTCAGACAATTCCAGCATTTTCTTCATCTTAATATCAAAATTTGCTGTTTGTCTTATATAAATGTGAGAAGTTATTATTATTAACCATTACTATGATTTTTACTACTACTATTATTATTATTAATTTCCTTATAATTAAAGACAGTTCTTGTATCCTAAATATTTTGACACTATATTATAAACTCTATATCTTATTTGACCTTCTTTTTAGCAAGGAGTTCATTTGTGGAAGTATATGTGAGGGGCCCAGTGGATGCAGTCATTAGCTACCTCTGAGCCCCATCAGAAAGAAGATACTGAACACATATAACTTTATTACAGACAGCTATAAAGTTTAATTTCCTCTTTCATGGAGTACCATCATTCTGGCGGATATGGAAAACTGACTCTCCATGTTTCATACATCATGGCCACCAGAAGTGGTAGAACAAACGGAGAACTCACATTGTATCTTGATTAATTTCTCTGTATAATAAGGGGTGACATTTTCAAGTTAAATAGTATACAAATCTTTTTGAAGAAGTATCAAACTGTTTTCCAGAATGACTATGCCATTTTACATTTCCACAAGCAATATTTACATTTCCACAGCCTTTCTAATGCTAGTCTAACATTTTGATTTTGGTGATCTTGGGAGATATGAGGCTATATCCATTTATGCGTGCTTGCTTGTGTGCTTACTTGTAACAAGCTCATGATCTATGACCCAATTTGGCCATGTACAAGTAAGCTCTCAGGTCTAAGACTTTCTTTTTTATTGGTTATTTTATTCATTTACATTTAAAATGTTATCCCCCTTCCAGATTTCCCCTCCTCAAACCTTCTATCCCCCTACCCTTGCTTCTATGAGGGAGCTCCCTGACACACCCACCCACTCCTGCCTCACTGCCCTAGCATTCCCATACACTGAGGCAGACACAACACCCAGACACTATTGCTGATGCCAAGAAGTGCTTGCTGATAGGAGTCTGATACAGCTGTCTCCTGAGAGGCTCTGCCAGTGCCTGATCAATACAGATGTGGAGGCTTTCAGTCAACCATTGAACTGAGCACAGGGTCCCCAATGGAGGAGTTAGAGAAAGGACTAAAGGAGCTGAAGGGGTTTGTAACCCCATAGGAAGAACAACAATATCAACCAACTAGAGCTCCCAGGGTCTAAGACTCTCAAGTGCTTAGACTGTATGCATGAGCCATGCCATCTTGTTCATTATGGTTTTGAACTGAATTTCCTGATGTTAATGGCTCTGGGCTTCTTTTTCTCTTCCTGTCCATTTGCATAGCCTCTTGGGAAAATAGCAGTTTAAAATCTGTTCTCCTTTCATCATTTCAGTTCCTTTTTTATTTATGTCCAAATTGTAAGTGTTCCTGATGTCTAATGTCTGCATCTGAGTCCCTCATCAGATATATGACTGACAAACATTTCCCCAGCCTGTGGGCTAGTTTTCTGATATTTAAAGTACGTAGTATGTATTTTTTAAAGATTAGTGAAGTGTAACTTGTAAGATTTGCTTATGTTTTTGAGGTGATATTCAAGAAACCATGGTTTATTTGACACTTTTATGCTTGCAAGGGCTTTAAAACTTCACTCTTAAGGTTAATATATATTTTCTGTTAATTTTTATATGGAGTATAGAGCAAAGGTATAATTTCATTTCATTTTTATTTATTCGTTTTAAGACCACTCACTTATCTTAGTATTTATTTAAAAGAAAACTATTCCTTGTTTTACTTCTTAGGGGAAAAATTCATTTGTTCATTATTAATTAAGATGTTAGTTGGACTCTTTCACAGAAGTCATTCATCACTTTGATGAATATTTCAGCTTGAACTCTCAGAACAAAAATGCTCTAAATTAGGTGGCTTAAGCTACAGATGTTTATTTGTTGCTTTTCTTTCATATGGAGGTCTAAGATCATAAATTTGCAGTCAGTTTTGGAAACACTCTTCCAGGCTTTAAACTGGCTGCTGTTGAATCTGCCATGCCGTCCTTATCTCAGCATAAGCATCAATCCTACTGAATTAGTTCCGCCCTGACCACCTCAGTTTTCCTGACTTTATTCCCTGTGTAAGCATTCTCTCTAAACATATTAATGAGTAGGGTTTCAAAAGATAAAATAATGAATATGTGTTGATACTCTAATTGCTGAAATTATCTTCTTGATTTCATTTTGTATTGTTTATTACTAATTTAGAGAAATGTAAGTCATTTTGTATTTTTGACTTTTACTAAACAAACTTATTTAACATGTTTATCAGCTTGAGTATATTGTAGAGGAACCTGTACATATGGAATACAACATTTATGAAAAAAATTACTTCATTTTTCCAATGAGATACCTCTTGTCTTTGCCTAATTTTTAAATGTATATATGAAAAAAGGTTTATAGCATTTTATATTATTTCTTTGACTATCTTTAGAATTAAGATAAAACTGAACTTTTCCAATGATTCATAAGTTATTCCTTTGTTTTCTACATTTTGGAAGATGAGTGTGAAGAATAAATAATAATTCATCTATAAATTTTAGACAGGTACATGATTTAAGCAATCTAGGCCTAGGTTATCATCTTAGGATTATTTTCTTTTTAAATGTATTTATTTATTTTTATTTCATGTGTGTTCAAGTTTTGCCTGCATGTATGTCTGTGTGAAATTATTAGAGCCCTTGGAATTGGAGTTACAGACAGTTGTGAGCTGCTATATGGTTGTTGGGAACTGAACCTAGGTCCTGTAGAAAAACAGTCACTATTCTTAACCCCTAATTACTAAGTTGGTTGTACATACAAATGAATATTTTACACGTAAGTTATTATTTAATATCTTATAAGCAATGTGCCATGTTAGAAGTCAAAGTAACTGAGATTGCTGATAATGTAATAGTCTACATTTCTACCATTTTGATATTTAAAAAACTATGCACTTATAAAACACATCAAATTAAAAACTTCTAAAATATTCTGTTTTCAATATGTTTACTAGACATGATTATTATACTTTAATAAATTTTTAGCAAATATTGTCAGGGGTTTAAACACAAAGAATTTTCATGAACTGGCAAAAATTGAAATTTCTAGAACCGTTTTAGAAAAGGGTATAAGATTAGTTACTAAATGTTAAATATATATAACTATATATAACCAACTATTTCTCTCCTAGAAATGTGGTTACATACATGTTAGCATTATTTATGATATGATCTAACAAGAAATCAGTATGTATAGTAACCAACAATAGAATAGATTAACTGAAGTATAGCCATATAATAAAATAGTATAAACTGATCAAAATATTATAGCTACATTAACAATTAGGACAAATACCACAAAAGTAATGTTGAATCAAAACAGTCAATTCCTTCAAATGCATAATTTAAAATTTTACTTTAGTAGTCCTTTGAGAATTTCAAGTAATGTGTTTTGATCATATCTACCCCACAGCCCCCAACTATCTGCTCACCTTCCTGTCGTACTTTGTTGATTTACACATTAAGTCCAATTTGTACTGGTCTTATATTATTGGGTGTTTAGCAGTATAATAATTATAGGTTCATCCCCCAAGGCCTATGATCTGTCATGTCATAGAATCTTGACGTGGCAATGGTGCCGGGTATAATTCATCCTGTGGACCATGGTTTATATTTAAGAAGTGGTTGTTTACTTCTGTGATATCTGTGAATGTCTTACCAGGTCAGTTATTATCATAGCAAACAGAGTTCAGTTAAAATCCACAAATGAGAGAAAACAGAACACTTGTCTTTCTGGGAATGGATTATCACATTCAGAATGATTGTTTCCAGCTCCATCCATTTACCTGCGAATTTCATAATTTTGCTCTTTTTACATCGTGGAATAATATTCCATGTTGTAAATGTATCACATTTTTGTTACCAGTTCATCAGCTGACGGACATCTATGCTGTTTCCATTCCCTGGCTACTATGAATACAACAGGAATGAATGTGGATGGGCAGGAACTTTACAGTAGGTTGCAGAGTCCTTTTGATATATGCCCAAAGGAGGTATAGCTGGATGAAGTAGATCTATTTCCAGCTTTGATTTCACTTTTTTATTAATCATTTTATTCATTTACGTTTCAAATGCTATCACCTTCCAGGTTACCCCTCCACAACCCTGCTTCCAGTACCCTTCTCCCCCCTCCCCTTTGCCTCTATGAGGGTGCTCCTCCACCTACTCACTCACTCCCACCTCACCACTTTAGCATCCCCTGAAGCTGGGGAATCAAGCCTCCATAGGACCAAGCCCCCCCCCTCACTGATGCCAAATAAGGCCATCCTCTGCTACATATGTATCTGGAGCCATGGGTCCCTCCATGTGTACTCTTTGGTTGGTGGTTTAGTCTCTGGGAGCTCTGGATGGTCTGGTTAATTGATATTGCTCTTCCTATGAGGGTGCAATCCCCTTCAGCTCCTTCTGTCCTTCCCCTATCTCTTCCATTGAGGTCTCTGGGCTCAGTCCAATGGTTGGCTGTGAGTATCTGCATCAGTATTAGCCAGGTGCTAGTAGAACTTCCCAGGGAACAGCCATACCAGGCTCCTATTAGCAAGCACTTTTTGGCATCAGCAGTATTGACAGGGGTGGAGGTTGATGTCTGCAAATAGGATGGATCCATAGATGGGGTGATCTCTGGACGGTCTTTCCTTCCGCCTCTGTTCCTTTTTCTGTCCCCGTCTTTCCACTATACAGGAACACTTCTGGGTTAACAATTTTGAGATGTACAGGTGGCCTCATCCCTCAACTGGGGGAGGGGGTGTGCCTATCTACTGGAGGTGGTCTCTATAGGTTCTATCTCCCTGTGATGATTTGTATATGCTTGACCCAGGGAGTACCATGATTTGAAGGTGTGGCCTTGTTGAAGTAGGTGTGTCACTGTGGGTGTGGGCTATGAGACTCTCATCCTAGCTGCCTGAAAGTGAATGTTCTGCTAGCAGCAACTCTATGCCTGCCTGGACGCTGCCATGATGATAATGAACTGAACCTCTGACCTGTAAGCCAACCACAAATAAATGCTGTCCTTATAAGAGTTGCCTTGGTCATGGTTTCTGTTCACATCAGTAACATGAAGACACTCCCCTTTGTTTCTTATTTCGGTTATAGTAATTCCAGGTCCTGGGAGCCTCCCTTCCCTGCCCTCTGGAACTTTCTAGTGGCTACCCCTAGTTCCCCATTCCCCACTGCTATTTCTATTCAATTTCCTGACCATCTGCACTTCTTTCCTGTCCCTTCTAATACCTGAAATGACTCAGAGGTTAAGAGCACTGATAGTTCTTCCAGAGGTCCTGAGTTCAATTCCCAGCAATCATATGGTAGCTCACAGCCATCTGTAATGGGATCTGATACCCTCGTTGGGTGTGTCTGAAAACAGCCGACAGCTACAGTGTATTCATATACATATATTTCCAGCTTTCTTTTTTTTTTTAATTCTTTAAACTTTTTTTTACATTCAAGTCTTTATCCCCCTGCAGGTCCACCCTCTGATTGTTCCACACCCTATACCTACTCCCCCCTTCCCAAAAGGTTGTCCCCATCCTCCAACACCCACCCCACCCCTCCCCACTCCCTGGGGTCATAAGTCTCTTGAGGTTTAAGTACATCTCTCACTGAGTCCAGACCAGGCAGTCCTCTGCTGTATATGTATCAGGGGCCTAGCTGGTGTATGCTGCCTGGTTGATGACTCAGTGTCTGAAAGATCTCAGGGGTCCAGGTTAGTTGAGATTGCTGGTCTTCCGATGGGGTCTCTGTCTTCCTCAGCTTCTTCTAGCTTTTCCCTAATTCAACTACAGGGGTCCTGGGCTTCTGTCCATTGGTTGAGTATAAGTATCTGTTTCTGTCTCAGTCAGCTGCTTGTTGGGCCTCTCAGAGGGCAGCCATGCTAGTCTCCTGTTTATAAGCACACCATAGCATCAGTAATAGTGTCAGGCATTGGGGTCTACCCTAGAGTTGGATCCCAATTTGGGCTAATCACTGACCTCCTTTCCCTCAGCCACTTCTCCATTTTTGTCCCTGCAGTTCTTCCAGCAAGGAACAATTCTGGGTCAGAGTTTTTGACTGTAGGATGACAACCCCATCCCTCTACTTGATGCCCTGTCTTTCTTTTCTTTTTTATTAGATATTTTCTTTATTTACATTTCAAATGTTATCCCCTTTCCTGGTTTCCACTCCAAAAACAACCTAACCCATCCCCCCTCCCCCTGCTCACCAACCCACCCACTCCCACTTCCCTGTCCTGGCATTCCCCTATACTGAGGCATCAAGTCTTCTCAGGACCAAGGGCCTCTCCTCCCTTTGATGTCCAACAAGGCCATCTTCTGCTACATATGCAGCTGGAGCCATGAGTCCCTCCATGTGTACTCTTTCGTTGGCAGTTTAGTCCCTGGGAGCTCTGGGAGTACTGGGTGGTTCATATTGTTCCTATGGCACTGCAAACCCCTTCAGCTCCTTGGGTCCTTTCTCTAGCTCTTCAATTAGGGACTTTATGCTTAATTCTATGGTTGGCTGAGAGCATCCACCTCTGTATTCGTCAGGCACTGGAAGAGTCTCTCAGGAGACAGCTATATCAGGCTCCTGTCAGCAAGCGCTTGTTGCCCCAGGTGGGGCAGTTTCAGGATGGTCTTTTCCTTCAGTCTCTGCTCCACTCTTTGTATCTCCTCCCAGGGGTATTTTGTTCCCCTTTCTAAGAAGGACAATTTTTTTTCTATATTTTTTTTATTTACATTCCAAATGATTTCCCCTTTCCCGGTTCCTCCCTCCCCGAAAGTCCCATAAGCCCCCTTCCCTCACTCTTTTCCCCATTCAACCCCCTCTCGCTTCTCTGTCCTGGCATTGCCCTACATCCAGTCTTTCCAGGACCAGGGGTCTCTCCTTCCATCTTCTTGGAAATCTATTGATATGTGATTGTGTCTAGGGTATTCCGAGATTCTGGGTTAATATTCCCTTATCAAAGAACTTCTGAAGGAATCAACATCCCTGACTTCAAGCTGTACTACAGAGCAATAGTGCTAAAACCTGCTTGGTATTGGTACAGAGACAGGCAGGTAGATCAATGAAATAGAACTGAAGACCCAGAAATAAAACCACACTATGGTCACTTGATCTTTGACAAAAAAGACAAAAATATACAATGGAATGAAACAAAGGATCTTTAATAAATGGTGCAGGTCCAACAGGCTGGTTGGCTGTAGAAAAATGAAAATAGATCCATATTTGTCACCTTCACAGAACTCAAGTCCAAGTGGATCAAGGACCTCAACATAAAACCAGATACACTGAATCTAATAGAAGAGAAAGTAGGAAAGAGCCTCAAACTCACTGGCACAGGGGAAATATTTCCAGCTTTTTGAGGAACCTTCACACTGAGTTTCACAGTGGTTTCACCAGCTAAATTACACCCTTGGAGAAAAGACAGTTCCTTCAATAACTGTTGTTTATAAAAATGGACATAAAAATGAACCTAGATACTTATCTCATGTCTTGTGTTAAAACCAGTTCTAAATGAATCAAGGACCTGAACATAGGACTTGAGTCCCTGATTCTGATAGAGGAGGAAGTAGGGAATAAACGTGAACTCACTGTTACAGGAACAGACTTTCTGAATGGGACCTAAATAGCACAGGCTCTTAGACCAACACTAAGTAGGAACTCATAGAATTGAAATTTCATTACAGTCAGGAACTATCTTTCAATAAAATCTTTACCAGCAGTACACCTCATAGAAGATTAGTGTCTAGAATATACAATGAACTAAAAATATAAAATCATTTAAAAAGAATAAAAATGACAGATGGAACTAGACAGAATGTTCTCAAAAACCAAAAAACCCAAAAAGCTGAGAAGCATCCATATCCATCAAGAATTTACAAATCATAAGCACTCTGAAATGCAATCTTACCGCAGCTAGATTGACTATGATCGAAAACAACAAACAACAGCAACAGACTACAAATTCTGGCCTGGATGTGGGGATATAGGAAGACTTACGCACTGCTGGTGCAAGTGAAAAACCAGTACATCCAATATAGAAATCCGTGTGGAGATCCCTCAAAAAGCTAGAAATAGACAGACTCTTAAAGTTTTATTTTTATTCGTGTCTATGTGTAAGTGTGATTTTGAATATGTGTGTCACTGTTTGAGGGTATACACAGATGCCAACTGAGGGAGTCAGAT
Source organism: Tokudaia tokunoshimensis (assembly GCA_036184795.1). NCBI lineage: Eukaryota > Metazoa > Chordata > Mammalia > Rodentia > Muridae > Tokudaia > Tokudaia tokunoshimensis. Next base: position 126,358,328 of record BTHU01000023.1, on the reverse strand, counting down.
GCTCTGTAACTGAAATTACAGGCAGTTGGGAGCAGCCCAATGTAGATACTAGGAACTGAATTTCTATGCTCTTAATTTTATATTCACTGAACTACTTCTTAGACCCTCAAAAGTGCACTCTTATTTATTGCATTATTTTATCTTTTTGTAGGGGATGTGTACCTAATATAACTGTGAAAATGAGAGAAAAAGCTGTGTGAGTTACTTTCCAAGTGGGCTCTAGGGGACTGAACTTGGATCACCAGCTTTGAGAGCAGGCATCTTCACCCACTGAGCCATCCTACCACACCCATAATCTTAATGCATATGAAGTTCAAAATCTAGTTCTACTTAGGTTTAAAGTTGCAAGAAGGCATCATATCCAACCTAGCAATTTTACATAAAATCATAGCATTGCAAGAGACATTCTGAGAGTTAACATTTGAAGAAAAGAAAAGCAATTAAATTCCAAGCATGCCACTTAAGGAAAAACAGGATGTATGAAGCTTTAACTTTGGGAGAACAAAACTGTAAGCACCAACCTAGAGAAAAGTTATGACTCAATTAGCTGAATTTTTGTAATGCTGAGAATTGACGAAAAACAGCATACAAAATAGTCTTCTCCCTCACCCACATGACTTTTCTCCATAGGCCTGCATTGAGAGTAAATGAGGAATTGGTGGATTTTAGGACAATGAGAGAGCTATCGTCCAAGCAGTGAGTCTAACTGGGAGGAATGGAGAAAACTGCTCTCCACCTTCAAGAACTGGGAAATGACACTGTCTTCTTGGAGCAGAGTAAAAAGCAAAGTTAATCTGTCCTTAGAATGGGAGCAGAAACCAGGAAAGGTGTATGCTGGGAAGGTGAGATGGGGGTTGGGGGGGGACATAGGGTTGGGTGGGTGGGTGAGTGTGGTAGGTGGGTGGGAGTGCACCCTCTAAGAGGCAAAGGGGAGGAGGCATGAAGCAAAGAACTCTGGATGGGGGATCAGGAAGTGAGGCAACATTTGGAATGGAAATAAATAAAATAATTTAATAAAAAAAATTTATATAAAGAATATAGGCAGAAAAATCTTTTGGATCAGGTAAGTCTGCATTAGTACAAAGTGAAAGTCTGCCATCTGTGGGACAGAGGCAGGAAACTTCTACCTAAGGCTTTCCACAGATAAACGGCCAAGTCTGGCTTCTGGGGCAGTAGAAAAGCTAAAGAATCCACATGTCTCTAAAAACCAGATACTTGTTCTGCATGCAACTAAGGTTGGAACAAAGAAACCAAACTGCTGTCCCAAGATTAGCACTGAACAGATAACCATAGAGTCCACCACAGCAAAGGGTGTGTTTGCTGAGACTGTTGAAATGTGCAGGAAGCTCCAGGAACGCTGCGAATGACCCTCAAGCTGCAGATGTTATGAACAGCATAGTTTATGAACCTATGAATGAAAGCCTGAATCTGACAGCAACAACATATCTCTAAGAAACCAAAATTACTGCCTGAATTGACAACGTCCTCCACAGTAACAGCTCAGTGAAAGAAACAGACCAATTTCAAAGGGCTTTTTTACTCAAATCTTTATACTTCTCCAAAAGCTATCTCTCATTTGATTTAAAAATCAGAAAATGCAATAAACACATAGACAGAAATAAAAGCAAAGGAACAAAACTGACTTAGAGAAGACTGATATTCTATTATATTTGAAACTTTAAATAGTTATGACTGATATATTGAATAGCCAAGAAGAAATGTGAATCATGTACATAATGATATGATTAATCTTAGCAGAAAGATAAACAATAAGATGGAAAACATTAGGTTTTTAAATCTACCATGAGAAGAAAGTTGATGTCAATCATTACATCAAAACATTTGAGACAGCAGAGGAAAACAGAATGAAACAGGGATAAATCAGTAGAACTTACTTTAAATGAAATATTAATGTAAGATGTAAAAAATAGATCATCCAAACTGGAAGGGGAGGCTTGGAACTGGATCAGTCAGTAAAATGCTTGCCACAGAAGTTTGAAGACCTTTTTGTCAATATCTGGCCTCTACATTCATGCACACACAGCACATGTATACACATGTGAATGCATATACATGAATATGTACACATATGTACCATATACATATCAAAAATAAAACAACTGGGAAAAACGTCCAATTTTTTCATTTAGTATTATGTGTTTTCAAAAAAGAGATTATAGAAATATGTATATTGTATATAAATATGTAAATATCAAAGAAGAGACAAGACACAAATGAGGAAATAATGAAAATGAATTTTTAAAAAATTAATGGAAGACAAAACCACAGAAAAATAAAAAGAAAATTTAACAATATTAATATAACTAGTCATGGGATACTAAATTGGATAAACACAAAAGAAGTCCATTAACACATTTATACAGGAATGGATATCTTTTTTTATAAAGAAGCCAGAAATACACACTGGAAAATGACAGCATCTTCAAAAATGGTGCTGGTCAAATTGAAAGTCTGTTTGCAGAAGAATGCAAATAGGTCCATATTAATCATTCTGCACAAAACTCAACTCCAAGTGGATTAAAGACTTCAACTTAAGGCCAGATGCACTGAAAAAAAATGAGGAATAACTTTTAATTCACTGGCCCAAGAAAAGACTTTCTTTTTTTTTGTTTTTTAATTTTATTTTATTTTCTATATTCTTTATTTACATTCTAAATGATTTCCCCTTTCCCAGTTCCATGCTCCCCGAAAGTCCCATAAGCCCTCTTCCCTCCCCCTGTTCCCCATTTGCCTAAGAATTTCATGAATTCATTGTTTTTAATTGCTGAGTAGTATTCCATTGTGTAAATATAGATGGAAAATATCTCTGATAAAACTGAAGAAATATATAGAAAAACACGTTAAGATTGACCGTTTCATACACAGATAAAATGGCAGGCATGAAAATATTCCTAAATTGATTGAAAGTGGAATTATAAACATTTTCTGATAAAATTGAAAATCTACAAGGAAATATTTCTGATAAAACTCAAGAAATATTTAGAAAAACATATTAAAACTGACTATTCCATGAAAAGTTATACCGATAAGATAGTAGGCATAAAAGTATTCCTAAATTGATTGAAAGTAGAAGTAAAAACATTTTCTGATAAAATTGAAGATTCACATGGAAAATATCTCTGATAAAACTGAAGAAATTTATACAAATAAATTGGTAGAAATTAAAATATTCCTAAGTTGATTGAAAGTAGAATTATAAACATTTTCTTTTCTTCAAATTTGTCAGAAGTATTTTCCATGTGGATCCTGAGTTTTATCAGACAATGTCTATAATTTTACTTTCAATAAACTTAGGAACATTTTTATACCTTCCATTTTATCTGTATAATTTTCCATATAATAGTTTTAACATGCTTCTCTATATATTTCTTGAATTTTTTTTCAGGAATATTTTCCTTGTAGATCTTCAATTTTATCAGAAAGTGTTTATAATTCCACTTTCAAAAAACATAGGAATATTTTTATGCCTACCATTTTAGCTATATAATTTTTCCATGAAATACTAAATCTTAACATATTTTTAATATATTTCTTCAATTTTATCAGAGATATTTTTCCAGGTAAATCATCAATTTTATCAGAAAATGTTTATAATTTCACTTTCAATCAACTTAGAAATATTTTTATGCCTGCCATTTTATCTGTATAATTTTCCATGATAATCTTCAATTTTAATGTTTTTCCATATACTTTTTTCAATTTTATCAGAAATATTTTCCATGTAAAGAAAAGATTTTCTAAACAGAACACTGATAGCACAGGCAATAAGAAAAACAATTACATGAGGCCTTATGAAACTAAAAAGCTTCTGTATATCAAAGAACACCCTAAGTTAGATAAAACAGCAGGCTACAGGATGGGAAAACATTTTTATTAACAGCATATCCAAAAGAGAGCTTATATCAAAAATATATAAAGACTTTAAAAAAAACTGAACATTAAGAAAAGAAATAACTCAGTTTAAAATTGGGGTACTGACCTGAGCAGAGTATTCTGCTTTTTAACTTATTTATTTATTTATTTATTTATTTATTTATTTATTTAATATTCCAATTGCTGGCCCATCTAGATCCCTCCTTACACAGTCCCTTCCCCATTCTCCCTTTCCTTCTCCTCTGAGCAGGCTTCCACCTGCTCCCCACCCTGGCACATTAAGTCTTTCTGTAGGACTAGGCATATCCTCTCCTACTGAGGCCAGACAAGACAGCCCTGTTAGGGGAATATATCCCATAGACAGGAAACAGCTTTAGGGATATATCCTGCTCCAGTTTTGGGGGAACCTACATGAAGACCAAGCTGCACATCTGCTACACGTGTCGGGGGAGGCCTAGGTCCAGGCCACATATGTTCTTTGGTTGGTGATTCAATCTCTAAGCGTTTTCAGGGGTCCAGGTTACTCTGTTGGTTTTCTTGTGGAGTCTCTATCCCCTCTGGGGACCACAATCCTCCCACCAACTCTCAAATTAGGTCAGTTATTGATTGGCCATTCCTGCAGTCTTGTGAGCAGAGGATTCTTTTTATTATTAATATTATTATTATTATTAGTAGTAGTAGTAGTAGTAGTATTTTCTAAGTTTTTTATTTACATTCTAAATGATTTACCCTTTCCCGTTTCCTCTCTCCCCAAAAGTCCCATAAGCCCCCTTCCCTCGCTCTGTTCGCCATTCAACCCCCTCTCGCTTCTCTGTCCTGATATTCCCCTATATCCAGTCTTTCCAGGACCAGGGGTCTCTCCTTCCATCTTCTTGGAAATCTATTGATATGTAAATTGTGTCTTGGGTATTCCGAGATTCTGGGTTAATATCCCCTTATCAGTGACTGCATACCATGTGTGTTCTTTTGTGATAGGGTTACCTCACTAAGGATGATATTTTCAAGTTCTGACCATTTCCCTAGGAATTTTGTGAATTCATTTTTTTTAATAGCTGAATAGTATTCCATTGAATAAATATACCACATCTTCTGAATCCATTCCTCCGTTGAGGGACATCTGGGTTCTTTCCAACTTCTAGCTATTATAACTAAGGCTGCTATGAACATAGTAGAGCATGTGTCCTTATTGCATGCATGTAAAGCCTCTGGGTATATGCCCAGGAGTGGTATAGCCGGATCCTCCGGGAGTATCATGCCCAGTTTTCTGAGGAAACGCCAGACTGCTTTCCAGAGTGGTTGTACCAGCTTGCAATCCCACCAGCAGTGGAGGAGTGTTCCTCTTTCTCCACATCCTCGTCAACAACTGCTGTCTCCTGTGTTTTTGATCTTAGCCATTCTGACTGGTGTGAGATGGAATCTCAGGGTTGTTTTGATTTGCATTTCCTTAATGACTAAGGATGATGAACATCTCTTTAGGTGCTTCTCAGCCATTAGATATTCTTCAGGTGAGAACTCTTTGTTTAACTCTGTACCCCATTTTTTAATAGGGTTACTTGCATCTCTGGAGTTTAACTTCTTGAGTTCTTTGTATATATTGGATATTAGCCCTCTGTCGGATGTAGGGTTGGTAAAGATCTTTTCCCAGTTTGTTGGTTGCCACTTTGTCCTTTTGACAGTGTCCTTTGCCTTACAGAAACTTTGTAATTTTATGAGGTCCCATTTGTCAATTCTTGACATTAGAGTATAAGCTATTGGTGTTCTGTTCAGGAAATTTTCCCCTGTGCCCATATGAGCAGAGGATTCTTTTTTTTTTAAATATTTATTTTAAGATTTTTCATTTTTATATATATGAATATACTGTCGCTGTCTTCAGACACCAGAAGGTGGCATTGTATCTCATTATAGATGGTTGTGAGCCACCATGTGGTTGCTGAGAATTGAACTCAGAACCTTTGGAAGAGCTGTCAGTGCTCTTAACCACTGAGCCATCTATTCAGCCCCTGAGCAGAGGATTCTTAAAAGAGGAGACTCAGATTGTTGAGAAACACTTAAAGAAATATTCAACATCCATAGTCATCAGGGAAATGTAAATTAAAACTACTTTGAGATTTCATTTTATACCAAGCAGAATGGCTAAGGTCAATAACACAAGTGACAGCTCATGCTGGTGAGGATGTGGAACAACAGGGACACTTCTACATTGCTGGTGGGAGTATCAACTTATACAGAACTAAGTATCCATTAATTAATGAATGGATATCAAAAATGAGGTGCATTTATACAATGGAATATTGCACAGCCATTACAAATGAAATTATCAGATAAATGGACGGAACTAGGGAAAAAAGGCACCTCTAGTGAGGTAACCCAGACCCAGAAAGACAAATATGGTGTGTATTCACTTACCTGTAGATATTAGCTGTTAAGTTGTTGGTAAGCAAACAATACATTCTGTAGGACCACAGAGGGTTTGTAGAGAATAAGAGACTAGGATGAAGGGATGGATCTCCATAGGACAAGAATAGATAATTAAGAATGGATACGGGGGGAGGGGTGGAAGTTAAACAGGATTATCAAATGGGAAGGCAAGTGGAATGAGAGAGTAAGGAGAAAATATGGCAAGGGATAGCAAAATCTAAGGGCCATTTGAAGGATAGTATGGAAATCTCATATGGTAGATGCTTCCTAACTTATGTGAGGGAAATATAAATAAAACCAGCAAATAAAGGGGGAAAAGAAAGCCTCAGCTGAACATCTCTCATCATTAAGAAGTTTCCCATACTAGGAAAAGGTAACAACTAATTTGAATTATTTCACAAAGGTTGTTCCCAAACAACCCAGGCTATTTTCAAAGCTATTGGTTGCTCTCCACAAACTGATGGTAAGGTCCTATTGATGAAGACACATACTCAACTCATTGAACACAGCAAATTCGAGCTGCTGCCTACTTACAGCCTTCACCCCTAGGTAAAAGGCCAGGGACCTAAGGTAAAACGACAAATACTACTTTTCTGCTAAAGAAACTTAGGAAAAAATGACTCCTAAAGACATTCTGCTATACTCATAGATCAGTATCATGCTCAGCCATCATCAGAGAAGTTTCCTCCTGCAGCAGATGAGAACAAATACAGAGCTGCACAGCCAGACAATATGCAGAGAATGAGAACTTTGAGACACAAAGCCCTAAATGGGATGTCTCAATCAAATTTCTCACTTGAGGGCTCAGGGAAATCAGTGAAAAGAGATGCAGAAGGAATGCAAAACTCAAATGGCATGAAGGACACCGAGGAATAAAGGTCTTCTAGACACAACAGAGCTGGTACATATATGAACGTACAGAGACTAAGGCAGCATGCACAGGGATGCAGGAGACTGCACCAGATGGGATGCTAGAATTGAAAGAAGTAGTCACGTGACCCAATCCCTAACTCAGAAACGTTCTCCAATTCATAGGCACTTGTAAATGAAGTTCTTCTTCAAGGAAGTCTCACTGTGGAAATAAACCCTTTTTACCCTTGCAGTCCTGGCTGTCCTAGAACTCACTCTGTAGACAAGGATAGACTTGAACTCAAGAGCTCTACCTGCTTCTGCCTCCCAAGTGTTGGGATTAAAGACTTGAACCACTACCACCTGGGTGAAACAAACCACTGTTCCCATGCCCAGAAGTTGATGATCAATACAAACAAACCCAATGAAATCTTTGGAGTCTTTCTATCTTATAATGTCAAACCGCATGACCTTTGCATTAATTATAGTTTCTGTTTGGGGAGTTTTATGGGACTCCTTCATGAACTGTGTCTCTGATCTACATGTGTTTCATGTGCTTTTATATTTTACTCATTTTCTTGATTGGCTGTTTTGTTATATCCAAATTTGTTTGTTTTTATCTTATTTTACTATTATTCCTTACATGCTTATTTGTTTCCTTTTTTTTTTTTTTTACTTATCTGTTTCCTAATAAGACATAGAGAGTATTGATCCAGATGGGAGGTGGGGAGGAAATGGGAAAAGTAGTGGGAGGGAAAACTGTGATAAAGATATATTGTGTGGTAAAAGAATATTTCCAATTAAAATAATAAGAACAAATATAAAGAGATCATATATATGGGTAACATTATACAGACTGTGCAGATTTTATTTATGTATTTATAATATATATAATAAAAATTAAAGAAAAAGAGTCATGAATTTGAGAGACTAAGGCGATCCATGGAAAGAATAAGAGGGGAAAGGTGGGAGTAGAAAGATGGTGCTGTGATACTTTAACCTCAAAATATAAGATAATAAAGGAAGTTGGTGGTAGCAATAAGAGAACAAAATATTGCATCAAAGCCAAAATAAGCAACTCTCATAAAAATGTAAAAACTAAGAAATAAGAGATATATCTTCAAACTGTTGGGGAGAGGCAAAAAAGAGCTCACTGAGAGGAACTTTTGCCAGCAGGCCTGCGAGGAAGTTTAGCATGCAGATGGAATGGAACAGATGGAGATGCGGATCTACATAAAGAAATGAAGAGCAACAGAAATGGCAAAACGAGAGTAAATAGAAAAGGCATTTTATCTTTGTGAAAGACAACTTCAAAGATGATAGAATATTGAAAGCATAGATTGGCAAACTTGCCTGCAAGCGACATCCAGCCTGGGACATGTTTATGTATGCTTGTGAGCAACTATATTTTTAAAGAATTGGAAAAAATGCAAAAGATACCATATGTACTGTAAAGCCTGAAACACTTATTCTATGGTCTTTTATGGAAAGATCTTCAGTCTACAGCAAAATTGCAAACAATGCACTAAGAAATTTATAACATATGTAGAAGTAAAATATGGGCAACACTAATAGCTCATTCCTCCTGTGACTGTCTCACAGTAGACATTCAATATAGACTGTGACACATAAGAGTTGATACTGTAGAACTGACAATATGAGACAGATACAGTGAATAACTGATAATGTGGATAAGGTAGAATCATGATAATCACAGTTTAACAGAAATATGACTGGAAAAGACTGTACAGTGGGGCAAAACCAACTGGAGTCTGCTGTGCCTGAAGCCAAGCATATTAATAATTACATTAACAATATAGTCTAGGGTTAAGAAGTAAGCCAAAACTGCTTCATCTCTCTCAAGCTCAAAAGCAATGATAAACCCTAGAAAGAAAGCATGGAGCATCTGAGGATTCTAGGATTTAAATGTGCTATTCATTCCTGTACATACTGCTAAATAGCTGAGAGGTTCTAGAAGATATGATATCCCAGTAGCACTGAGCAACACACCCACCATATCATTCTTCATTAAAAAGAACCAAGGATACTTTGGCACATGTCTCATTCTAGAAATGGATCAAGAAACACAGGACAACTTGCCCCAGAGATTACAGTCTTTAAAACAAATAAAGGACTTGCAGGTATGGTGGTGCATTTAGAAGCTTCCTCTGTATTTGTGGGAGTAGCCAAGCAATGTATAATTTAACCTGAGGCCCACACCACAAGAGGGAACCCATGAACTACACTGCCTGCATGGCCAGGAGGCAGAGACTGAACAGCCTAGAGACCTAGGGTAAAGCCAGATACTACTGGTCTAAAATATATACACATATACATATATGAAATCATTCCTAATGATATTATACTACAGTCACAGATAAGTGCCTTGTCCAGTCATCATTATAGAGGCTTCCTCCAGCAACAGATAGGAGCAGTCAGAGGTCCACAGTCAGAGCCAGACATTATGTGAACACAAAGTCTGTGAATTGGAGGTCTCCTTTTGGTTCCCTCCCTCAGAGCACAGGTACACCACAGAAGAGGAAAGATGGTATGAGTCAGAGGGATTGAGGACTCCAAGAGAACATGACGCACCGAATCAACTAAGCAGGGCTCAAATGATTTCAGAGACTGAAGCAGCAAGCATAGTGTCTGCACCAGATCCTCTATGTATATGTTATGGCTGTCAGGTTAGAATTCTTGTGGGACTCCTAACAGTGGGACTGCATGTATCATTTACTATTTTGCCTGCTCGTGGAACTATTTTCCTCCTACTAGGTTGCTTTGTCCAGCCTCAATATGAGGGTTTCTGCCCTGTCTTGTATCTTGTTTTGCTCTGTTTGGCTGTTGTCTCTTGGAGGTCTGGTATTTTCTGAAGAGGAAACAGAGGAAGGATGGATCACAGGGAGGTGGGGGATGTTAGGAGTAGTAAAAGGAGGAAAAACTGTGGTTGGGATGTACTGTATGAGGAAAAACTATTTTCAATAAAAAAATAATATAGAAGCTGCCTCTGTGAAACCTGGTGAAAGATTAGAGCAAATGCAACATATCCCACTTTTATAGGAGAAGTCTAAATAAATAATAAATACTGAGCTATGGAGATAGTTCAATAGTTAAAAGCACTTGTTTTTCTTGATCTGGATTCACTTTCAAGCACCCACATGAAGGCAGGATCAAATGTCCTCTTCTAGTCTCCACATGTACCAAACACACAACTGGTATATATACATATATGCATACATACATGCAGACAGACAGAGAGACAGACAGACAGACAGACAGTCAGACAGACAGACAAAACACTCATATACATAGATTAAAAATAAAATCTTATATGGGGTACATTGGTGGCTTAAGCGGAAATCTCCTTTCACACAAGAGAGTAGGGTTCAATTCCTGGCCAATGCAGTATCTCTATCACCAACAGAACAACAACATATGCTATAAAAGATGTGGGGGGAAGGGAACTCCCCCCCCCACACACATCAATTTATTGTTGATGTGATGGCAAACTAATCCAACCACTTTGGAAGTCAAGGTTGAGAATGCTCAAAAAGCTAAATATAAGTATACCATATGACCTAGTGATCATACTCCTCAGTGCATGCCCAAAGGACTCAAGGTCCTACTCTGCAGGTACTTGCTCAGCCATGATCATTGTTACTCTATTCACAGTAGCTAGGAGGTGGAAACAACCTAAATACCCTTCGATTGATGAATAGATACTGGAATTGTGTTGTATGTGTACATTATGGAATACTATTCAGCTTTAAAGAAAAATGAAATCATAAACTTTGCAGATAAATGAATAGACCTAGGAAAGATCATATTGAGTGAGGTCTCCAGGCTCATAAAGACAAATATCTCCTATTCATTACTATCTGAGTTTCTGAGCATAATGTCTTCAGATGTGACTACATAAGCTAGGATAACCATAGAAACCAGGGAAATAAAAATGGAACATGGCAGGAGCAAGCAATAAAAAGAGGAAGAGCAAGGTAGAGGTAATTTGGAGGGTGAAATGGACAAAGGGGGTGCTTTAATTAGGAGAAGGACAAAAAAACAAAATGAGGGCAGAGGATAAAATAACAGTAAGAAAGTTTGGAAAAGTTGTAAGGAACCAAAATTCTCTATTCAAAATACCCACAATACAAGTAATTCTTTGTGTGTGTGTGTGTGTGTGTGTGTGTGTGTGTGTGTGTGTGTGTATGTGTGTGTGTGTATATGTGTGTGTGTATGTGTGTGTGTGTGTGTGTGGAGCTTAAATGAAAATTTCCCATTTTTGATGATAATGTTCTCCCTAAAATCTGTAGACTAATAAAAACCCAAACACCAGGCATGAGAAACCACCTTTTAAGTTGTTGGTCAGGGATGTCCAAGAGATTGCCCCCAAATAAGACTTCTTTTGTTGACCTTACTTTCCTCCCAGCAATATAAGGTCAGTTCTTATGCTAAAAACACCATGCACTTGGGATACACAACTCAGGGTACCTGAGTTAGATGTGATCTAAAAGTTTCCTCCCTGAGATACCAGGGTATGAGAAGGATCATGAAATTTTCCAAGGGAGGAAAGTATTCAACATTCTACCCAACTATAAACTACAATGACCATCAAGGAACGATATACCTAAGGATATATTAATAGTGGCATGTATACCTTGGCAGTAATCACCAGCTCTGTAATTGGACTTAAGAAATGCCGAACAATGGGGGCTGGAGAGATGGCTCAGTGGTTAAGAACACTGACTGCTCTTCCGAAGGTCCTGAGTTCAAATCCCAGCAACTACATGGTGGCTCACAACCATCTGTAATGAGATCTGATGCCCTCTTCTCTCAAGACAGCTGCAGTGTACTTAGATATAATAATAAATAAATCTTAAAAAAAAGAAATGCTCAACTAGAGGAAACCAGTCCTGAAAATATACACATGTAACATTACACAAATTGAACAGATTGTACTTACACACACACACACACACACACTCTAACAACAATGAAAGAAAATAAGACCATTAATATGAAAGAGAATAAGGATGTGAGTATGTGAAGAAAGGTAAAGAGAAAACGATAGAATTATATTCTCAAAAATTATTAAAAGACATTTTCTCTATTTTCTATGCTTCTAATTCATACATTTATCTCATCTTTCACATTTTATCCCATATTTCCCTACTCCTATCATACTTATTTAACTATCTAAGTATATATTTTGCACTATAAAACTATAAACTGCATTTCTTCAAACCAGTACCACAATCTCTGAGCATTGTATAACATAGGCTAACACAAGGAATGTTGCCAAATCCTTCTGTGTTTCTGTTATTGCAGTAGGCATCCTCCCTATAGTATTGAGGAACGTAGTATCAAGTCAAGACAAGGCACCTAGAAAACATATGCAAAATAAAATGGTGGGAAAAAAAGCCCACAAAGGTAAAAATAAAACATGAAAGACGCATAATCTCCAACAGAAGCACAAAGGACAATAAAGAAACAACAACAACCAAAAGTATGCCACATTGTTACTCTTGGTCTCTATCTAGATTAGGCATTTCCAGATCATGATACTTAGGTGAAGAATTAAAGTGCAGGCAAATAGCACAAAGGGAGGTTGTTTGTTTGTTTGTTTGTTCTAAGTCAGAATCAAAGCAAAAGTGCAGGCCACATGTGCTGTAAGAGCACAGGACACTAGTTGAGCTACAATGCTCAAGAAGCAGAGGTTACTGTTTTAGATTCTTCTTTTATGGAATTCAGGGAGGAGAGTTACTAGCTAAGGGCACAATATGTGGCTTCTTATTTTGGTTGACAGGCTTAGCATATATGAGCTTTTGTTCACTGTGCCCATATTTTCTATGACATCTAGCTTTAATCATATGCATGCATAACCAAGTATAGACATAAGAGAGAAGTGAGTCCCTAACAGTCCTTTCTGAAGTCACAAAATTGCCTTATTCCAAGTACACTGAAAGCAAGTTCAGGCTGAATCAGCCCATATTTCTTACTGTCAAGGATGACTCAGGATGTATTTGGTCACTGAGGGCAAGTTACCCCAGGGTTTCTAGAGGGGGGAGCTCCCTAATTAAATGTTTGAAGTGAAATATACATACAGCTCACAGTGTGTATATATGTTGTGTCCCACTTTTAGGAAAAGTGTGTGTGTGTGTGTGTGTGTGTGTGTGTGTGTGTGTGTGTGTAAGTGGGTATGTGTGTGATATGCCACACATACTGGCCTACCTCACTACAATAACTCCACAAATTCACAACAGCTTTATCATAAACCAAAGAAAGTGAGAAAGCTGAAATGTCAGTAAGAAAAGTCAGAGTCCTACATTTAAAAGGAACCTATCATATACAAAAATCAATTAAGGGCATAGACCATAAAGTTAACCAAGTGAATGAACTGAAAGAGAAATTAAAACACATGGAGGAAAAGTTTAATGAAGAAAGTAATGTTGAGAAAAACTTAAATTAAAATGTTGTAAATGAAAGAACAAATCAAACAATTAAAAATAATGGGGGTGGAGATAGGCTGGAAAGATGGGTCAATAGTTAAGGGCACTGGCTGCTCCTCCATAGGACCCAGGTTCAGGTCCTATCATTCTCATGATGGTTTGCAACCATCTGTAACTTCCGCTCCAGGAGATCCAATACCCTGTAGCAAATTCCATGTGCATCAGACATGCGTATGGTGTGTGTGTATGTACATATATATATATATATATATATATGCAGGCAAAACATTCATACACATAAAATAAAGTAAATATATCAAAAAATTAAATCCTCCAGATAAAGGAGATAAAAAGTAGAATTATAGATCTTCAAAAAGAATGAAAAGCACCAAAAATGTTATCTGCACTGGTATATACATGATGTTCTCCTCACTACAGAAATGCCATTAGAGATAACTGACAGGATGCAGTAAAAAGAAGCAAAAATGGAGCCAAGGTAACACCATATGCAGAAGTAAAATTCGTATCACTGCATTAAAGAGAGGCTGAGAAAAACTGAAAGTAAAGCATGAGTTTTTTATATCTGACTATCCTGAGCAGAGTAAGGTTGTTATCTTTCTATGGCATAAGGCCCTGTTACACTGATGAACAGATGAAGAGAGAGAGAGAGAGAGAGAGAGAGAGAGAGAGAGAGAGAGAGAGAGAGAGAGAGAGAGAGGAGGAAAGAGAAAGGAAGGAAGGAAGAAAGGGAAGGAGGAAGAGAGGGAGGGAGGGATGGAAGGAGGGAGGGATGGAGGGAGGGAGGGATGCAGGGAGGGAGGGATGGAGGGAAGGAGGGAGGGATTAAGGAAGGAAGGAAAATATACTCATGTAATGGGCTTCTAAGTGAGCCTAAAGCAGACTCACTAGAAAAGCAGAGAAATTATCTGAGTATTGATGTGTGTGAGCTTCATCTTGGACAACATTGATCTCATGGACAGAGTCTTAAAAATAACCTGCACAGCAGATATGAGTGAAAATTTGTGTGTGTGTGTGTGTGTGTGTGTGTGTGTGTGTGTACACAAATCTATATGCAAAGTTAAGACTATCAAGTTAAGAAAGCAAAGGTAAATGCTAAAACAGACATGGCAGGTAGTGGGTAGGGAAAAAGATGGAGAAGAGACAGATCACAGATAATGTTAGGGAAGCTTTCTGAAATGACAGGGTGCATAAACATTCCAAATTCTGAATTAAAAGGGAGAATGAAGAAAGTCTAAAGCATGTGAGCACTCTCCTTTGTCTGCTTCCTGATCCCCAAAACTAAGGCCTCACTGGAGACTAGCCTTCCAGCAATGGCAGACTCTGCCTCAGTCTTAACCACTATACATTTATCCTCACTTAAATTGCTTTCTGTCAGGTATTGGGTCACAGAAACAAGGAAATTAGCAAGAAGTTCCTATTTTTACACTGTTGTTCATAAGTCTATAATCCCAAAACCATCGCTCTCTCGGCCTCTCCCTCTCTCATACACACAAAACACACACACACACACACACACACATTAAAGTTCCAAATTTGCTTTAAAAAATATTAAAATTTTATTCTTAAACCCCAAAAAACTGCAACCAGTATGTGGCTAGTTTCATTTAAAAACATTTTTTTTCATTTTGTATTTTTATTAGTATAGTCTCTTTCACTAGAATCAGAGGAAGTACTTGTTACAGGAGCCTATTCCTCTGAGTTTTCCCATATATATTTTTATGGGTTATTTTATTTATTTACATTTCAAATGGCATCCCTTTCCCAGTTACCCCTCAGCAACCCCCCATCCCATACCCCCTCCCTCCTGATTCTGTGAGGGTGCTCCCCCACCCACCCACACACACACACACCCGCCCTGGCATTCCCCTACACTGGGGCATGGAGCCTTCACAAGACCAAGGGCCTCTCCTCCCACTGATGCCCAACAAGGCCATCCTCTGCTATATATGCAGCTGGAGCCCATGGGTCCCTCCATATGTTGTCTTTGGTTGTTGGTTTAGTCCCTGGGAGCTCTGGGGAGTCTGTTTGGTTGATATTGTTCTTCCTACGGGGTTGCAAACCCATTTAGCTCCTTCAGTTCCTCCCCTAACTCAATTAAGGTCCCCGTGCTCAGTCCAATGGTTGGCTGCGAACATCTACGTCTATATTGGTCAGACTCTTGCAGAGCCTCTCAGGAGACTGCTATATCAGGCCCCAGTTAGCAAGTACTTCTTAAAACAAATTTCTTGAATTTGTAACCCCAAGACTCAGGATACAGAAGCAGAACGGTGTTACAGACAAGCTAGGGCTATGTAGAAAGATCCTATCTCAAAAAGCCAAAACCATGTCATTTCAATCAAGAATAATGTGCTATGTATTCTTCAACTAAAAGAAACATAGGGGAAAGGCAAGAAAAGAAAAAGATAAAAACCCAAGTCATCGAATATGATCCACAACTTGTTGTGCAGTGTATTTTCCCAAGCTCTTTTCCAATTTGACACAACTTCCTTGCCATCTAGGACATTTAGGAATGGAGACTAAAGAGCCAGTAATATAGCTCAGAAAGTAGAGAGAGTTCCTAGTGTGCACCAGGCACTGGGATCAATCCTCTAAATGCATAAACCGCCAAGGCAGCATACACCTGAAATTCCAGCTCTTGGGAGATGGAATTTCAGAAACTCAGTCATCCTCAGCTACATAGGAATTTTGAGGACAGTCTTTCTAGATAAGATCTTATCCTTAAAAAGAAAATCAGAGCACACCAGCATAGAGGCATGAGAACAATGTAGATGCAAGATGAACTTCTGTCCAGTCTTGCCACTTACCAGCCGTGTGATCTCATGATCTTGCATGCAATTCTCAAGCACTGAAGTTTAGATTGGCTCTCTTTGGAGCTGACTTTAACAATCATGTCATGTATGACTGTTGGAATATATAGGCTATGAATCATCTGGCATGGTTTCTGCAGATAATTGTGTATATAACAGATGTCAGTTGAGTTTGGATATGAAGTTGACCACATACCTATCCACTTGGGGAGTAGTCTACAAGAGAATCAGTATAAAATCAACCCCAAAATGCTGCTTTCCAAATAAGTCATGATCCTGTCTCTCTAAAAGTAAACTATTTTGATGTGAATAACTCTTCCCACACTGAAGAAACTTAAATTTCTTCAACTGAAGAAGCTGAGAATTAATTTTAAAGTTTCCTCCCCTCCCAGCTGCTCATCTTCTGCTGTACTAATTTTATTGCCACCAGATCCTAGAGACTGGTTAAAATTGGCCAAACAACAATCCCTTGGTTCTGGCTCTCCCAGGCAAAGAGAAGAATGGCAGCTTGGAGATCTCTAGGCAGCACCAAAGATTCTTACCCTGCTATCTTGGAAACCCTTATATAAATCTGTTCGGCCTTGTGGGTCAGGGTATAGAGCTGTATATAACAGCATAAGGCTGTAATCTTAGCACTTTGGAAGTGAAAGCAGGAATATCAGTTCAAGGCCAGCCTTGTCTACATGAGATCCTGTCTCAAAAAGCCAAAACAAACAAACAAAATTTTCTTAGTGCAGACAGTATGTTTAAACACACCAGGAAGAATCCCAGGATGCTTACCATTCAAGCATCAGCCAGGGATTCTTCTCTCATTCAACTGGAATCCCAAGAGAAAAAGTTAATAGCTTTGATCCTATTGTATTATCTGTCCTCAAAGACTTACTAAGAGTCAGGGCTATGGCATTGACTCGAGATGTGTGCACTTGAGTGATGACAAGCGGAGTCTCACTTCTCAGCTTGACACTTCTTGCTTACATATTCTCTTCTGCATGCTCCTAATAAGACAGCTGTACCTATATTCTATCCATCTCAAGAAAGGGCATGTGGTCATTTACCATCACATACCTCCCCGAAACCACACGCATTCCAAACAAACAAACAAACAAACAAACAAACATATCCAAGTTTGAGCTAGACGTAACTCAGGTGTTAAGAGTATTTGATGTTACTGCAAAGGACCTGGGTTCAGTTATAAGCATCCATACTATGGCTCACAATCAGCTGAAACTCCAGTTCCAGGGGATTTGGTGCCATCTTCTAACCTGTGGGCCCCAGGTACACATGTTAAACATACATACATTCAGGCAAAAACACTCATACACATAGAAAGTCAAATAAATAAAACTTTAAAAATATATCCAAATAATGTTTCGCCAATAAATGAATCAGTGAGCAGAGATCTTAAGATTTATTACCACTTTTTCCTGTTTTATTAATCAAACTAATCTAGGTGCACATTTTAGAGTTGACTAAATAGATTAAAGGAACTCAAAGATTAACCATTAAATAGTTCTCTCTATTTTCTCAAAAGCTGGTAAGACAGGAAAGAAATTATGATCACTCATAAACTTACATTGCAAAGATAATGTAACACATTTTAATTACAATTGGAGAAAGTACCCAAAAGGGGAAAAAAAACAGAACACGAAGTTGCCCCACACTGTGTTCTACCCATACCCAGACTAAACTTTATCCTCCTTTACTGAAAATTGTGCATGTCCTCTTTCAAACCAGAAATGAGGCTGCTTCATGTTGTTATCAACATGGGACTAAGCTGAGGGGCCCTTTCTGACTCTGGCTCTCCCTTTCTCATCTCTGAATGCCTCCCTATACAAGGATGAGAAATGAGTTGGGGCCCTACTTGTAAGCTTGGCCAAAAACTCAAGGACTTTCATCTTGGTGGTTTCAGAGTAGGCTCTTGGACCCCATAAGAACTGATAGCGTGGTGGATAACTCTTGGGTACCTGCTGATATATCAGATAATTTTGGTACACTAAATCTCTAGTGAGGAACTCCCTGGGCTCCCCATAAATGAAGTGCTCCTTCCCATCATATATTCCCATCATATTCAGGAATTCCCACATGCTTTCTTCACAGGCACAGTTTCCCTCTATGAATATCACACCCAGAATAACTATCAGGAAGCCATTTCTGGGCAGTCTCTGGTTGTTAGTCATCACGTCTTCATATGTGAGGCCCAGTGAGTTGGTCAAGACATAAGAGCTGCCTACTGCCTCATTTTCCTTTATATCAATGCCAAAAATCATCTCCAAGCACTTACAAGCTTCCTCAAAGATAATGGGGAATTGATTCTCGTAGTCTGTGACAACTCTGAGCATTTCCACTTTCTCGATGGGTTCCTTCATTCTATATTTGAGGATAAGGAGATTCACCAGTTCAGTCACCTTTTGGTTTTGGAGTTTTCTCCATAAGAGAGTGTTGAAATGCTCTTCTTCCTGGCTGCCGTATTCTTCCTCCGAATTGCTGCATGGCGTGAAGGTGTACAGGCTCTGATGACTTTGAGAAATATTCATCATCCAGGCAACAGAACCTTCCACCCGACTGGGATTGTACCAGGTCAGAGGATGGGATGAGAAAGTAGAAGGTGGAGAAGGTCGGGAAGGGAAAGAGATTTTTAAAGTGGCAGATAATGTGAAAGAGACAGTATCACCATCAATGCTCTCCCATTCCTCCTCCTCTACATACTCAACTTCTTCCTCCTCTTCCACTTCCTCCATATCTCCTGCTACTTCCACCTCTTCCACTTCCTCTTCATCATCTGCTATTTCCTCCTCCTCTCCAGTTTCTTCCTCCTCCTCTTCATCATTGTCTTCCTCCTTCTCTCCCTCCTCCTCTTCTTCCTCCTCCTCTTCTTCCTCCTCCATTTCTTCCTCCTCCTCTATTTCTTCCCCCTCCTCTTCCATTTCTTCCTCTTCATCTTCCTGTTCTTCATCAGGCAATATATATATTTCAAAGGCATCCTGGAAAACATTCTCCAGGCTGAAGTATGGGTAATATGGCATAATGTATCAAACTGGTGATGGCAGTATACACAGGAGTGTGGTGAATGGATTTCACTAACCTGCAGGAGAGAAAGGTAGTGTGAGTGGTCTCAGCTCAGAATTTCCTTCCTGATGGTTTGAACAAAAGCATACTCACAGGACTCCTTTGTATGTGATGTCCCAGAGCTCTGCAAGGCTGCCACTTTCCTTGTTGTTTGTCCTACTGGAACCTGAAGATGGATATGAGAAAGATCCTCAGCATTCAGGTCACAGGAAGATCCTGAGTCCCTAGGGCCCACAGTAAGACATGTGTCTAGGTACCTGGGACCCCTTGGTTCTAGGGTTTGGGTACTGTGCTGTGCTTGGTGCATATTCAGGATAAGCTTCTCATCTTAGCTACTTTATTTCCTGAACCTTTTCTAGTCTGTAATTTGAAGTACTATTACTCACATCAAGGCCTTTGCTGCCATTTCTTGCAGCTCTTTAAAATGAGCTGAGAGAATATCCCACGCTGCAGACTTCCAAAGCAACCCTAAACTGCTCAGTGCAACTGGGTTAGACATTACTCTGAAATCACCAGAATTCCAGGTTTATGGTCCCCTTTGAGTTTACCTTTACTCTGGCAAGTCTTAGATCTTACTCACCTGCTGAACTGTGAAAACCCCTATGGATAACAGCTCACACTCCTGAGACAAAGAAAATAAAGCTTAGGAATTCCATCCCCAAGCCCGACTGTGAAGGGACTCCCTGAGATGACAGTTAAGAACTGATCAAACTCTGGGTTCTATCCCCTAAATGAGAGACATACTTTTCTCAATCTGAACTTGACAGAGCCTGGGGCTGTATCATCTGCTGACCACAGTTTGCTCCTCTGAGCAATACTTTGAGATTACCAAGATAGAGAAGACAATGTACCACATCCAACCATGTCCCTCAGGGCATCTAATAAGCTAACAGTCAGCATGGGAAAAGTAGCAACAGATACACTTCAGTTCTAGAAAGTGGGACCATATGCTCAGATCTTACTAAAAATCCTTAACCCCTGGCAGTCCTGGACTTAACTCCTCACTCTTCTGACCGGATGGACTGTCTAATCATACTATTTCCTCTTCAGACCAAGTTCCTCAGTTCCCTGAGAATGCAAGATGACATAGAATGGATACTAAACTCTCACTCTGCTAACGTCACAGACACTTATACAAAGGCTTTCCTTGTCTCCCTGGAACACTCCATACAAAACTAAAATGGCATCAAATCCACTGACACCTGTTCAAGGTCAGTTAGGTTGAGGGCAACAGTCCTACTTGTGGAGAGTCTCCTGTACTCTTTAACAGGATCTGCCCATCTCTTTTGACCTGAAGTGTGTCTGGTTAACCAGAACCTCACCATCTGGAAACATTATAGATTCTTGCCCTTTGGAGAGCTTATGGCAGAAGTCAAAGCACACTCCATTAGATCACCACAAGCTATATCCTCCCTTTGCTGGAAGTAAGTTGAAAGTTGGACTCCTTCCTTTCTTAGGGGAAGAAGTAAATAAGGGGAAATGGAAGTATGGCAGGGAGGAGTGAAACTCCTTCTATCCTCACCAAGGACTGTAATTTGATACCAAACAAGTCTTTACACAGACTAACCCTCACAGAAATTTAACTCCTTTGATCAAAGCCCTCCTTGACCCATCACTCACAAATACCAAAAGTATCACCTCTGACAGATCTTGCCAGCAGTATTCTAAGGTTTACACCTGTTGAGTGTGGGGCCACCTCACTTGAAATTATACTCTTTGTTTTCTTATGCTGATTACAAGAGAGGGTTTCTTCTCACCTTCCACCCCTGACTCCCACCCAGTCAATGTAGCTAAATTGGCCCTGACAGGATCTGGGAACTTTTTTGCAAAGGTGCCCTGGCCATCTTTGATAAATCTTTATTTCTCTGAGAAGCTAATGAAAGGTGAAGTGTGGTTATATTTTGTACCTCTCTCCAAGGTCTCCCAGGGTTGATGGCTGTGAAAAGACCCCATGGTTTTACTAGGAGGAGAGGTTAAACCCTCTGATCACCCTCAGGCTACTTACATTGTTCATTTCTGCAAGATAAACTTCCCCAATTCCCTGCAGAAATGACAAAGCACATCTAGAGCTGCTGCCCATATCTTGAACGCTTGGTAGGGTTTTTATGAGTACTCTTTGTCTACGATAGTAAGAACTGCATGTTTTCCTCAAGGGATTTATATTTACACCTAACAAGCCATGTGCAGACTTTATTATGTTCATGTGACCCGTGTACAGTCTGCTTCCAAAAGCCTCATCTCCCTTAGAACTCTCAGATGCGTAACTTGGGAAGGATTATGATATGACCCTGCCTGAAATACCCGAGACAAATGGGATATGGCATTGTACATTATGGGGAAGCAGTGGGGGGGGGCTTTCAACCTTCCCTCAGAGTTTTCCATATCCTCTATCTCATGACATTTCTCATGGCTGACCTAAGTCCAATCTCCTTCCAGACAGCCTTACCTCCCCTGAAGATCCCAACCCCCATGGAAAGTTGTAAACAGTACACACCCAACCCAACCAGGCTGGAGCCTCCTAAAAACTGTCGATTCAAATAGCAATAATACACCCTATTTCTCTCAAGGAGGACAAGTCTCTCATTCTTACATCGGTCTTCTAGCACAAGACTGGCCACGTCTCCCTGTTCATAGAAGTCCAAAAATCCTCCCAAAATGCTTTGTCTCTCTGAGACTCCTGACTTTGGGGCAGGGGGACAGCATTAAAGGAAAGTGCTTCTATCCAGCAGAAAGCCTTCTGGGAAAAAAACTGCTGGGAGTGGCAATACTAGCACCCACAATGCATTTGGGGAGAAAAAGGTTACAAGCCCACCCCAAAGGGCCTCCCTTTAATATGCCCAAGACTAGGACTCCTTCCCTGCTGACCAAAGTCCAGTCCTCACAACAAAAAACCTTACCTTTCTTGGGACAAGAAAGAAATCAGGAGCCTTAGGCGGTATTCCCTCGGAAGAGCGGCTGTCCACAATAGACACCGTGGGCGGGACTTCCAGTTCAATTTTCTGTTTTCCCTTAAATGATTGGCCAGGTCTAAGCCCCTCCTTCTGGCGCTGTGAAACCTGGGGCCTCGGAATCTCCCGAGAAAATTCTGGAAACAGTACATCTGGGCACCAGGGAGCCAGAACTGTGTACCAGTGAGCATTACAATAGGGTGGTTTGGCAGCCAGGGCCAGATGGGACAAATATTTTATCTGAAGGGAGAAGAACCCTAAATCCTTTCAGTTCCTCACCTGATAACCTAGCAAGGTTCAGGACACCATCCTCTGCTACCCTAAGCAAACCTAAATGACTTTCTTAGATGAAACTTATACTTTATTCATTACAATTTCCAACATGGAAGTTATAGGATGTGCACCACACTCTGGTATGATTACTGTGGGAAGTCGGCTATGTGTAGACTCTCCTCGAGCTCAGTCCTGACTTGGGAGACCTGACTTTGCACTTGTCAACAATGCCTTTTCTCTCTTGGAATTAAGTTCTCTGGAATTTAAGCAACTGTCCATTCTGGAAAGCCAGCAGGGGGCAAGTGAAGAAGAAAAAAAAATTAAGCTCCAGGGCTTCCCAGAGTTTACAATTTAGATAGGGTGGGGCTGAGGCCAGTGTTTAGTTCAGTCAGAAATAGTAGGAATGGATATAATCTTTCCTCAACTGTTTATATTTAATCCTGACAAGGCATAAATCCCATTCCTTTTGCTGACTGCATGATCTGTCCTTCAGGCCAAGGTCCTTATTTCGCTGAAGATTTCCATGTAGGAAAATAAAAAGTGGGTACTTATGGCAGAGTTTACTACCTAGACCTCCCCTGGCCAACATTCCCTGGGGCCTCTCAGAGATCAAGACTCGTCCCCCAAAAGGCAGATGGGCCAGGCTGACAGACAATGTGAAGTCTCATAAGGCCCCCTCAATTGTAGGATTTAACTACCCCAAAGCCTGCACTTCTTTGTCTGCTAAAGTATGCTTATTGTCTCCAAACTATGGTCTTTGCCTCCTTGGAAGGCCCTTCCTTACAAAACTAGAACTGAAGAGGCCTGCTCATCATGAATCGTCCTCTGAAGCCTTCCAGGACTCACATCAGCAGCAGAATGACAATCTGAGGGATGTTCTCCACTCAGAGGGAACTAACTGGTTGACCTCCTAGTACTCATTTTGGAGGTCCTTATAAGACACTGCATCCCTCCCTGCCATCTCTGAGCATTTGCTTAACCCAAACTCTTACAGAGAATGGTTTTAAGTCCTGGGCCAGATCCTAGAAGGGAGAAAAGCCACACACATGACAGCATAGGACACCTCCCCTCGATCCCTAACAAAACACACACCATACACACACACACACACACACACACACACACACACACACACACAGTCTCTTCACCAGTGGAAGCCTTGGACTTTGGAAACGTTTTCATCTAAAACTTTTTTTTTAAAAGTGATTGAGAATAATTCAGTTTATAGTTTTTCGAGATGCTTAGGTATTAGGAATTACATAATGGAAGGAAGGAATGAGAAACATGGAAATGGGGCAATAAAGTATAAATGAGAGAGAAAGTACATGGGTTAACATGTGAAGGGTAACAGAGAAAATAAAGTAGAGAAAAAGATAACAAAGTCATAAGAACCTATTCAGATGAGACAAGAGCTAAACCGAAACAACCAAGCCAATGAAGTTCAAGGGTATAAATATAAATATATAAATGTGTTAAAATAGAAGATAGTGCATAAGCCAATATTTCTTCCCTTGTTGTTCTGAAGGTAGCTTTTCCTACTTCCTTGATTATCTTCTGTCTAAGGCTGGGCAGGTGTGGAGAGGGCCGATATACTTAATAATTCAAGTTAAGTAGATTAGTGCATCAGTAAACTTTTATCAGAACCACTTTTTTGTAATCAATGGCAAATATCACAAACACCAAATTAGTCAAGGTTCAGAGAAAAAGAAATTAATGAATACTCAAGCCTAGTTATGGCATTTGTGTCATAACCCCTCCTCTCAAGACAAGAATCATTGCAGAACAGGGGTATAAAGAGTGTAAGAGTCAGAGGTAGTAGATGACTCTAAGGAAACTGTTTTCTGTGCACAGCACAACAATTATGACAGTCTGAAAAAGACCTGTGAAAGCTTATGCCAGATCAAATCCCAACATGCAGAGTAGAGCTGAGCACAAAGTCTCATACCTAGCAAATGAGTCATTGGAAATCAATAGATGTTAGGAGAGGAAAATTTCAGTTTTCTTTGAGTATAGCTCCTGGAAAATCAATCATGTTTCAATAAAAGACTAACCATTGAAGATTATATGAGAACCACAAATTGGACTTGAATTATTTTTTAAAAAGCAGAAGGAAAGAAAAAGAAAGAAAGAAAGAAAGAAAGAAAGAAAGAAAGAAAGAAAGAAAGAAAGAAAGAAAGAAGGAAGAGGAGGGAGAAAGAGAAGGGGGGAAGGAAGGAAGGAAGGAAAGTTGGGTGAGTAGGAAAGATAAGTAGATTTTGGAGAAGTTATAAGGCAGATATGACCAAAGCATATTGTAAAAAATTCTCAGAAGACTAATAATGAAAATAAACAAGTTAACCTATTAATCAAAAATTACTAGGAATTCAAAGATATAGATGTAACATTAAAAGATTAAACTATATACAAATATTATTATTTTTTAAAGTTGAAATAGTATAGACTTCCATACTCATTCTACAAAATCAATATTAGCCCAACACCAGAAATGGACAGAAGCACAACTCCTAACAGAAACAAAAATATAACTGTAAGTCAATATTTCCAATGAACAGAAATGGGGAAAATGTATAAAATTCTAGTATGTTGAATCTGAAAGTATATAAATAAATTTATTCATCATAATGAGAGATTGCCTACATATAGAAACCAATATCCTCACTAGCCAGAATGAGGACAAATATCAATCATGTCAATGCATACGGAAAAACATTCAGTAGTCTTGAATAGCCCTTCATGATTAAAAAAAATTCCTGAGTATTTTAATTACTGAAAAGCCATACTATAGCATAATGAAGTATGTATGTGAAAAACTCAGATCTCAAATTGAAGTCAAGGTCTCTAAAGATATATGCAAGATAAAATGAGCTCATGTGAATGAGTCCTAATCTAATGTGACTGGTAGAAGAAAAGAATATCATACAGAAACACAAAGACGAAAAACTGTGTGAACACAAAGGGAGAAGGTAACCATCTAAAGTCAGGGAGAGAGAGAGAAAGGAAAACCATCTCTACGTATGACTATAACAAAACAAACGCACACTGTTTCATTTATCCAATCTGTGGTACTTTGTTATGAAACCCCAGGAAAGTAATTTAGCAAAATAGGTTATTGTAGTGAAAACTATTTCCTAAAGTTAAATCATTCCTCAGATATGGTCCATTCTTTTGTTTGATTTGCTTTTTATATAAAGTTTTTCTATATAGTCCAGGCTACTTGAACATGCTATGCAGTCAGCCAGGCTGCAGTGTATGTTCCTCCTGCTTCAGCCACAGATCCTTCTGAGCCACTCCTTTTTCCCTAAAAATCATTCATTTAGCATTCCAAGTGCCATGGCAGTCACAGTTTTCTTTTATTGTTTGGAAATTCAGAAACATATACTTCTTTTAAAAGACTGGATTAATGAGCCAAATTGACCTGGCACTTAGCATTAATGATCATCAATATATGAAGTTAATGTTCCTCTTTAAAAATCCCCACTCCCTACTCTGGAGTAATATGAAGCAAATGGAAACAGCACATTCCTTCATCACTTAGTATTATAATGTGCATTCTTAACACCTAGGCTCATGAAATATGAACTTAAAAGATTTATTAATGCTACAAAGATTAATTGAATTGATTGAAACTGTTCAATTATCATATTTACATAATGGTTTTATAATTTTAAAAGTATTTTCTTTAAAATGCTATTTAAATGCATTCTATACACTATAAATATAGAATAAGCTTAAGCATATGTACCTGCTGGTGATATAAATGCTTGTTCCACAAAA
The DNA here is from genome assembly GCA_036184795.1 of Tokudaia tokunoshimensis. Taxonomy (NCBI): domain Eukaryota; kingdom Metazoa; phylum Chordata; class Mammalia; order Rodentia; family Muridae; genus Tokudaia; species Tokudaia tokunoshimensis. Next base: position 126,331,832 of record BTHU01000023.1, on the reverse strand, counting down.
ATAAAAAAATCTATCATTAGAAATGAGTTAATAAGCTTAATAACATGGACAAGTCAAAGACTGTCTAAAAATGTATGAACAATGGTAAATAATTGACATGATGGAATGTAGTGCAAAAAATTAGCCATGCAAGTGATGGAGAAGCACAATAGAGAGACTGGGGACACTGGATACCTGTCTACATAAGGGACTCACTCCCACCTCTAGACAGAAACACAAAAGAAGGAAACGGTGTTGTTCAAGTCTAGGTGCTGCATTGCACATGCTGGGGAGCCATAGGGGGAATATTCATTACTTTTCTCCTATAACAGCACAGTATCTGACAAAATCAACATTTAGCTTATCATGCCAGAGATGTGGCAGCAGAACCCCATAGAGGTTGATGGGAAAAGAGAGTAATGAATGCTTATAGGCCTTCTCTGTGTTCTCCCTCTCAACACACTACTCATTTCTGAGATGGGATAAAGACTTGTCCATCTACTCTACTGAACTATGAGCTCTGTGGATGCAAAGACCATGCTGCTTCTCCAATGGTAGCCACAATGTCTGCATAGTACTTGCAGCACAGCACACAGCATGCATTGTCAATATTCGGTCATTAAATCACTTGACTGTTTATTGTTTTTTGAATTGTTAAATAAATTATGTAACTGTTTTAACTATGCTTTTCTGAAGTTGAAAATCACACAAAAGATATGACTCTAGTGATGTAAACACAGAAAGTGACTACATAGACCATTTTTTTTGCTAGAAGTAATTAGCATCAAGCATTATATGACCCAGGAATCCCATTAGTTGCCATATTTGCATTGCAGTATTTGTGGTTGGGAAAGAACATTAGAAATCTATTAAGATTTCAAAGTGAAGGATTTATGGAAGGAATTTGGTGGTAGTCTTAGGAAAAGAATCTTGAAAAGTTCATTTTGGTGTTTCCTATAAATTACTTTAGTAACAGGATTTTCTCAAAACTCATGAGTATAAGCTAGAACTATTGGTCACAAAGATTGGTAGAGCATATCTCTTCCAGGATTTAATATAAACATGAACATGACCACCTAGCCTAGGTGTCTGCATGATTTCCGTATTTCACAACTGTCTAGCTGAAAACAAACTTTCTTGATTCTGTACTATTCCCAACATTCAGTTACACAAACTGAGGTCTGCAACATGGAGATGGACTTGAAGAAACATCTGTTCTTGTTACCTTGTGTCCCACCTTACACCTGTTAGAAAGTGTTTTTCTATGAACTAAAAGGCTAACCCTATGTAACTATTCATTAGTTCCATTTCTACTTTATGGAACCACAATGACTTTAATGAGAGAATCGTTTGACAACCCTTGATGTTTGGAAATGTATGGCCTGTCATCCTCAACCCCTTTGTTCACATCCATTAAAATTTACAACAGAGTTAATGACAAACACTACAACACAATGCCAATAAGACTATTAATAGAAAACTCCACACTTTTGGCTGGGGAGATGGTTCAGTGAAAAATGGTACTTGTTGCCCAAGCATGAGAAAGTAAGTTCAACACCCAGCACCCATGTAAAAAGCCAGACACAACCACACATATATCTATAACACCAGAACTGGGGAGGGGTTGGGAAGCCAAGGCAGAAGGCAGAGTAGGGCTTACTAGTTACTGAACAGCTTAGCTCCAGTTTCAAGGAGAGATTCTTATCACCTATTTCAAGTGATAAGCCAAAGAGTGATAGAACATGACACCCACTCTCTTTCACTAGCCACCATGTATCATGTAAGTACATACACCATACACAAACATACAAAAAATTCAATAAATGAAAACTCCACATTCAGAAAGCCCACATATATTTTCATTTGTAAGACATCTTACTATATAGCCAATGCCTCCAACATGCTAGGATTATAGACATATGCCAATATGCCTTGCTTTCTAAAAAAAAAAAATCTACATTATTTTACCTGAACCCACAGGAACCAAGTCAGAAAAATATATATCTTTATATATTATATAATAATATAGATATCTATATTTTATCTTAAAGGTATTTGTATCTGAGAGTCTTCTAGACTGTTTGCTCTGGAATTAAATGCATAGCTTGACAAAATCAGTATTCGAGGATGGAAATGAATGAAGATGAGGGTATGAAATCTGCTTTCAGGATCAGAACACAACATTTTTCTCCTTAGCATAGAGATGATTGTGTGAGGGGCTAGCATGGTAGTGACTTATAATAGCCAGAAGCTGGAAAGAACCCAGATGTCCCTCAATGGAGGAATGGATTCAGAAGATGTGGTATATTTACACAATGGAATACTACTCTGCAATTAAAAACAATGAATTCATGAAATTCCTAGGCAAATGGTCAGAACTTGAAAATATCATCCTTAGTGAGGTAACCCAATCACAAAAGAACACACATGGTATACAGTCACTGATAAGGGGATATTAACCCAGAATCTCAGAATACCCTAGACACAATTCGCATATCAATAGATTTCCAAGAAGAAGGAAGGAGAGACCCCTGGTCCTGGAAAGACTGGATGTAGGGGAATGCCAGGACAGAGAAGCAAGAGGGGGTTGAATGGGGAAAAGAGGGAGGGAAGGGGTCTTATGGGACTTTCGGGGAGGGAGGAAACGGGAAAGGGGAAATCATTTGGAATGTAAATAAAAAAAACTTAGAAAATAAAAAAAAAAAACAAGTGAGAAAAAAAGGGGGGGGATTGATTGCCTGATGAGAAGAGTATAGACATGACACCAGGCTTACAACCACATCCTAACTTCGTTTGTGCACTAATTAGTATTTTTTTAAATGTTATTTAATTTTTTAAGAATAAGGTATATTGTTACACATTGTGCCATTAATTGTTACCATTTTTTAAAATTCCTCCTTTCTATTTTCCCATCTATACCAAAATGCCATATTTCATATTTCCTTTGGAGCATCTCATTCTGTTTCAAAAAAAATCTTTTTCTTTTCGCGTTCCACTTCTGCAATACACTTAAATAATTACACTCAATACATTTCACTTGAATGTTTTACCTTCTCTTCTTATTTATTTCTGATATTTTATGGAAAATTGCTTAAGTGATGAAACACTATTGCCAAGTATATCTGCAGGCAAAAGAGAAAATGGTGAATTTACAGTGAGTAAACACCACATTATGAATATCCCCCAAGAACTGATGTTTATAACAGGCAGGCAATTTTTGCCATACTCAAAAGGAGTCATAAAATTCTCTATAATCTATAACATATCATATGGACAACAGAATGGAACTCCAGGCAGCAATTTCCTCATGGCAAACGGACAAAATAACAAACAAACCAGGCTGAGATATGAAGTATTTACAGCGGGACAGGATACTAATTTCAGATACAGTTTTAATGTTCTAACTGTCAGAAGAGTAGAAAAATTCTTGAGGTAAAGAATTACTCTGTAGACCAAACTACTTTCCCTCTTCTGTGTTATATCAAATGTTGTTAAATAACCTCTTAAAATGTGTTTGCTATACAAAATAATAAAAATACATAAAGAAAACTGCAATAAGCCACGGTGGGAGATACAGGAAAAACCAGAGCTAAAGTGCCTTATTTCCCGGTACTTCCATATCTCCTTCAACAATTAATTCTCTTCATCAGAATGTATGGGGATCCCTTCCAACTATGCACACTTCTTTAGGGGACACCAGATAAGTGTTCTGCAATTCAATTCAATCAGATTGGAGAGAGCCTCAGATTTCACAGGTTGAGGGCTCGTTCCACTCTCACAAGACAAACACTTCAGAAGCAAATCACCAATCCCTAGCTATGGCCTGTGCTTCTAGCCAGCAAGCTTTATCTGTCAGATTCCATCTGGCTTTATTTTGACCTAGGTAGGGATAGTACATAGGATAAACATAAGGAAAGCAAAGAGCAAAGTACACAGGAACATGGAGGAATGGGTCGAGATAGTTAATTCATCTTAGGTGCTTCACACTGCAGGAAGACCCAGGTGTTTTGATATACAAGCCAGTTTCCACCTAGTCCTTTTGTGTTTTAAAAAAAAATCATTATATAGGAATGACTGATTATATGTTCAGCCTGTTGGTGATTGGTTCAACTTCAGGGCCCTCTCTTCTACGAGACTGGAGGGTGAAGGTGAGAACTTCAATCTTTTAATCGGGTTTGGATCTTTCTGATACGCCCCCCCATTCTAAAGTTTTGTATAACCTCACATCCACAAGTCATCTCGTTGGTACATATAAAATGTACAAGCCCAGCACAAAGTCAAGCCAATGAGCATTCTATCTCAGAGGAGTGTATGACTCACAAGTCCCCATACCTAATTGAGAAGCTGTGGACAGACAGTTGATAGTTTCTAGGTGAGGAAGGGTCCATTTTTGTTAACAGTGTAGCCCCTGCTGAGTGGATCAAGCGCTTATAGATGGCCCCACACCCATGAATAAATAGGTAGTACAAATTGGATTATGGAAAAAAAGATATGATGTTGGGTGTATGGGAGGTGTAGAGTGGATCTGGGAGGAGTTAGGAGGAGGAGTGAGGAGTGGATATGACTAAAATACATTGCATGAATTTTTTTTAAAAGAATGTGTGTGTGTGTGTGTGTGTGTGTGTGTGAGACATATGGAAGATGGAAGTCTGGTTACAAAGGTTTTAGGTCCTTTTTGCCAGGAACTGGAATGGGGATCAATATGTTTCACATATTACCAAAATCTGTGGGTAAAAGTCTTTAAAACATCAGTATATCTGCCTTTAACTTTTTTCCTATTGTTACTGCAAAATCCATAGCCCTCATCTTAAAGAGAATAAGAGAGAGTTTGCTCTGAGGCCATTCTAAGTGACCATGTTCCATGAACACAGATTTGTTACTCTAAATTCCATGTTGCAACATGGAAGCAGTTTTATCAAGTTTTTTTTATAGTTCTACAGAGCAGAGACAGTCATAAATCATGGCAAATTTACTAAACATTGGTCGGTATATAATAAAGGTAGGTATAGCTAGATGGGGGAAACATTCTGTAGGCTCAAGAAGCTATGGGTTGGCAGTCTTAGCATTTAGATTGGTATAACCTAGTTGCCTCCTAAGTCAATAGATTCTTAAACACTTTTATTATATTGAACAATTTATTAGTAATATATGGGGAAATAGTAATGCTATTCTGAGCATCAGAAATTAGCCCAAAATAAGGAAATCAGCCTCTGGACCTGCAATCTTCACATCCCTCCACAGTACTGAACTTCTAATCAGCAAGTCCATCTCTGCAGACACAGATTCCTTTCAGGAGTTTTTTGTTCATAGCTAGAAGATTCTTTTCACAGGTTCACACCATGCAAGTATAGAATATCGCTTGCTTAATAGTTAGTGCAAGCCAGGCATGCTCATATGCCTTTAATCTCAGCACTCAAAGGCAGTGTCAGATGACTCTGTAAATTCAAGACTAGTGTGGTCTAGTGAGTTCCAGGGCAGCCAGTGCTATATTGAGAGACCCTCTTACAAAAGCAAAGGTACAAAAGTGAGTTAAAACAGGGACAAAAGTTTGTATTACATAATTTATTAGAGCAAAATATGTGTACATTTCTCCTTACCAGCAACCAGATTTACAATGGACACCAACCATTAAGTGTCCTGTAATTCAGTTTTGATATTATCCGTGTGAAGAAAGCCATAAACTGGTTCTTTCACCACCTAACTAGCATCTGCCTTTACCGTGATTGCATACCTGAGAAGACCCATAAAGGCACAAAGAATTTTATAGTGGTTTGAATCTGAATGACTCCTGTAGAAATCTTGTGTTTGAATGCTTGGAGGAGTATTACCAGGAGGTGAGGCCTTGTTGGAGTAGGTGTGGCCAGGTTGGCAGAGGTACATGAGTAGGAGGTGAGCTTTGAGGAAGTTCAATGCCTGCTGCCTGTGGATCAAGATGTAGAACTCTCAGGTTCTTCTCTAACACCATGTTTGTCTGTACACTGCTATGCTTCCCACCATGACAAGAATGGACTAAACCTCTGAAACTGTAAGTCAACCCCAATTAAATATTTGCCTTGGCCATGGCAACTCTTTACAGTGAATCTAAAACTATTTGAGAATGTGTTCAAAATCCTGAGTTAAAACTGCTTTGAGATACTATCTCACTCCAATCAGAATAGCTAACATCATGTAAACAAAGAGCAAAATACTGGCAAGAATATGATGGAAAAGAGAAACCTGCTATGGTTTCAAAACCTTGCCCCACCTAAGACTGTGGAAGTAACTGAAGAGGTTCCTTAGAAAAATGTCAAAGTAGAACTGTACTATAGCCAACATACACCTCCCCTTGGTTACACTCTTTAGAAGTCAAGTCAACATACTATAGAGTTTTTCTTTGTGGCTCTGTTCACAATAGCTATGAAGACCAGACTAAATGCTGATTGACAGATGAATGGATAAAGTGTGCAACATACACAATTGGATTTAATAAGCCATAAGAAAGAATGAAATCATAAAATTTTAAATGCCAAATGGGTGAATATGAAAAGTATAATATTAAGCAAGATGACATAAACTGAGTGTGATGGTTTGCATATGCTTGTCCCAGGGAGTGGTACTATTAGAAGGTGTGGCCTTGTTGGAGGAAGTGTGTCACTGTAGGGTTGAGCTTAGAGATCTTCCTCTTAGATGCCTGAAGATGCCCAGTCTGTTCCTGGTTTCCTTTGGATAAAGGTGTAGAACCCTCAGCTCCTCCTGCACCAAGCCTGCCTGGATGCTGCCATGCTTCTGCCTTGATGACAATGGACTAAACCTTGGAACCTGTAAGCCAGCCCCAAGTAAATGTCTTTTATAAAACTTGCAGTGGTCATTGGTGTCTGTTCACAACAGTAAAACCCAAACTAATACACTGAGAAAGTCAAATATAGCAGATATTCTATCATATGTCAACTGTACACTAAAATACATTTAAATATTCTATGACTTTTGAAATAAAAAGGGAACCATTAAAGGGGAGGAAAACATATTAAGAGAAGGGAAAATATAACAGATACCATAAGACAAGAAAACAGAGTGGTAGGGCTATTTGGGGAGAGCAGGGACTAGCAAGAGAGAAATGAGGGAACAAGGGACATCAGAAGGAAAAAAATTGATGAATAAGAACAAAATACATTGACACATATTATGAAAATGCAACACTGAAACCCATTTGTTTGCATACAAGTAAAAACAATTGAAAACAAATTATTAAAAGAATCTTTAGGGGGTTGGGGAGATGGCTCAGTGGGTAAAAGCGCTTGGGCAGTTTTCCTATAATTCCATAGCTCAGACAACAGAGAAAGAGGACCCTAGGCTTAAGCAAGCTCTGGCATCAAGTGAAAGACCCTGCTTCAGTGTACAAACTGGAATGCGATTGAGGAATATATCCAGTGTCAATCTCTGGCTTCAACATTCATGCACACATGCAAACCCATACACATGCAAACATACATGTACACTTCATATACATACAAAACTGTGTTTCGTTTAATTTGAAGAGCCCTTTGTGTACGTGAGATAAAAATTCTTCATTAGGTATGCATTTTACAAGTATTTCCTCTTGCCTAGTCCGTGGCTTGCCTTTTCACTTTCTTGCTGGTATCTCTCAGAAAGCAAACAGTTTTCCATTTTAATGTAGTTTAGTTAGCCTCTTAGACCCTTCAAGAATCATGCCTCTGGCATCATAGCCGAAAGAACAATTACCAAATTCACATTCATCTAGATTTCTTATTTTCTTGGGCTCCTATAGTTTTGAATTTTGCACACAAATGTGTGATCTGTTTCAAGTCCTGTATGACCTTCTGCTCCACACGATTTTTTTAAACAGCAATTTTTTCCCATCATATTGTCCTTGCTTCCTTGGCAAGGAGAAGTTCACAGTGTTTATGCCAGGTTTTAGAGGGCTTTCTACGTGTTCACAATACTATACTGTCTTAATTACAGTGTTTTCGTAGTATTATATTGGACAGCATGAGTTCTTAAAATATGGTCTCCTTCAATATTATACTGTATACTCCACATCTTTCCTGATCTAATATAACCAATAAGATAAAGTTGTCAATATCCACAAAATGACATAAGGATTTTGATCAAGATTGCATTAATTCTATAGACAGTTTAGGAAGAGTTAAATTTTGACTGTATTGAGTGTTATTATCCATTCACATCAATTTATTCATTTAAGTTTATTTTGGTATTTTTCATCAGAGTTTTGAAGTTTCTTTGTAGTTTTAACAAAATACATCAAAGGGTACATTCATTTCCTCCTTGATAAAAATCTATAATTTTCTCCTCCAGACATACCCAGCAATAAGAGTTCTGCTGATCTTTCTCATGAAATACTCTAATAAAAGTAAATATAATTTCAGCCTACATATCATCTGAATTAAAATAGCAATGCTAAAAATTAAAAATCCTTTTAATTTTCATAATTGTTTTTCCATCCCTTAGATTTTCACACTTTTTAGAGGTTTGCCTTTATTGCACCTTTTCTATAGTTGTAATTCTTTTTTTAATTTCTTATATTTATTTATTTATTTATTTATTTGTGAGGGCAAGGCATTGTCACAATGTAGAGGCCAGAGTTCAACTTACAGGGTAAGTTCTCTTCTTCCACCATGTGGATCTTGGGATTGAACTCAGGCCAGCAGCAAGCACCTTTGCATGGTGTGCCTCTCACCAGCTCAGACTGTCTCTTTTCATAGTTACATTTGAGTGACTCCATATTTAATTAAATATATTTGCTATCAAATTTAAGTGGAATTTTAAAAGGGTAAATATAGATAACAATCATTTTCTAAAAACATTCAGCTCAACAACAGATGAAATTTGCATAGACACACAGAGATACATACCTAACTAACAGAGTTTAATATAGGTAGTGTCCTACAAAATTCCATGTGTCAAAGACCTGGTCCTTATGGTGCTACTCAGTCTTCTGATCTAAAGATCACAGTCTAAAGATCCACAGCATCTTTAGAAGGTGGATCCTTATATAATATTCTTATATCTTTGATGACATACTCTTGAAAGGATTTAGGGTACCCTGATCTCTTCTTTGTATATCTTGGTTCATAAGTGGCTTTATTTTGTTTTTTTTTTCTGTCATGAGCTTCTACCATAATGTGCCATGCAGATCATATACCAGTCAATTTTGGACATAAGCTTCAAAAAATATGCATCAAAATTCTGAGCAAAATTCCTCAAGTATTTGGCTATCAAAAGATGACTAGCGCGCGTCTACAGGGTGAGCGGCACCACGGAGAGTGCCCTCCGCCATCTTTGCTCCAGTGACTGGGAGGTTGGGACAGCCAGGTTCTGAGACCAACAGGCTTAATGTCGCTTGGGTCTCGGGCGACTTGTGTGTGTGCGGCTCCCAGGTGCGGGGCTGATCTGCAGTGACCAGCGCACCAGCTCTGCTGTGGGACTTCTGCCTGGCAGAGGGACCCCGCACTGGGCGGGAGCCTACTAGCTTTCCTTCCGCGACCTCTGTTCCCGCAGACTGCGCTGAAGAGACAGGTACCCCAAGCTCCCTATCCCCAATATAACATCACTTGGGACACGGCCTGTTGGGGCTTCCGTCTGTGCCCGAGAATGGGTCAGCGCTGTGGTCGTCTGGGTGCCAGATCTGGAGGCCAGCGCATCTGCAGGTGAGCAGTGCAGATTGCACTCCGCCATCTTTGCTCCAGTGACTGGGAAGTTGGGACAGCCAGGCTCAGAGACAGACAGACATAATATCGCTTCGGTCTCAGGCAGCTTGTGTGTAACCTGCTCCCAGGTGCTGGGCTGATCTGCAGTAACCAGCGCGCCAGCTCTGCTGTGGGACTTCTGCCTGGCAGAGGGACGCTCCCTCCCCCCCCCCCAGGAGAGATCACACACCCCTGCACAGGGCAGGAGCCTACCAGCCTCCCTTTGGCGACCTCTGCTCCAGGAATCCACTAGGCTGAGCCTTTAGATGTGCAAGGCCTCCCCAATATAAGATCACTTGGGGCAAGGCACATTAGGGCTCCAAAGTCACTCAGGAGCAGGCAGGCCCCAGAAATCGGTGCCAGGGGAATCCTGGTAATCCAGGGGGGGCAGAAATAGCTTTGCAGGCTCACAGGAGGTCCAACCAACAGCCAGTGGCAGCAGGACCAACTAACACCAGAGGTATCCAGATGGCAAAAGGCAAACTTAGGAATGTTACTAACAGAAATCAAAGTAATGTGGGACCATCCGAACCCAACTCTCCAACAGCAGCAAGTCCTGGATACCCCACCACACCCGAAAGACAAGATCTGGATTTAAAATCACTTCTCATGATCCTATTAGAGGATCACAAGAAGGACACAAATAAATCTCATAAAGAATTACAGGAGACCATGAATCAACGGTTAGAAGCCCTTACAAAGGAAACACAAAAATCGCTTAGAGAAATGCAGGAGAACATGGATCAAAAGATGGAGGCGCACAAGGAGACAACACAAAAATCGCTTAACGAGATGAATCAACGGGTAGATGCACTCACAAAGGAATCACAAAATTTGCATAAAGAAATGCAGAAGAATATGGGTAAACAGATGGATGCCCATAAGGAGGCAACACAAAAATTGCTTAAAGAAATGAATCAACGGTTAGATGCCCTTACAAAGGAAACACGAGAACTGCTTAAAGAAATGCAGGAGACGATGGATCAACAGATGGAATCCCATGAGGAGGAAACACAAAAATCGCTCAGAGAAATGCAGGAGAACGTGGGTCATCAGGAAGAAATCCTGAAAGAGGTAATGCAAAAATACCTTAAAGAAATACAGGAAAATACAAACAAACAAGTGAAGGATCTCAGCAAATCCATCCAGGAACTAAAAAAGAAAGTAGAAACAACTAAGAAATCACAAAGGGAGACAACATTGGAGATAGAAAACCTTGGGAAGAAATCAGGAGTCATAGATGCAAACATCAACAATAGAATACAAGAGATGGAAGAAAGAATCTCAGGTGCTGAAGATTCCATAGAAAGCATCGACTCAACAGTCAAAGAAAATGCAAAATGCAAAAAACGTGTAACCCAAAACATCCAGGAAATCCAGGACACAATGAGAAGACCAAACCTAAGGATTATAGGTATAGATGAGAGTGAAGATTTGCAACTTAAAGGGCCAGTAAACATCTTCAACAAAATTATGGAGGAAAACTTCCCTAACTTAAAGAGAGAGATGCCGATGAACGTACAAGAAGCCTACAGAACTCCAAACAGACTGGACCAGAACAGAAATACCTCCCGTCACATAATAATCAAAACACCGAATGTTCTAAACAAAGAAAGAATACTAAAAGCAGTAAGAGAAAAGGGCCAAGTAACATACAAAGGAAGACCTATCCGAATCACATCAGACTTCTCACCAGAGACTATGAAAGCCAGAAGATCCTGGGCAGATCTCATGCAGACACTAAGACAGCACAAATGCCAGCCTAGACTACTATACCCAGCAAAACTCTCAATCACCATAGATGGAGAGACCAAGACATTCCATGATAAAACCAAATTTTCACAATATCTTTCCACAAATCCAGCCCTGCAACGGATAATAGGTGGAAACCTCCAATACAGGGAGAGAAACAACACCCTGGAAAAAATGAGATAATAACCTTCTTGAATCAAACCCAAAAGTAGATAACCACTCAAACATAAAGATAGCGTCAAGAATGGCAGATGGCAATAATCACTATGCCTTAATCTCTCTTAATATCAATGGTCTCAATTCCCCAATTAAAAGACATAGACTAGCAGACTGGATACGTAAACAGGACCCAGCATTTTGCTGCATGCAGGAAACGCACCTCAGTGTCAAAGACAAACACTACCTCAGAGTAAAAGGCTGGAAAACAATTTTACAAGCAAATGGCCCCAAGAAACGAGGTGGAGTAGCCATCCTAATATCGGATAAAATTGATTTTCAACCTAAAGTCATCAAAAAAGACACAGAAGGACACTACATACTGATCAAGGGAAAAATCCACCATCAAGAACTCTCAATTCTGAATATCTATGCTCCAAATGCAAGGGCACCCTCATTCGTAAAAGAAACTTTACTAAAACTCAAAGCACACATCGCACCGCACACAATAATAGTGGGTGACTTCAACACTCCGCTCTCTGAAATGGATCGTTCAGGAAAGCAGAAACTAAACAGGGACACAGTAAATCTAATTGAAGCCTTGGACCAAATGGAACTAACTGATATATATAGAACATTTCATCCTAGAGCTAAAGAATACACCTTCTTCTCAGCTCCTCATGGTACCTTCTCCAAAATTGACCATATAATTGGTCACAAATCAGACCTCAACAGATACAAGAAGATAAAATAATCCCATGCCTCCTATCAGATCACTATGGAATAAGGGTGGTCTTCAATGGCAACAAAAACAAAAGAAAACCCACGTACACATGGAGGCTGAACAATGCTCTACTCAATGATAACTTGGTCAAGGTGGAAATAAAGAAAGAAATCAAAGACTTTTTGAAAGTTAATGAAAATGAAGGCACAACATACCCTAATTTATGGGACACAATGAAAGCAGTGCTAAGAGGAAAATTCATAGCCCTGAGTGCCGCCAAAAAGAAACGGGAGACAGCATACACTAACAGCTTAATGGCACACCTGAAAGCCCTGGAACAAAAAGAAGCAAATACACCAAAGAGGAGTAGAAGGCAGGAAATCATCAAACTCAGGGCTGAAATCAATCAAGTAGAAACAAATAAAACCATACAAAGAATCAACAAAACGAGGAGTTGGTTCTTTGAGAAAATCAACAAGATAGATAAGCCCTTAGCCAGACTAACCAGAGGGCACAGAGATAGTATCCAAATTAATAAAATCAGAAACGAAAAGGGAGAGATAACAACAGAAACTGAGGAAATTCAAAACATCATCAGATCCTACTACAAAAACCTGTATTCAACACAACTAGAAAATCTTGAGGAAATGGACAATTTCCTTGACAGATACCAAGTACCAAAATTAAATCAGGATCAAATAGACCATCTAAACCGTCCTATAACCCCTGAAGAAATACAAGTTGTCATTGGAAGTCTTCCAACCAAAAAAAGCACAGGTCCAGATGGTTTTAGTGCAGAATTCTATCAGACCTTCAAAGAAGACCTAACACCAATACTCTTCAAACTGTTCCACAAAATAGAAACAGAAGGAACACTACCCAACTCGTTCTATGAAGCCACAATTACACTAATACCAAAAGCACACAAAGATCCGACAAAGAAAGAGAATCTCAGGCCAATCTCTCTTATGAATATCGATGCAAAAATACTCAATAAAATTCTTGCCAACCGAATCCAAGAACACATCAAAACGATCATTCACCACGATCAAGTAGGCTTCATCCCAGGGATGCAGGGATGGTTCAATATAAGGAAATCCATCAATGTAATCCACTACATAAACAATCTCAAAGAAAAAAACCACATGGTCATCTCATTAGATGCTGAGAAAGCATTTGACAAAATTCAGCATCCTTTCATGCTAAAGGTCTTGGAAAGATCAGGAATTCAAGGCCCATATCTAAACATAGTAAAAGCAATTTACAGCAAACCGGTAGCCAGCATCAATCTAAATGGAGAGAAACTTGAAGCAATCCCACTAAAATCAGGGACTAGACAAGGCTGCCCTCTCTCTCCATATCTTTTCAATATAGTACTTGAAGTTCTAGCTAGAGCAATTAGACAACAAAAAGAGGTCAAAGGGATACAAATTGGAAAGGAAGAAGTCAAACTATCACTATCTGCAGACGATATGATAGTATACATAAGCGACCCAAAGAACTCCACCAGAGAACTCCTACAGCTGATAAACGACTTCAGCAAAGTGGCCGGATATAAAATCAACTCAAGCAAGTCAGAAGCCTTCCTATACTCAAAGGATAAGCAGGCTGAGAAAGAAGTAAGAGAAATAATACCCTTCACGATAGCCACAAACCATATTAAGTATCTTGGCGTGACTCTAACCAAACAAGTGAAAGATCTGTATGACAAGAACTTCAAGTCTCTGAAGAAAGAAATTGAAGAAGACCTCAGAAGATGGAAAAATCTGCCATGCTCATGGATTGGCAGGATTAATATAGTAAAAATGAGCATCTTACCAAAAGTAATACACAGATTCAATGCAATCCCCATCAAAATCCCAACTCAATTCTTCATAGAGTTAGAAAGAGCAATTCAAACATTCATCTGGAATAACAGAAAACCCAGAATAGCTAAAACTATTCTCAAGAGTAAAAGAACCTCTGGGGGAATCAGTATCCCGGACCTCAAGCTGTACTACAGAGCAATAGTGTTAAAAACTGCATGGTATTGGTACAGTAACAGACATGTAGATCAATGGAACAGAATTGAAGACCCAGAAATGAATCCACACTCCTATGGTCACTTGATCTTTGACAAAGGAGCTAAAACCATCCAGTGGAAAAAAGATAGGCTTTTCAACAAATGGTGCTGGCTCAGCTGGAGGTCAACATGCAGAAGAATGCAAATTGACCCATCCTTATCTCCTTGCACTAAGCTCAATTCTAAGTGGATCAAAGATCTCCACATAAAACCAGACACACTGAAACTAATAGAAGGGAAACTAGGGAAGAACCTTGAACATATGGGCACAGGGGAGAATTTCCTGAACAGAACTCCAATAGCTTATGCTCTAAGATCAAGAATAGACAAATGGGACCTCATTAAATTACAAAGTTTTTGCAAGGCAAAAGACACTGTCAAAAAGACAAAGCAGCAACCAACTAACTGGGAAATGATCTTTACCAACCTTACATCCGACAGAGGGCTAATATCCAAGATATACAAAGAACTCAAGAAGTTAAACTCCAGAGAGGCAAGTAACCCTATTAAAAAATGGGGTACAGAGCTACACAAAGAGTTCTCACCTGAAGAATATCTAATGGCTGAGAAGCACCTAAAGAGATGTTCATCATCCTTAGTCATTAGGGAAATGCAAATCAAAACAACCCTGAGATTCCATCTCACACCAGTCAGGATGGCTAAGATCAAAAACACAGGAGACAGCAGTTGTTGGTGAGGATGTGGAGAAAGAGGAACACTCCTCCACTGCTGGTGGAATTGCAGGCTGGTACAACCACTCTGGAAAGCAGTCTGGCGGTTCCTCCGAAAACTGGGCATGACACTCCCGGAGGATCCGGCTATACCACTCCTGGGCATATACCCAGAGACTTTACCTGCATGCAATAAGGACACATGCTCCACTATATTCATAGCAGCCTTATTTATAATAGCCAGAAGCTGGAAAGAACCCAGATGTCCCTCAACGGAGGAATGGATTCAGAAGATGTGGTATATCTACACAATGGAATACTACTCTGCAATTAAAAACAATGAATTCACGAAATTCTTAGGCAAATGGTCAGAACTAGAAAATATCATCCTTAGTGAGGTAACCCAATCACAAAAGAACACACATGGTATGCAGTCACTGATAAGGGGATATTGACCCAGAATCTCGGAATACCCTAGACACAATCCGCATATCAATAGATTTCTAAAAAGATGGAAGGAGAGACCCCTGGTCCTGGAAATACTGGATGTAGGGGAACGCCAGGACAGTGTAACGAGAGGGGGTTGAATGGAGAAAAGAGGGAGGGATGGGGGCTTATGGGACTTTCGGGGAGGGAGGAAACGGGAAAGGGGAAGTGATTTGGAATGTAAATTAAAAAAATAAAATAAAATAATAAAAAAATAAAAGATGACTAGCCCAGAGCTTTCCATACCTTGCAAGTATTACATGTTTTATAGAAGACCAAGAGCCATTCTAATGCCAACTATCAGAATTGTTATTGAACATCTTAATTTTGAGACTGATTAAATTCAGTATGATTTAGTAAGTAATATAATCAAATGACATTTTAAATAGAAAACTAAGAATACCCTGAAGGTTGAGTCTTCCATCATTTCTGTTGCAGTTGTTTTAAGTCTTACTCTGAAGCTCAGGCTGGCTTCGAACTTATGGCAGTCTTTCCTGCCTCAGCTTCCTCAATGGTGAGACTATAAGTATGAACTAGCACACCTGATTTGATTCATACTACATGCATAAAAAATCACAAAGCCAAATGGAATAATAATCAGTTTTAATCACTATACAACTGTTATTACAGTAAGGTGGTTTTATGTCATTTTAAAGATTTTTGAGGAAGGAGAAACAAAGTGTGACTTTGCATTTAATCTTTATTATTAAGTAGACTATGCATAGAGACATTTAACGTGGTTTTGTGCCCCAAGCCCAGCACATAAACGAAAGCACTGTAAATGTAAATGAGATGTGCTCTTTAGTATTATCCATCTACCTCCATCCAGAAACAACAGTGATACACTTAGGACAGAGGTCAGAAGCTTAGCGCAGGATCAGTCTTTTAAGGATTATTTACAAAGTTCACAGCGAACTAAGATGTTAACTCGTAGACCCCAAGGCCTAGAAAAGAGAGCTCCTTACAGATCCTTTGCATATCCATCGTGCTTCATGGTTTTGTGTTTTATGGAGTTCCTATTTGTATGAATGTGTGTCTCTATATCTATATCTGTTTCTTGTGTACTATTTTTGGCTTTTCCTTCTGTTTGTTTTGTCTTATTCGAGTTTGTTTGTTTTTATTTTAACTTACTTTTTAACTACTGTTTTTCTAATTAAAGAAAGGGTATGGATTCGGGTGGGTGGGGAAATGGGAAGGATCTGGTAAGAGTTTATGGGGAAACAGTAATCAGAATATATTATATAAGAATCTATTTTCAGTTAAAACAAAGGTGGGGGAGCATCTGAAATCCAAAGAACCACTGAGAATAGATTTAAGATAACTAATGGAGCCAAGAGAACACTTCTCTCTCTCTCTCTCTCTCTCTCTCTCTCTCTCTCTCTCTCTCTCTCTCTCTCTCTCTCTCTCTCTCTCTCTCTCTCTCTCCCTCTCTCCTTATTCTTTTCTGCACAGAGAGAGAATGGAATTTTCCTATATATATACTTTGCTGTATATACATGCCATATTGATTATTCTTTAGTCAAGATTATTGAGTTAGCTCTTAAATATTTAGGGTGTCCACACAAATTATATGCAAAAAATAAATTCCTTAGTCATTTTTTTTTACTTTTAATTTAAGTGTATGGGTATTTTGCCTGCATGTATGTCTATGCACCAGGTGTGTGAATTCTTTTGGAGGCCACACAGTATCCTCTGGAACTGGAGGTAATGAGCTGTCATATAGGCACCAGAAACTGAAACAAGTTCTATGCAAGAACAAGAGATGCTCATAACCACTGAGCCATTTCTCCAGGCCCTTCTTAGTCTCCTTAAAGTTTTGTTTGACCATATGACTTACTTTCAACAATTAAAATATGATTTTATAGGGTAACATGAAAATCACTGTACTTATTTTCCATTGGTGAAGAGATCAAAGAAACATGGGATAAGATGAAAAATTTTATCAGCTGTAGACAGTGAGTGACCCAGAGAATCTTCCAGATAATCTGAGCCCCTAAAACTTATTAAGGTATTATAAGCTAGTTTATCTGAATTGATACATTCTGCATGGTTAAAAACTGAATAAATACCATTGTCATTCAGCAATGCTTTGGTTGCTAATTTAGATATTTTTACAATGGATGTAGATATACATGTAATTTATCTATTGTCTCATTGATAGAACACTTAGGATACTTTACAGCTTTTTGCTATTACTAATATGATGACATGAATATCATGGTACATGTATTCTATGGCAAAGTACAAGATCTTTCCTAGGGAATACACTCAGGGGAGGAACAATGAGTGAGGTTCTTAGCTTTTTCAAAGAAAGTAGCAGGTGAGGAGGAGACTTTGATCATTGTGAACTATAGTTTCCACTAAAAAGGTTTTCAAAACTCTTTGACCCTTAGGAGTGTTAATCCTCCTTCTCTCACTAAGATATGATAAGATATTCAGAAAAATGTATTTTAAAATCGGTCTGATCTTGGGTAGTCCAAAAACATCCTTAAAAATTAAAGAAACCCCCTTTAGACAGCAATGGTTATACAAAAATAATGTCAATTATCTTGTTTTAAAAATAACCTCCCAGAGCCTTGGAGAAGTTTCAGCACTTAAGAGCACTTGTTTCTCTTGCAGAGGACTTGGGTTCAATTCCCAGTGCATACATAGTTGCTCACAATCACCCATAACTCCAGTTCCAGAGGATCTGATGCCATCTTCTGAATTCTAAGGGAACAAGGCAAGCATGTGGAGTACATACATACACCCATACAGGCAACATACAGACACAATTCTATAAAACTCTAAAAAAGAAAACAACATGTTTCTCCCCCTCAGAAAAAAATATCCCTGGAAAGAGGAATAATAAAATAAAGTAGTTTAATCTGGAGAAGTTCCATGAACAATTCCTTTTTTATTACATGATGATAAATAAGGTTACATATTCAGTAGTAATACTAACTGATTCAAGTACAGAAACAACAGATGAATAAATATTGACTCCAAAAGGTGCTGAGAAACAAAAAGGCATTTTAGAGATATTCAATAACAAAGGAAAATCCATGCTGGGTGTGGTAGCTCAGGCCTTTAATCTCGAGGCATATGGGAGGCAGAGACAGGCAGATTTCTAGGAGTTCAAGGCCAGCCTGGTGTACATAATGAATTCCAGGACAACAAAGACTACATAGTGTGAGAGGAAGGGAGACAGCAGAAAGAGAAAGAGAAAAGGAAAGAGAAAAATGAAGGGAAAGAGGGAGGGAGGATGGAAGGTATGAAGGAAGGAAAGGAGAAAGGAAGGGAAAAAGAAAGGAAGGAAGGGAGGGAGGGAGGGAGGAAGGAAGGAAGGAAGGAAGGAAGGAAGGAAGGAAGGAAGGAAGGAAGGAAGGAAGGAAAATGCCCCACAATATGTAACATACATTTCTTTGGGACCTATGATAGGAACACATCATATAAGTAATTTTTCCAGATTAAATATAAGAATGTAGGTAAAGCCCAAATCCTTATAGTACTCAAGACACTAAAATACTATAGTAGGGAAACAATGGCATATCAAAATGGAAGAGGAAGATACAGATTATAAATTACTATAAGTACATGGTAAGATACTTTTTCAGGATATTGAAATAATCTGGAAATCATATGCTAAAATACTGAGTTTTCTCTAAGCACTGTGATTCGAGGTGTGTGTAACTTTTGCCTTTTATAAAATACATTATGTTTTTTAAATATTAAATATACATTTGAAGATACAAAAAATTATTTACAATGGAAATTTGTTTTTCCATACAGTCCCATGAAATAGTTACTATTTTGTTTTTTTGTTTTTATTATTTATTTATTTATTTATTTTAATTTACATTCCAAATCATTTCCCCTTTCCCATTTCCTCCCTCCCTGAAAGTCCCATAAGCCCCCTTCATGCCATTGCCATATTTTTATGCCTAGCTTTGGAGGCACAGCGCCCTCAGCCTTTGCTGGGTCCCTCTAACCCTCACCCACCTTGCCATCTCCACACTGGGAAGACTTGCTCATGACTCAGACTGTGCATTGTTTTTTGCCTTGTAAGTTCCACTAACCCTCAGTCAACACTGCACCATACCCATACTCCCAGTGTCTAGTCATGTACCAGCTAGAGTGGGGTGACATTGACTGGGACAGAAGGGAGGAAGGAAGAATAATTAACACTAAGCATATCTAGAAAATCCATAGGGAATCATGTTACTGTACATTTCCTTAAAGTTACATATATTTACATGCATGTCTATACAGTCACATATAGTTTAAAGGCATTTATACAACCTGGGATGACAGCTCTCCCCACCAAAAGCAATAGATTATCTAACAAAAAACCTGGTGTCGGGCATGGAAAAAGAGCCTCCTTTTGTGTAATTGGTTGGGAGAGCCCAACATGATAGAGACTATTGCCATCATCCTCGGTTGCCTCTCAGAAATTGGAGGTAAGTCTGTATTGTTGAAGACACCACGTACTTTGAACACAGGAATTACTTATAGGAATCAAATTGGAATTGACCTGAAATCCTCCTGTCTGGGTACTAACTCTGATAGTACCAGAAAAAGCAAACTGTGAAAGTAAAAAAGCAATTAAGAATGCTACCCAACTGGAATGCCTACAAACCTCAACAATGACAAGAATAAAAAGGTATCATAAAAGGTGAAACAGTGCCTCTTATCTTCTAGGAGCAGCCAACAGCTATCTAGTTGGACTTAAGGACCACTCAATAGACAGGAATTCATGCCTGGTACTGTAAGCCTAGACAACCTTAGAAGAAAACATATATTACTACTTTCCTAAACCAATATAATTTCTAACTGTATTTTAAATTCAAGTTAACTATAGTTCTTTTCTCTCATCAAAGATGTTTCTTTTTGTAATAGATGGAGACCATTATAGAAATGTACAACTGGTCACAATATAGAGAACAAGTGACTATGGGATGCTCTGCCCCAACTGATACATCTATGATACAATTCCTGAACCTAAGTCTCAAAGAATCTTGCCAGAGATGGGAAGAAAGACTGTAAGAACAAGAGTACCAGAACATCTGCTGCTAGACTGCATTTTCTAGATATGACAGGATAGCTATGTCCATTAAAGCTCAACAATATATTGCCTAAATAAGGCAAGAAAAAAATTATATCAACTGCTAGAGTGGATGAAAGAAGTCTCACAGTATTCCATCCCTAGATGAAGACAAGTATTTAACAACTTCTGAGAGAAAGATGACTCTGTCTTCTCTAAGGATGTACCATCCAATAGGTTTTCCACTACCAAGTGGCCAGACCTAAAAGCATATACATAATAAGCAACATTAAAAGAACTAAATTGGTTTAATTATATGTAGAGCACAAGGCCATGAGAGGGACTAGAGATGGAGGTACAACAAAGGGAGACAGAGAGGAAAGGGGGAAATGTTATCAATACAATACACATATACAAAATTCTCAACTAAATAAACATTTATAGAAAGAAAGTGTGTTAATGACTGGAGAGAAAGAAACTAATATTTGATTTGCCTCCACATCAGTGGCAGCCTTGGCTCTCAGCTTCACTCTTCTTTTTTACATTCATCCCTTCAAACTGAGGCCACTGGACCTGCTTCCCTTCAGAAGCCATTGTGGTCAGGAAAGGAAATGGCAAAGGAGAACTGTCTGTTTTCACATTCACATGCTCAGGTGTTTTTTTAGGACTTTCTGAAGCTGAGAATACCAAAGGGGGCTTAGAAAAAAAGACAATCTGTAAAAAGAAGTTGGGGAAACTCATATTACAGAATAAGAATACATATCCAACCTCTAAATTCCTGTTTACCCAACACACACACACACACACACACACACACACACACACACACACACACTAGCCCTTTACCTCATCCACACAAATCTACATTCTCAATACTTCTTTCGTTTTTGTTTTAAGACACTGTAGCTCATGCTGGTATGGACATAACTGTATAGTCCAGCCTACTTTCAAACTCACAACAACCCTCCTGCCTTGGCCTAATGAATAACAGAAGTATAGGTGTGGGGTACTACACCTACTTTCCATTGTATCTTTTACAAGCAAGTACACACAGTTTAAGATGGAGAAGTTTCCACAGATGCAAACTATGCTATCTAAGATTCCATGGCAGGAAATTTGAAAGTTGATTTCAGGCACATAGGGTTTCTACAATGGTTAGAAAACCTGGCTCTACAATAGATTAGAAAGAGGTTCAAGCCCTAGCAAGACATTTGACAAGCCTTTGTTTGGTGAGCAGTAATTGAAACAAACTTATACCATTGAGAAGAAAGTAGATGAAATAATAGAAGTAAATGTTTTAGTGTACACTACTAGTCACACATTACACGTAAAACAAATATAAGTTATCTTAATATTAGTAAGACCATTGTGACATAATTTCTTTGATTTTTTACACATGCTTCCTCTAGACACTCATTTTCAGAAATCATCTCACATATTAGAAGTTTTCTGGTCACTCTGACCACATTAAATACCACTCATTAACCTTAAGTGCCCCACACAGGACCTGTCACTTTGCAGTTGACACTGGGACACTTACTCTAATATCAGCTGTGCCACATCTACTGCAGCTTTTCCCTTTGAAAGTCTTTCCTTTGTAGCCACTTGAGTACACTGTGACACCCTGTGATTTTTAAAGTCAAATAAATAATTGCTCAATTTCTTCCTGAGCTTTAAGGAAATGTCAAAATCATTATAGAAATTGCCAAGTACTCTGCTAGGACCTTGTTACTAGCCCACTGCATCACTATTACCTTCGTCCCTAATCAAACCTTGGGTGGTTTCAGGAGCAGATTCAGACCACAATTTAGACTTAATCACAACAGTTAAAGCACATCATTTTGCACCACTTGTTTTCTTAAAGTTAACTTAGATCATTTAGACAGTGCTAATTAGGGCTACAGAGCATGGAAAGAAAAAATATCAACAATTAAGAAAAGAACTATTTTATATTACCTCAGCATTTTCTCTGAAACAATTTTTACAGGATGACTAAAAACATTACATTTTAAAATTGAAATCAGTCAGGCTCTCTCACTTTTGGTTAAGATTCTAGCTTATGAGCAGGGTGTGTAGCCCAGTGGTAGCACACATGCTTGGATTGCAAAAGGCTTCTGGGTTCAGTTCCCAGCAAGAAAAAAAATGGGTTTTAGTAAAACTGACAGCAAAAAGGAAATGAACAAGCCAAAAGAGACTTTGGACAATCCACAGTGTGACAAATTAAAAATTGGCTGTATTGAAGTAAATTCCCAAGCTATGCATCAGTCTTGGCATGTGCCATATACTAACTACCCTTGCTGCTATAATAAAAGAGAAAATACAGTTTTCAAAGGCACAGGTGCAAGCAGCTGTAGAGAATCAATAATGCCCCTTTCAGAGGAATTATGTGGTTTTATAATGTCAGATCCCTTCTGTAATGAGAACTGGATACACTGCCTAGAACTTACACATCTTTGGTAGTGCTCAAATTTTAAAAATTCAGCTATAGTGCAAAGAGCCTTGGGAGGAAGAAATCTGAAGAGTTTTGTGATAAACTCAACTCCACCCACCAAGTCACCTTTGGAAAATCACAGTGCCTTTTAAAATCTCATTCTATTGGCATGTAAAAATGGGCACAACATGTATGCAAATATTCTTTTTGAAAAGGATGAAATGCAATACAAGTTTAAATGATAATGTGCAAGAATAAATTTCTAAATGTTATATACAACGCACTTTCAACAGATGAAGGAAAAGCCCTAAAGCTGATCTGTATCTGTGAGGTAGGGAGACAAGACTCAGAGTCATTTCACCATGGTTGCTCCTTAGTAAGGGGGATGTTTATTGGGTATATCAAGGCAGAAAAATAACAAAGCACCTAATCATAGATAGCCAAACTCCATGTCTCTGTCTCCATCACATATTCACCCTCACCCCATCAAATATGTTTAGCTCTCTCTTCCTATATGCCTGGCTCTATACATTTTCCAGAAGCAAAAACAGCATTACTTCATTGACAAAAATATTAATATAAAAACAAATTAAGTACTCATGATAGAAGTTCCTGAGAAATGATTTATGCAATATTAAGTTATTACACCCAAATGACAATTTTTATTTCAAATAGTCTTCAATTCTGAAAACTCTGCAACATCTCTTTGCAGATTGATGATAAGCTACTGGAAATAGAAAGACTATTCACAGCCCTGCAAAAATCCCAATGATCTCACATTCTGCAACTACATCATTACACACAGAGTGCTTCTCTTTCCAGTTCAACACCAAAGGTTGTTGCTTTGCTCCTAGGGCCTGGAAGAGAGATACTTGACAAGAGAATTATGCATGCATTCATTTCTAGATCTCAATAGATCACAGTCACCAGCTCTACTACCCCCCATCTAAACCTGAAGAGGCCTGGGATAAAGCACCATGTGACATAGCCTTGATTTCAGAGGTCTGTATAACCCTTGGACCCTTTTAAGGGTGTGAATGTTGGGGTGCATTTAATGTTAGAAAGGCTTTATAAACTATGTTAAACTATAGTAAGAAATATGCTCACTCAAATGTGTAACATGTAAGTACAACAGAACAAGAGACCTGTTTTGATATTTCCCTTGCTGTGAAGAACAGAACAGATTTGGAAGCAAACCTTGAAATAAAGCTACTCCTGCAGATCTGGTATGGATTGAGTTTCTTGGAACTATGTTCTTGATTAGGGAAATTTTAAGCTTTCATTTTCCCTTTTATTTCAGGTCTGTGTACAGCCATTCATATATCATGCAAATGAAAAGAGGGTCACAGAACACATGCACAAAGTGCGCTAAAATACAAGCCATGGCTGTCTTAGTGTATGGAGTCAGATGTGCTACTTCAGTGTAACACACTGCACTGGGAAAGCACGAACAAAACAGGCAATATTGCAGTGGGATCAGGAACAGATAATGTTAGAGATGCAAACTGAAAATAAACGTGTGCTCTCATCTCGAATGCACCAGTAAGTAGCAATTTGCAGATTGCTGGTAATTTAATTAAAAACAGATTACCATTTGCAACCACTCTACTTTTTAGAAGCCATTTTTCTTAGAACTAGGCATTTGAAATAAAATAAATTAATAAATTGGGTAGTGAGGGGCTAGAGAGATGGTAGTGTTTAAGAACCTTGACTGTTCTTCCAGGGACCCCAAGATTAACTCTCAAGATACATATGATTATTCACAGTAGTCTGTAAATTCAGTTCCAGGGGATATGATGGCCTCTTCTGGCTTCTGGTGGGCACTGCATGCATATGGTGCATAGACATACACGCAGGCAAAGTACACAATGCACAAATACACATAAAATAAACACCAATCCCAAAAATTAGTTTTAAAACCCTAACCCTAACCCTAACCCTAACCCTAAAAGGTGGCTACTGAGTCTGTTGAATAACTTCCACTTCTATTTAGAAAACTAATACAGAGTTTCTTTGTCTTCTAAAGTATTTTCATTTTTCTTACTGTTTGACATTATACTACACTTCTTCGACACTGCAATTATCAAATATTTATAATATTTTTGCATGACATGCTTCATGGATTTGCAGGTTATCTTTGTTCAGGAACCATTTTATCTTCTCTGTATCAGTCCAATTTTAGTATATTCACTGTCAAAGTAAGCAATATTTATTATATTGTATGATTTCTATATCTTGAGTAAATAAATTTTTGTTTGAAAACAAAGGGTCTGTTATAGAAATAACAGAAACAAGGGAGGGAGAAGAAACAGAAAAAGAGAGGAGGGAATGAATGACAAGGGAGGGGAAGAAGGCACAGAGATTTTAAAAATCTGACCAATGTGTCATAATATAACACTATAAGAGTAACCTGGCAAACAAAAAGAATGATTTCTTTTGATTATCTCATGAACCTGCTGTGGACACTTAAGCATTATAAGCCCTCCATCGCCTTCCCTCTATAAGTTCAACTGCCTTCCCTCCCAGGGAGGCCTGCCCAGTCCCAGGAATATCCAGGCCTGTATGGCCCCAGGAACACCCAGGTTAGACTCCAAACCTCCTATCCCCTGCCTGACAGCTCCATCTGCTGTGAGGTAAACTGCACTTTGTTCTCTACTTCCCTCCCCCATGGAGGCCTGTGAAACCCCAGGAATATTCAGTTCCTCCTGGGGCAAAGCCAGCAGAGGATAGAGGATATATGGGGGGACAGAGAAGGAGAGAGAGAGAGAGGAATGGAGAGGAGAGAGGAGGAGGAGGAAGGAGAGAGAGAGAGAGAGAGAGAGAGAGAGAGAGAGAGAGAGAGACTAAGACTGACTATAATAACCAGGTTAAATTACTCCTGTGAGGGTAAAGAGTAAAGTAGGGAGATACTAACCAATGTATTTTGAGTACACAGACATATTTCTAACTCCACATGCTCTTACAGTTAAATTGTAATTATTGTATTGCCAGTATCAGTCTTGCCTCCTTGTTATGATCGGAAACTAGAGACTCCAAGTTTCATTTCTGTTGTTGTAATAAATATCCTGACAAAACACAATCTGAGGAAGAAAGGGCTTATTTTAGCTCCCAGTGCTGGGTTACAGTCCATCATGGCAGGGAAGTCACAATGGTAGGAGCTTGAAGCATCTAGTCATATCACAATGACAGGTAGAGAGAAAGAAAAGCATGCACAGTAGTGCTTAAGTGGCCTTATCGACTCTTATATAATCGTGAGTCCCAAACTAGGTGATGATGCTGTTCATTTCAGGATGGGTCTTTCCACATCAATTAAGAGAATCAAGACAGTTCCCTACAGACATGTCCACAAAGCTACCTGATCTAAACAATCTTTCCTTGAGATTCTTTTCCTGAGTGGTTTTTGGTTGTAGAAAGTTAAGAGACCAGAAATCAACTTGCTTAGTTCCCTACCTAAGGATCTTTCTCTCTCTACAATAAACATCCCATAAAATAGATATTTAGAGTGTTCATTGTTTTACTATAAATTGGCCCTTTCCATCATTCGTATATTCTACAGTTGTTCTTTCATTTTCTGGGAAACACCAGTCCCCTTTTGTTTTTGAGTCTCTGGTCAGAATGTTCCCAATGCTGGATTCCTATGGTTTTCTTTCACATACCATTTGGCCTTCACACTCCTCAACCTTTACATGTATACATAAATGTTACCTCCTAATTAAGGACTTCCCTACCCTTCGCTGTAAGAATTTTCCTTGACTCTGCAAAATATCTTTTTCCTGGGGTACAATTTTTATGTCAGATTTAATTTTTCTTTCTGCCTTTGACATTTAGCTGGCCTGCCTTGACTTTGCTCTGCACATGTCTGATTGAGTCATCAGTCAGAAATGCTGTAGCTGTGATTACCCCCGGCTGAGGACTCTACAGTCTTTTTGAACCAGAGATCTAGCCACATTTCATACAACATTCAACCTGCTTCTACAGGCCAAAACCTGGAAATAGGAATCTCAATTTACAACATCATTTTTTCTGAGTGTCAGCTCTCCACATCTTCTGCACTTTAGGTTTTGCTCATTTCTTTCCAGTTATTAGTTGTGACAAAATGTGAGATATGGTAGGAACCACTGAGCCTTACTAGAAGTAGAATGCTTGGGACAATTGCTCATGTAGCACTTCTTCCTGAAGCCCGGAAGGGCTCACCAAATTAGTCACAAGAGAAGTCAAATACCTCTGTCTTCATCTTCTACTGCCACATCCATACTCATTTTCATGGGTTTGGTTGTTCCTTCATGATGTTGGGCAACTGTTCTTGTGTTTGTTCCTCCACATAGCAGATATCCTAGATGTTCCAATATCATTCTTTCTTACTGCTTAAAATCTTGCTTCAAATGTCACTTTTGTGTGTGTGTGTGCATGTTTATGTATGTCATAAATGTATCCCTGTGTGCATGTGCATATAGAGGCCAGAGGACAGGCTTGAGCATCAGTTCTCAGGCATGGTGTTTGGTTGGGGGGGGCTGTCTGGTTTTTTTTTTTGTTTGTTTGTTTGTTTTGTTTTGAGACAGTGCCTCTCAGTGGATTGAAACATGTAACCCGTGCTAGCAAGACATGCCAGAATACCCCAAGGTCTCCCTGTCTTCATATCCCTAGCATAGGAAATACAAGTGTATACCACCATACCCAGTTCTTTTGTTTTTATTTCTTTGTTAGAGACATATCTCACTATGTAACCCTGAGTGTCCTAGAATTCACTATGTAGACCAGGCTGGCCTTGAACTTAGCAAGATTTGTCTGCCTCTGCCTCCTAAGTATGGGATTAAATTTAGGTGAGCAACACTATGCCTGGCTTTCTAGGTTTGTGTTTTGTTTTGATTGCTTTGCTTTGCTTTGCTTTGTTTTGTTTTAACATGAAAATTGATCTCAGATTCTTGTAGTACTAGGCAAATACTTTACTGACTGAACTATCTTTCTAAAGCCTAAATGGTACCTTTTATTTCCAATTTTTTATGTAAACCTTTGTATCTCTGAATCCCCTCTAACCCTAGCCCTTAGTGTCATTTGCAGTAATTAATTACCTTCTTGCTTTCTATATATTACTTATTTAGTTTATTTCTTGCTCATTATCTCTCTTCCTTCACTGGACTGTAATGTCCAAGGAAGCAGAAACCTATCTCTTTTTATTTTCCCTGCATCCTTACCATCCACATTAGCATCTGGAACAGAAGTGATGCTCAATGATGTGTATTTTACAACTAAATAAGTAGACACAAAAACAATTATTGCTCATTCTCTACGTAAGGAAGCATCATACAGTTAAAGGAAGCAGACATTGTGTCATTTCAGGTGGTCCTCATGAGGTTGAGAAGTATGTTTGACTCTGGAAATTTCAACAGCTCTCACTTTCTAGAAAAATTTTCCATTTAGACAGTACCCAAAGTCTCGCAATAGCAAAGACAGATCAAAAGTAAGTTGTATGTTATAATTTTGATACTAAAAATAAAATATAAAATAATGTCTAATTCTTTGGTTCATCAATACATGAAGAAACAGTGTCCAAGGAGTTCCAAAAACATTGTGTATGTCTACTGTGTGCTTTGAAAGGTGAATAGTTTTCTAATGGAAACATTTTCAAGTGAAATATTTTGCTTTGAAAAGCACCATCATTTTATATTCATCCTCTGCAACACTGCTGAAAGAGAAATCTCCACTGAATTTAGATAAGCTAAGAAAATTCTGCTCTTGATTCTTACCAGATGTGTGCAGTATAGATTTCTCCTCAGTGTGCCTTTAGAATGTAGAAAGCTATTGACTTTCGTGCCAGAAAAAGAAACTGGGTCTGAAGAATTTTGATCTTACTAATACTGGTGGTTAATATGGCTTGCCATATAGTTCAGTAAACAAGAAATAAAGCTTATACGTCTTTAAGGCATCATTTGATTTATCTGTTTGAATATGTATTATTTCAAAAAGTGTTTTTGTTTATTAAGTTTTGTGTTATAATATGATAATGCAGCTAAAATAATTTTTAAGCATGGAGAAGTATGGAATGTTTTTGTCTACATTCTCTCTGGGTGATGAGTTGCCATATAATTACATTCGTATTTCTTTATTGGTCACACTTATCAAATGGAATAGTAACATTGATTTAACACTATAAGGGCCTTATAAGCAGTTAGGTAGTTTACAAAAGCACTATACTTATATAATTAATGGTTTACTTTGCTCTCTGCCCTGCTGGTACTTATTCATATTTTTGTCTTCTGGCATTAAAATAGACAAAATTGTCTACCCTTCTACCTTTGCTGGCAGTATATTAATAAACAGGCCATCAAGTGATCAAGGATTAATATAGCTGATTGCAATTATTTTTCCTCATTATGCAGAGTCATTACAGCAGACAAGCTTCTACCCAAATCATGAATAGCTATGTGGAAAACTGTACTGAGAAATGTGGAGTCAGATCTCTGATAATATGAAAGCATTTTCTAATTGATTATCATGTAATTAGAGATTAGAATACATGTTAATCAAGGAAAGGGAAGGGACATTAAGGAGGAAGAAAAACTATATTTCTTTAACCTGAGTGTTCTTTGTCCATGAACTTTTAGATAACTACGTTCTTTCCCCAAAGCACTGTATGATTCCCAACACAGTGATAGAAGCTAGAGGACACAAAGGAGATTACAAAAAGAGTTTATAGTCACTGTGGATGGCACTCTTTTTCTACTTGGAATCCAAGTATTTTATACTTCTTTGGAAATAAAGGAACTATAACCCACCTATAACCAAGGCAAAATAGCTTGGGATGTTACTATTGAAATTATTCTTTGATATTTTCATAAAACCTATCTTGATCATATTCACTACCAGAACAATCCTCTCCTTATCCTTGCCCCAATTTATGCCTTTTGGACCTAGAAGAGAATATCTCACAGCATATGTTGAGGTCCTCTGGCTCTTACAATCTTTTTGCCTCATTTTTTTTTTGATTTCATACCCTGAGCCTTAGGTGTGAAAATTTTAAGCATATCTACTGATCATGATACCAATCAGAAGGGCTGTTACAGTATTCCAAATTCATTTGGATGCCCCTCCCTCCCTGGTACTATTCTGATATTAATTATAGGCACAGTATACCTTACCTTTTCTAGACATTAGTTTCTGCATTATTGTTCTCAAAAGCTACTTGATTCATCTCCTTCTGCCTTGGCATCTACTTCTCTTTTCTTGTTTTATTCATTGTGTATCACAAAAATCCTATTGCCCTTAGGCTGCTCCAGTCAACTAACATCAAAAGGAAAAGACTCCTTATCGCATCTTGGTTCCCAGGACTGATTAGATGAACTCTTCCATAGCACCATGGTTTACCTTTCACTTTTTGCTCAGCACTGGCCACTTCAGATGAGGTTTCAGGTTAACAAACACTAAATAGCTATAGCGATCTATTGTCAGTTTCCCCTCAAAATGAACTAGGGAGACTAAAAAGAATTTGAATATTAAAAACTCTTAAAGCATTCTTGCCCTTCTTCTCAAATATAAAAGTAAACATTCTTGATATTATGGATATACATTCTAATTACTCAGTCAAAATTACATCATATTGTATAGGAATAACAGTACTTTGTACCTTAGAAAAAGTATAGGTGGGTGGTAGTTTACACAGATGAATGGTTTTCCAAAGCTGAATAAAAATCAAAATAATTAGCATAGTATAATAAAAGTTTGCTTTAGAGACAAGCAATTTTAAGAACTCTATCCTTGCAAATATTCTAAAGGGTTCTAAACAAAGAAAGAAAGGAAGAAAAGAGAGAGAGAGAGAGAAATCTGCCACAAATAGCTCTAAGAACCAGTTCTGAATAGCAATGAACTATGCTTGGACTTGGAAAAACAAAGTAAGAAATATAACAAGATGTCACTTGAGCTACTGTCTACAAACACACACACACACACACACACACAATTTAGCAAATTCCATAAACTGGTAAGGCCTTGTCTTGAAAATCAAGGACTCCTTATAGGAAGTCCTGGCTAGTTGAAAATGATATAGAGATTTCTTTATAACTTGAAAAGAACTAAGTAAAATCTCCTGTCACAGGAAGGATAGAGTTCATTAATTTTCCATCTCCTGAAGGCAGAAGTCAACTGACTGGAAATAGGACACCTAAGTTTAAAGATGTATTATTGATCTATTGCTTCTAAATAGCTCAGCATCATTAAACAGAGTAACAAGGCACAAAATTCAGAACTAAATTAGTCATGTAAACAGTGTTAGTAGATATTGACTAAAATAAATATACATCATTCCCCAAACATGGGCACAACCCTAAATCAGTCATTTTTTTTAAATTTTGTAATTATCAGCAACCAATAAAAAATTAAAATGATCAACATGAAAGCAGCAACTCTAATGATGGAAATTATTTTGACCTCATTGCATAGTCCAAATTTCTTTGGTAACTGCATCGATCACAAGAGTTTTGTAAATAAGAATTACAACCTTGCTACTGTGGGGATGTTCTGGATTATGTAGACATAGCTGAAATGGATGATCAAGAAGTTATTTATTCAAATACCTCGCCTTGTGTGCTTTATATGTATTTTCATTTTCCTTTTGCCTCATTATTCTGTTTTGTCTTCTTTTTCTTTTTCCCTTCTGATACAGCAGAGTATGTATCCCTGACCAGATTTAAAATCATTTTGCATACCAGACTGACCTCAAATTTACAGAGATCCAGCTGCTTCTGCTTCCCAAATGGTAGGATTAAAGGTGTGTGACACCATGCCGAGCTCCTCTGTGAATTTTCAGCTCAATATAACTTAACTAGATTCACTTGTATTTCTATCCCTTTCTAAATCCAAAGGTATGTGCCACCATGCCTGCTGCTGAAATATTCTTGGATGTGTAGCCTTCCTCTGGAATATGGTTGACTTACTAGTTGTCTTAGGGAAAACTGACTCTCTTACTCCCAGTAGTGACAATTACCAGTAGCTCCTCAGACAGGGGTGGAACATTATACTCAATTCCCTTCTCCATGCTGGAATTTGTTCTCAGCTAAGTCTTTAATTTCTGACCAAGATCCTAATTTGCAGCCATAGAATGGTCAGAACTGTCATGGTCTGTAAGTAAAGCTATTGGAGATGGAAATTTTGTTTCCTGAGTGATTTCACAAATCTTCTAAGGTTGCAGTTAGTATAGGACATTTAGTCAAATTAAATTTAATTTTCAGTCACTATAAAGTCATTAGATATTCATTTGAAATTCAAACTTTAACTACTGGCCTTGCATTTTTATTATGTAGACCTGATAACCCCAAATGCCAGTAAAGAATAGATTTAGTAAAGAATAGAAATTAGTATATAAACACCAACAAAAAACACTTTAATAATGATAATTTGCTCCAAGGATACATTTTATTATGATGATCCTTTTTGTATTTATTTGTGATATAATTATTTGGAACACTTAATGCAAATTACAGAGTCTGAAATTATAATTTGAATGTAAAATATTTAATTATCAGTAAACTATCAGAAGCATTAAGGATATTTTTTTTTATATACAAGTTTTAAACACATATCAGAATATGACTTATGACCATTATAATTTTGATTAATTAGGTTTACATGAGTTATTATAGGTCTTAAAAATATTTCGCTTTTCTCACCAGTTGTGGCACTCAGGCAGGCACTCTCTGTACCTCACCCGGGCAGCACAATAGAGCTGGCTGTGATGGTAAAGACATGAATGAACCAGCCCAGAAAATGTGAGAGCAGGAGATCTCATCCCATCCCTCACTGGCTGCAGCACTCGGGAGAGTGAGCCCTGCACCTTGACTGGGCAGTAGAGTAGAGCTGGCTCCGGAGACTTGAGTGCGGGTGAACTGGTCTGAGGGCATGAGGACAGGAGAGCTGGCTCTGTGGCCACATCATTGGGTGATATAGTCAGGGTAGAGGCACTGCTAGAGAGCTGGCACACTGACCAATTGAGCTACCACCCAGGCCCAAATCCAGAGCTTTAAGTTGGCGCACCCCTACAGCTACCTCATCTATGACCTGCTGGAGGATGTGAAAAGGACAGTGATGCAAATCCAAAGCTGCAGGATCGCCATGACACAGGGATCCCACAGAATATCCAAGAGGAATTCCGGTGAGGATCCAGTACTGATTGTGCTTCAGAAAACAGAGGTCTCAGATGAGAAGAATAACTCAATGAAATGAACATTTGCAAGTCAAGATGTGTAGATGAAGGGGGATACCGTGGGATCCATTGTGACACTCTACAGTTTCACAATGAAATATGTTTATGCTTTGTTTTGTTTCTTTTTATTTTTGTTTTTTATTTTCTTGGTTGCAAGGGCAGAAGGCAAATACAAAGAGACAAGGAGATGAGTGGAATTGGGTGCATGATGTGAAATAAAGATCTTTTAAATTTAAAATGAAATGAATATTTTAACATGGGGACACTCTGGCTGTGATTCTAAAACAAGTCCCAAAATCTGCTATCAGTTTACAAACTGCCCCCTCTAAGGAAGGATTGGCACGACACTACTTGGCAACAAGGTTTCCTCACTTGGATCTAGTTGAACTTGGTACTCATAGATCACAGGTCTGTCCTCCAGAAACACTTGGGAAGCATTTTGTTTTACATTTATGCTCAATAGTTCAAAAGTATGAAGAGTTACTCTTTCTCCTCACATCTTTCTCATACCCTTATCTATTCTCTGGGAAAACATCTCATCTCCTTTTGGAGCCTTGCCTCTCAACTTATTTTTGTAACTCAGAGATTTCACCTGATTCAAGCTTGTGATCATATGTTGTACAATAGTTTTTCTCCAGATCAGAACATTCCATCCTGCAGGGAACTCTTTAAACAGGAAGGTAACAAAATAGATTCAGGAAGTCCCTGAAACTGAACAGATTCACTAGGCCCCTTCCTGACAGAGTAAGTAATGAAAGCTAAGAGTCACTTTCAGATAGGAAGTGCTAAGCTGCAAAGAACACTGAGACCAGAACAGCTGCCTAAAGATGTGGAAAACAACTGAGATACCTGGAAGATGCTTAGACCAGTCACTTGAAAAAGACTCCAAATTCTTGAGCTCCCTACAGGCTGTACAGTGTACTCCAAGTTTCCTAGCTTTTGTGAGCTAGAATAGACTTTGGTGATGCAGTTGTCTGTGAGTCATTTCTGCTCTTATAAATAACTGCTCACCCATCATCCTATAAGTAGCCCCAATAAAACTCATTGGTACATGCACATATACATATACGAATGCATGAACCAATGAGTATGTATATATGTGTGTGAGGGAATAAAAAATATATTTTGCTTGTTAATTTTGCAAGATTTGTGTATCAAGCATTTGAAGTGTTTATGAGAATGAAATGTAGTGAATTTCTAAATGCATTCAACATAAAACTAATGGGAAATTTATTAAGTTAATCAAAGATGTGAAATCATGTTATAGATTACATAGTAAAATTTTAAGGTGAATGTAAAAATTTCAAGAAAAATCAGAAGGACTAGACAGATGGCTCAGTGTGTAGAGTACTTAATGCACAAGCATAATGACCTGAGTTTAAATTCTCAATACCCAGGTAAAATCCAAACACAGCAACACTTCCGTAACTCTAATGATGGGAAGGGGTGAGAGACAGGCAGATTCATGGCAAATACCAGGTGAATACTAGACCACCCAGTCTAAATAAAGTGTTCAATGACAAATCCTGTCTCCAAAAGGTATTTGTAAGTTGAAAGCAAGAGAAGCAGACAGTCAACATCAGTCTCTGGACCCCACATAGGAACAGGAAAAGAGACACTCACATTCTTAAGTGTATACACCATGCATGTACATATATACATATACACATACATACACATACATACATACATAGACATATACATAGATGCATGCACACAGATATGTTGTCAAGTTGGGTTATAATTTGTAAATATTAGTGTGATTACAGATCTGAAGTTGTAGTTCAGTTGGTAGTATATTTGCCTAGTGTGATTAAAGCTCTGGATTTCACTCTAACTGCAATATACTGTTGTGGTAATGCACACCTTTAATCTTAGCACTCAGGAGGTAGAGTCAAGAAAATCAGAAGAGCTAGCTCATCTTCAGTTACACAGTGATTTTGAGGAATATATTAGACTCTGCCTGAGCTGTAAGTTATCTCCCTGCCGCTTAGCTTTCAAATTATTGGAAGATGCTGTGCAAGCGATTGGGGGAGAAACACCATGAAGGTGTTGCCTAGCTGTGACCCCTGTCAACTATAGTACCAATTTATCAGGCAAGGTGTATCGTATCCATTGGCACAATAGTGTCATGCCCATTTGGTGAGTAGCTAACTGCTTTCTGATTGAATCTGACGTCATTTCATGGGAAGAAATATATGCCTGGAATTATAAACCCATTCAAAGATATGGTTGTGGAAGTACAAACCCAAGTAGGAAACTTAATACTTACTTTTTGGCAAAATTACTGCTTAAATATTTATGTTTCTACCCATAAACTATTGCTGTTTTCAGCCCTAGTCAAATAAGCTACTTCATGCTCTTGTAAGCAATCCATTCAAAGACTCAAAACCTGCTAAAGTTGACAGTGACTGTTGTGTGCTCAACTCTAACTGGGATAATATATCAACCCCCTCAATGCTAGGGGCACATTTTGGGAGAAGAGGTAGAAAGACTATAAAAGCCAGAGTATGGGGAGAGTGCTGTGAGATGCTGCCTTAAGGATATAACATAGTC
Organism: Tokudaia tokunoshimensis; assembly: GCA_036184795.1. NCBI lineage: Eukaryota > Metazoa > Chordata > Mammalia > Rodentia > Muridae > Tokudaia > Tokudaia tokunoshimensis. The sequence goes on along the minus strand of BTHU01000023.1, from coordinate 126,296,096 downwards.
ATTGTAATCATGCACACACAGCTGTTGTGGTTATCCACACAAGACCTGTACACGCACACGCACACACACACACTCACAAAAGACATGAAAGTGGGGGTGACTATTTGGGAAGAAGGGGACCCATATTTACCATTAAATTTTGAATCTGTATCATTAGAACTTCCTTATTGGGTTAAATTTCTAAGTATATCCTACTGGTTAATGCTATTATTGTTGCTGTTATTGTTCATAGGTTGACAAATCTTCAAATCTTGTGCTGCTTCCATTTATATTAACAGATATTTAGGTCATTTTTTCTTGCATTTTGTTACAAGCAATCAGAGATGCTAAACTGCACCTTCAGCACTTTTCCAAAAAAACAGATTTAGCCAACTATCCAATTTTATTGGCTGCAAGTTCAACCTTCCATAAAACACCGGAACGTAAACAAGATCAGTCAAATCCTTTGTCATAAATGAGAGTATTCTTTCCTCAAGTTCTCAGTATCATTTCTTACTTCTATTATCTCATCAGAATTAATTTATCCACATTACCATAAATGTATTGTTCCTCTGATAGCTTCTTCCACACTGGCTAATATTCACAGTGTCAGAAGACTCTATGCCAGGTACTTGGGAGAAAAATCCAACAGTCTTACACAGCTGTGGAAATTGTGTGCTACAATATTAGCCTATGAAGGAAGATGTGTCTACTGGTACAATAGAGGTATGACTGATTGGGATAAACAATTAACTTCTGCTTGGGTTTGATGCCATTCCATGGAAGGTAATATATGCTTGATAGTTTAAACCTAGGCAAAAGTTCAAGGCTGCAAAAACGAAAGATTATCAGGGATGGGTTAAGCCCAATATTTTCTTACTAAATTAAAATGTAGTTAGGCTGTTTTGCATACTTATTCTTATACTCATAGGCTAGTGCTGCTCTCAAATATGGTCAAAGAATCTTCCTTTTTATTACCTTTATTTATTGGAGTTGGGTATATGTGTGCCATAGCATGCACACATATGGATGTCAGAAAACAACTTCTACATATTGTTAGGTCCTGGGGATAGAATCCTGGGCCTTGGGCTTGGTGACAAGCACCTTTATTTACTGAGCTATATCAAAAGTCCTATAAAATGTCCACCTGGAAGTTGGCAGTTGTTAATGCAAAGATTTATAACTCAAAGGACTATGAATATCTGATTAACCTTGCTTACTTTTCTTGCAGAAAACATGGGTTCAGCTCCTAGAACTCGCGTGTAGGGACACACTATCTGTAACTCCAGTTCCAGGTGATCCAATACCCTCTTTTGGCCTCTTCTGACATCAGGCACACATGTAAGGCACAGACATACATGCATGCATAACACTCATTCACAGAAAATATAAATAAATATATCTAAAATATAAAAATAAAGTGCTGACAGTAAGTGACTACTGGATGCTCAGTCCTCAACAAGACATTCATCTCATCCCGTTGAAGCTGGAGAAAATAAAACAGAAAGTATAGAAACTGTGCAAGATCCAGAGGGTGAGGAACAGTGCTATTAAACACTGTATTCTCAATGTGGCATGACTATTGTAATCATGAACTTACTGCAGTAGTAACTATCTGCCCAAGACTGGGCCCTTGAACACAGGATAGAGGCTCATGAATCTAGAAGTTCATGAAAAACTGTTGACAGCAAAAGGTTTTAGGGAGAAGGAAAGTCATTTTCTTCAATGTTATAGTCTCTGATAACTTCCTCAGAGTCTAGAAACAAAAATATTTTGCTCATCATTACCTGAGTATTTTCTGATAACATCTAGGCATAGGTATATATAATTTATTTACTTCCTGAGCCCTCGACAGAACTGTTGCTCATAATTCATGGACATGTCAGATTGTCTTACCCTGCATCTTTAAATTCATTTAGCTTCTACATAACTATAAAGTTCTAAAGCCATCTTCATCTCACCTATTGTCAATACCAAATCAAATTTCTTTATATAGACTTCTCTAGACTCTGTTAGTAACATCTTTCATTTAATATCTTTCTAGATTTCCTAGCCTTGTTGGATCTATAACTCCACTCAAAATAAAGTTCTTTATGAACTATCTGCTATACTCTTCTGATCAGTGTATCTCAAGAATAGTTATCAGATATTGTAGCAATTCAGACTCCATATTAACATTATGCACTTAGAAGTTCAGTAGATGAGTACTAAAAAACAAATGTGCATTTTTATCTCTTTATAGCTGATTTCTTGGTTTAATAACATCCCAGAATATTTTCCTTAGACTGAAACAACCTCCAAAAGACTGACACCTCATTCTACTGTGAGTTGTTTCCCGTTCTCCATTCCTGTTGCTTTAGCTGCAATAAACACTCAATAAAAGTGTTAAATTTTAATTTAATGTGTCCACAGGGGGACTGTAGAACAGAAGACATACTTGCAAATCTCAGAAATTTTATAACACTTTCTAAAACTTATTTTTCACTAGGTTTTATTTTAAAGAAATATACTCAGTTGCTTTAAATATATCAAAATCTGTCATCATTCCTTCTTTCACATTTATGATACACAACTGAGATTTCAAAATATACACAATAAAATGTTCAGCTCCCATTGACATCTACTGTACTAGAAAAAGTCTTATTTCTTTTTTTTATTTTATTTTTTTTAATTTACATTCCAAATCATTTTCCCTTTCCCGTTTCCTCCTTCCCCGAAAGTCCCATAAGCCCCCTTCCCTCCCTCTTTTCTCCATTCAACCCCCTCTCATTTCTCTGTCCTGGCGTTCCCCTACATCCAGTCTTTCCAGGACCAGGGGTCTCTCCTACCATCTTCTTAGAAATCTATTGATATGCGGATTGTGTCTAGGGTATTCTGAGATTCTGGGTCAATATCCCCTTATCAGTGACTGCATACCATGTGTGTTCTTTTGTGATTGGGTTACCTCACTAAGGATGATATTTTCAAGATCTGACCATTTGCCTAGGAATTTCGTGAATTCATTGTTTTTAATTGCAGAGTAGTATTCCACTGTGTAGATATACCACATCTTCTGAATCCATTCCTCCGTTGAGGGACATCTGGGTTCTTTCCAGCTTCTGGATATTATAAATAAGGCTGCTATGAGCATAGTGGAGCATGTGTCCTTATTGCATGCAGGTAAAGCCTCTGGGTATATGCCCAGGAGTGGTATAGCTGGATCCTCCGGGAGTGTCATGCCCAGTTTTCGGAGGAACCGCCAGACTGCTTTCCAGAGTAGTTGTACCAGCTTGCAATTCCACCAGCAGTGGAGGAGTGTTCCTCTTTCTCCACATCCTTGCCAACAACTGCTGTCTCCTGTGTTTTTGATCTTAGCCATCCTGACTGGTGTGAGATGGAATCTCAGGGTTGTTTTGATTTGCATTTCCCTAATGACTAAGGATGATGAACATCTCTTTAGGTGCTTCTCAGCCATTAGATATTCTTCAGGTGAGAACTCTTTGTGTAGCTCTGTACCCCATTTTTTAATAGGGTTACTTGCCTCTCTGGAGTTTAACTTCTTGAGTTCTTTGTATATATTGTATATTAGCCCTCTGTCAATGTAAGGTTGGTAAAGATCCTTTCCCAGTTAGTTGGTTGCAGCTTTGTCTTTTTGACAGTGTCTTTTGCCTTGCAAAAATCACATGAGAATCATGTTCTTGCTCTTCATCCCTGCAGCTTTTAATATCTGTACACTGCATTTAATGAACTGGACCCCCTAATTTACTGACATTTAAATGATCTCAAATTATGTTTCCTGGAGCACTATTCCAAATAAGAAACTTTTTAAAGATAACACAGGGTCTTATTAGTTATAAATTATGCCATTGGCTGTCATGTGCAGCTTCTACACTTGTCTGAAAAAAGTCATATTTAAAGAATTTTCTTTTAATTTTACCAGTGCCTGTATAATTATATAACTATAAGAATTTTTGTATATCATCAATGAAATATATCATAACAAATATGAAGATTCTTTCTCATTCAATGCTACTAGGATTCAACATTGTAAACAATTATATTTTTCAAATTCTACTGTACTTCTATCATGTTTCACTGTGTTTTATCCTTAACACATTCCAGTAAGACTAGCAGAGGTACAAATATTAAAACCATAACAATGAGATTAATAGGGATACTATTGTACAGCTTTATAGATGAAGCAAGTAACTTGAAAGTAAGTCTAAATCATGCAATTTTGCTCAAAGTACACCACCACTGAATACTGTGATGTCATATAGCACTGCCATGCTAAAACCACTCTGAAAATCAGTTTGGCAGTTCCTCAGAAAATTGGACATAGCACTACCTGAGGACCCAGTTATACCACTCCTGGGCATATACCCAGAAGATGCTCCAACATGTAATAAGGACACATGCTCCTCTATGTTCATAGCAGTCTTATTTATAATAGCCAGAAGCTGGAAAGAACCCAGATGTCCCTCAACAGAGGAATGGATACAGAAAATGTGGTACATTTACACAATGGAGTACTACTCAGCTATTAAAAACAATGAATTCATGAAATTCTTAGGCAAATGGATTGAACTAGAAAATATCATCCTGAGTGAGGAAACCCAATCACAAAAGAACACACACAGTATGCACTCACTGAGAAGTGAATATTAGCCCAAAAGCTCAGAATACCCAAGATACAACTCACAGACCACATGAAGCTCAAGAAGAAAGAAGACCAAAGTGTGGATACTTTGTTCCTTATTGGAAGGTGGATCAAAATATCCATGGCTTACAGCATTGGGTAATTGAGCATTGGGTCCCCAATGGAGCAGCTAGAGAAAGGATTCAAGAAGCTGAAAAGGTTTGCAGCCCTGCAGGAAGAACAATAATATTTACCAACCAGTACCCCCAGAGCTCCCAGGGAGTAAACCACCAACCAAAAAGTACATATGGAGGGGTCCCATAGCTCCAGCTACATATGTAGCAGAGGATGGTCTTGTACGGCATCAGTGGGAGAGGAGGCCCTTGGTCCTGTGAAGGCTCGATTCCTCAGAATACGGGAATGCAAGTCAGAAAATTGGGAGGGGGAGTGAGCAAGGGGAGAAGGGATAGGGGGGTTTCAGAGGGGTAATGTGGAAAGGGGAGGGGCTCCCAAGGCTATCAGCCCACTTTGGCATATCAAGTTGCAGTAAGACTTGGTGCATCTTATTGGGGTAACCCTATTGGGGCTAAACAAGGCTGCCTAGTTAAGAGAAAAGGCTCCAAAGGCATTTAACAGAGTTAAAAACAGTTTCTTCTCCTGTATTTAGGAGTCTATATAAGACCAAGCTATATAACTTATATATCTGTAGGGGACCTAAGTCCATCCCATGCATGTTCTTTGGTTGGTGGTTCAGTCTCTGTGAGCCCCTATTGGCCAGGTTAGTTTACTCAGTAGGTCTTCTTGTAGTGTCTTTGAGCCATCCAGCTCCTTCAGTCCTACAATCCACACTTCCACAAGACTCACTGAGCTCTACCTCCTGTTTGGCTGTGGGTCTCTGTGTCAGTTTCCGTCAGTTGCTGAGTGAAGCTAAACTGATGATAGTTATGGTAGGCTCCTGTCTATAAGTATAGTGGACTATCATTTGTAGCCAGGGGTAGGCTCCCTCTCCTGGCATGGATCTTAAGCTGGGTCAGTCGTTGGTTGTACATTCCCTCAATTTCTGCTCCATCTTTACCACTGCACATCTTGTAGGCCGGACAAATTATGGGTTGAGGGTTTTGTGTCTGAGTTGGTATCCCAATTCCTCCATTAGAAGACTTACCTGGTTACAGAAGGTGGCCATTTCAGGTTCCATATCCTCTATTTCTGAGTCTTAGCCAGGGTCACCCTCATAGATTCCTGTGACTTTCCACTGCCATAAGTTTCTAGCTCATCCCAGAGAATTCCCATTAACACCCCCCTGCCCCCACTGCCCCAACCTGATTCCTCCCTCCATCCACCCCTAATACCTATCTGTTTCCCCTTTTCTATTTCTCTGTTTTAATGAGTCAAGCATCCCCCCGTGGGCCCTCCTTGTTTAGTTTCTTTGGATCTGTGAATTGTAGCATGATTATACTATACTTTATGACTAATATCCACTTACAAGTGAGTACTTACCATGTTTATCTTTCTGGGTCTGGGTTAGCTCACTCAGTATGACTTTAATAAACTGGTCACAGATTGTTCATTTAATACCATAAGCAACAGACAAAGCTAAGGAGTCTGCTTGGGATTCTGCCATGAGCAAAATGGAAACTCTTATGGAATGAGCTGGAAAGTCACTATTGTGAAAAATTAAAGTGTTTTCCTCATTTCATCCTACTGTGTCCTGCCTGGTCAATAAACTAGTTACACAGGTCACACTATGGTTTTCTTGGCATCTGAAATTCATTCTTCTCTGAAATTCAATTTTGAAGATGATTGCTGTTGCCTTCAATACATCTTTGTAGGAAGTCATGCCGTGATTTCTGTGATGCTGCCAGAACTGAAGACATGTTTGTCAGTCATTTGAATGAAACTCCAGAGGGGATCCTTCATTAGTTCATTTGTTTCTCCTCAATGGTGGCAGCAGTTTTTTCATTTTTGAAATATTTTAAAGTGACTCAACCAAATCTGCTGAATTGCCTAATGAGTCTCAGTTGAATATGAATTTGAAAGTAAATAATAATGTGCTCAGTTCAACAAGCATTTTAAAGTAGAGTTATGAGTAAAATGTCCTCATTTGGTTAGATAACCGTCTTGCCAAGCAAGAAAGATTTTGAACATATTCTGAGTAATGACAGAGTACTTAAGATGAGACAGATGTTCTCATCTAGATATGCAAGTTACATGCATTAGAAAGTAAATAATAATGTATGTCTCCTAAGCACTATCTATCTTGAATTGTAAATTGCACTAGTAGTCAATAGATAACTGTAGGAAGCTATCACAATAAGAGGTGATCCCCTGGTGCAGCATACTGACAATCATGCCAGAGAAGAACTGCAAAGAAATTTCAGCAGGAATAGCCACATGTGGGCTCTATAGCTGCCAGCCTCTGTTCATTATCAAGTTGCCAAACATAGACATTTTAAAATTTGTCATATTTGTGCTATATGAATCCAAAAATATTACTCTTAACTTCACATCCAGCACATTTCAAAACATGGAAAAGCTTTTGAAGGCATGATATATGCTTGTTTCAGAATTCTACAAACAGAATTTGGCTATAGAAATATTTTTACATACATAACTGAAAGTAGAGCTCAAGTCCAAACCAAGTGAGAGACTTGTGCACTATGAACCAGAAGGAGTTTGGAAAACAAAGTGACTTGAAACTGACTGTTCTCATTTTTCTCTCTCACAGAGGACCTGGAAGAACTTAGCACCAACCATCTTCCTACTGCTTTTCAACCTCAGTATGATACACAGAGGAGTTAAAAGATAAGAGTTTATACAGTCATGCATCTATCCCATATGTACAGAGGTTTCAATGGGACAGAACTGATAGCTAAAATTAAAGGTATGTAGCCACTAGGAAAATATAAGCATAGGGAAAATATTAAATTCTTCTCCACTGCTGGTGGGATTGCAAGCTGGTACACCACTCTGGAAAGCAGTCTGGTGGTTCCTCAGAAAACTGGGCATGACACTCCCGGAGGATCCGGCTATACCACTCCTGGGCATATACCCAGAGTCTTCCCCTGCATGCAATAAGGACACATGCTCCACTATGTTCATAGTAGCCTTATTCATAATAGCCAGAAGCTGGAAAGAACCCAGATGTCCCTCAATGCAGGAATGGATTCAGAAGATGTGGTATATTTACACAATGGAATACTACTCTGCAATTAAAAACAATGAATTCACGAAATTCCTAGGCAAATGGTCAGAACTTGAAAATATCATCCTTAGTGAGGTAACCCAATCACAAGAGAACACACATGGTATGCAGTCACTGATAAGGGGATATTAACCCAGAATCTCAGAATACCCTAGACACAATTCGCATATCAATAGATTTCCAAGAAGATGGAAGGAGAGACCCCTGGTCCTGGAAAGACTGGATGTAGGGGAACGCCAGGACAGAGAAGCGAGAGGGGGTTGAATGGGGAAAAGAGGGAGGGAAGGGGGCTTATAGGACTTTTGGGGAGGGAGGAAACGGGAAAGGGGAAATGATTTTGAATGTAAATAAAAAAAAAACTTAGAAAATAAAAAAAAAGAAAAAGAAACATGGATCTTGGGATTTAACAAATCTAACACTGAAATCTGAATATTCTATGCAAGCTGTCAAGAGAGAGATTCAATCAATAATCCTACTCAGTTCTAAAGCCTCCAAACCACAACAATGACCAGCAAAACCCAAGATAACCCCAATGGTGCAATCATGACATTTATATCTTCAGGGTAGTGAACAGCCATTTAATTGGACTTACAACCTGCTCAATAGTAGAGAATATATGCCTTGTACTATAAATCATCTCTGGCTAGTGGTGGTCATGGGTCCTAGAGGAGAACCTACTGTTGCCACTTTCCTAAATCAGTATAATTTCTAACTGCCTTCTTAATACTCATCTTCATATACACAGAGTAACCTCTCATCAAAGAAGCTTCTTTTTTGTAGCATATGAAGAACATTACTGAAAAACACAATTGGTCAAAATGCTGAGAAAAGCTGTTCATTGCATACCTAGCCCAGTTGACATAGTTATAACACAACCCTTACATCTAAGACTCATGGGACATTGCAGAAGAAAGAGTCGAAATATAAGAGCCAGAGGGCCAGGATATATGCCAAAAGACTGTGTCTTTTATACAGAACATTGAAGCTACACTCACGAAATCTCAATAATGTGGCTGCCTAAGCAAGACCTGAACATGACAATGACAATTGTCATGGTCACATGGTTAGGGGAAATCTCACAATATCCCACCTCTACATGAAGATCTACAGACAATTAATGATTCTGGGAATGAAATAATCAGTCTCCCTTATGAATAAGCCCCAATCATTAGTTATCTAATACCAATGGTCAGCCCTAAATACATATACAGGCAATACTAAATAGATTCAGTAAGAGACAGTGAGGGGGTACATGGGAGTAGTTGGAGGGAGGATGGGTAGAGATGATGTAAATACAATATTCAAGTATAAAATTTTCTTTACCTAGAAAACAAACACAGCTTTAAAAAGCAACTACACTGAGCTCAGCACTGAGTTGAGTTTAACATCGCAAGAAATAAAGAAATGAATGAGACATGCACAGATTGTTTTAATCAGTGTTCTATTGCTATGAAGAGATACTGTGACCATAGCAACTCTCATAAAGGAAAGCATTTACTGGGGCTTACTTAAAGTTTCAGAGGTTTAGTTCATTACCAATATAGTAGGAAGCAGGGTGGTACATAGGCAGACATGGTACAAGAGAAGTAGCTGAGAGTTATACATACATATCATCCAGTAGCAAGAAGAGTGTGCCCTCCCCCCCAGACTTTGAGCAGGAATTTCAGACATCAATGCTAGCCACAATCTCCCACCTAGGGTGGAGCTCTCAGACCAAGGTGAGCAGTTGAGTCAATGCCCACTGAGCAGCTATCCCCAGCTCCCTCTCCAGGTAACCCGTTCAATGTAGCTGTGGGCAGTTACAGAAGAGAGCCATTGGGCCTGCCTTGGACTTTTGAAACTTCAAAGTCCATCCCTGATGACATACTTCCTCCAACAACTGCACACCTACTTCAACAAGGCCATACCTCCTAATACTTTTCAACTACTGCCACTCCAAGACTAAGCATCCAAATATATGAGTCTATGGGGGCTATTTTTATTCAAATCACCACATGGACTATATCTTCCAAACATTTACACTTTAAGGAGGAAGGTAGAATTAAGTACCAAAATACTGTGTGATAAAACACAGGGCTTTAATGCCCCTGCAATAGTAGTTACCACTAGCATAATTAGTAAACAATAGGTATGGCAGTGTTGAAGATACAGCATTGACATAATCACTTAATAGCCACTAATGCTTTATCTCATCATTCTTATTTTACAGCACCCCTATAGATGAACCATTCCTGACTTTTTAAAGTGTTTCTGTTTCATTGGAAGACTATTATTTTTCAAAGCATAGTATAATGTGTTTTAAATCTCTATTATGTATGTAAAAAGACCTCAAAGATGATCTCATACTAACTAGATATAGAAACATGAAACAGAAACCAAAATGGAAACAAATAGTTTTCAACAAGGAAATAATGGAAGAGACATATTTGTTTCTAAGAAAAGTGAGACACTTTACTTCACCCAGCTAGTCTCCTTGGAATTCTAAAAAGCAAGCAAAGTGTCAGAATAGAATATTACTTATTACTATTTCTGTCTCAAAGAAATAAATTCAGCATTTCAATTATATTCTTCCCTGTAGGGAAGCATGGCTGATACATTATTTATTTAAAAGGAATTAGAATTAAAAATGTTACCATTTTCTTAATTTTGTCTTACTTTATATCAATAAATTTACTTAAATTGCAGAAAGTGAAGCACATACAGGTCTCAACCACTTAACCTTTTCAGCATTAACTGTTGAACAAGATGACCCTTTGAGAAGATGCTTTAAGTAATTATTTCGTTTTATTGCACCATTCTGAAAGAAATTTACACTTTTAATCATAGAGTCATTTCTGACACTCTAAATAGTAATTCTGACTGGATACTTCAACAAGAAAATATGAGAGGATATCTCAAACAATCCTAAACCCGAGTGAATGATTGTGTGCATGTGTGTGTGTATGTGTGTGTGTGTGTGCATGCACATGTGTGCACTTGCCTTCATTTGTTAATGTAGCAGAAGTAATTGGGAACATTTTCTCATATGCTATGGGAGTAGAATGGTAACTTTTATATGCTATCCTCCCATCCAGAGAAGGTCTGTAGCTTTCCCAGATGCTAGTCAACAAAGCTCATGACACTTTAGCCCTTGACTCTCAAAGGGAAGAAAGAGGGTGCTAACATGAAGCAGAAGACCCTTTTTCCGCCTTGAAAGTCCACCTGTGCTTTGAAGCATGTGTCTGCACTTATCTCATGTTTATACCTTTAGACAAGACAGAAGGTAAAGTTACTGTCTGCTCAACCACCACTGCCCAGCTTCATGGACAAGAAAGGACCTTTTAATCTGTCTTCTGATTCCCACGGAGCCACCTTTTTTTCCTTTCACACCAGTGACCTCGCCATCCTTAGTGTCTGAACCGAGTTATTGCTAAGTAAGAGCACTGTTCCTTATCAATCAGGAACACAGAAGAATCCACTGATATAGTTGAGGAATGAGATGGGCTATGACTGAGTAATATTAACAGAAGCCCTGTAAAATATAAGTGAAACGTATTCCTTGCAAACTGAACTTAATGAATCATTTATGTAACATGAACTCACAACCAAAGTTGCAACTTTAATTTTTGAGCTTTGGCATGGGTAGAACTAGAAAGAAGAAACCTTCTCACAAAAATTCTATATCACAGCCTTGGGAAGATGTCAACTGACATGCCTTCCAGGCTGTCTAACTGCTTCCAACACTGCCATGAAAACTACATAGAAGCTTGTTTCCAAGAAGTATCATATTTAAGTAATTCATATTCTATCCAACTCTAGGGAAGTATGGCTTAACCAGAAATGATAAAGATGTGTCACTCCCTTCTAGAATTTCATAGACCATCTGTTGATCTTAGCTGCTATTTACTCATTATGCATAGCTTCTTTATGAAATCATGTCACTGTACAGCTAGGCCATCCTCATCCCATTCATAATATCAGAACATCCTAGTCTTAATTCATAGTCTCTGTACAGCCCTGTATTGACAATCTGTTTTTTTAATTCTAACCAGGTTGCAATATCACAGTTTTGGCCATTGTTACTTTGTATGATATTTGTAATATCACCTCACATAAAAGTTTATCCTATTTTGGGTTATTATGATGTAATTACATCACTTCTTCCTTCACTTTCCTCTATCCAAATCCTCCACATCTTGTCTCTCTAAAACTATACTGAACCTAGACTCAAGAAGCTCAGAATAACAAATTCCACCTTAGTAATAAACTTGTTGAGGCTCTACTGGAAGCAAGAGACTGGAGGGGGCAAGAAAAACATGCATATTTATGTAACATGAAAACAAAATGTGTATGTGTGTGTCATTGGTAGATTCATTTTGTGTTAAGATATTGCTTTATGTAACAAAGGGGCATTTTGAAAAAGTAATTGGAAATCATTGGTGTACCAAGCTAAACTAGACTGAACAAAAACCAATATGGTTTACCTACTTTACTCAGTCCTACCTTTAATGGAAAAGTAACTCAATGATAATATAATAACCTCTGCTTTAAGTGAAACGAGTTGTCTAATTGATAAATTAAAAATGAAGAAGCTCAGATCTGACTTACTTCTGGCTTCTACTTTCTCTCTACTCTTACAGTGTAGGGAATCCACCCTGGCTTAGTGCTGATGTGGTTGAGTGGGGAAAACTGTTTACTTTAGGGACTCTGTACTAGGAAATTCAGTTCATTAACAGAACTGAGGCCACACACATTTTCCAAAGCAGCTTCCTAAGGTAATAAAGGTGACTTTTTTGTTTACTTCATATGCCATATAATTTATTCTCTCCATTTTTCCTGAAGTAAATAGGGGAGAAAGGTGTCCCTTTAGAAAACTTAGTAAACACCTGTCACATGGCACCATAACACCAAGGATTTTGCTTGGCTTCACATTTATATATCTCCAGTTAATTAACAGATTATTGGTCACTGAAATGTGAGAGGAAGACTACTGAGAAACTTCTGAAAAGGACTCCTTAATCTTTTAAAGGTGATTTAAAGACAGAATGCCACCAGGTTTTGTATGTTACCTTGGGAAGATACTATTTTTACAGTCACAGTGAAGAAATAGTATGAGACTGAAGATGGTCAAAAGAATAGATGGAAAGTATCGAAATATTAGCCAGTATTACTAAAATGCTACCATAATCAATTCCTTAGTTACCAATCTCCTGAATTTTCTGAAATACATAATAATAAATCACTTTGAATTTTAAGTCAATTTGAATTGGGCCTTCTGTTGCTTCCATTGTAAATTTCCAAAAAAAAAAAAATCAGTGAACTCAGTTACTGATTATATTTTCATGAGAAGCAATGATAGTAAACATGTATACACATAGATGCATATGTTTAGGCATCAATGCCACATACACTGAAAAGGGCAAAGAGACTCATTGAAAGGTTGCTTTACTTCCAGTGGTTTGGGGAGGATTCACTGAGGAGGAGGTACTGTTTGACTTACATATGAGAAGACGAAGAACAAATGATCCAAATAGGAATAACAGCAAGTAGAAAGACCCCAACGGGAGAATTTTTCAAAAAGAGAAACTAATGTGTCTGGAGCAGAGTGAAGGTGGGGGAGAGGAGGACATAACATGAGCAAAGCAGATAGAAAATCATAGAAAGTCTCACTTAAGGAGAAACATAGATGTTCCCATTCCTGCGAAGGGGAATTAGTTTCAAAGGTCTTAAGCATTGATTTGATTGAAAATATTCTAGACACAATTCACATATCAATAGATTTCCAAGAAGATGGAAGGAGAGACCCCTGGTCCTGGAAAGACTGGATGTAGGGGAATGCCAGGACAGAGAAGCGAGAGGGGGTTGAATGGGAAAAAGAGGGAGGGAAGGGGGCTTATGGGACATTCGGGGAGGGAGGAAACAGGAAAGGGGAAATGATTTTGAATGTAAATAAAAAAAAAAGAAAATATTCTAAAGCATTGTGATGGAAAATATATATATATTCTTAATTTTGAGTATATATATATATATATATACTCACACACATATCTACAATCTAGCACTGTGCTGCTCAAATATTTGCTGACAGGTAATCTCTTGATGTCCCTTTCAGAGTAGTTCCCAACGAGAATGGGTTTTGAATTGAAGACTGAGTAAACCATATGGATGGTTATCATTGAGAGCCAGAATGTAACAAGAAGGGTGACTTTCCTTTCTTCTTCATCTGGAACATCTGTCATCCTTTGTGGTTAGACATTAGAGTTCTCATTTCTCGAATCTATGAACGTTGACTCAAAATTATTCTGAGTGCATTGGTTTGGTTTGTTCTGGGACACTTTAGATACTGGCTTTCCCAGTTCTTGGATTTGGAAACTGTTAGCTTGTGAGACCTGATGGCCTCTATAAACATGGAAGCCAGTTCTCATAATTAATCTCTGGAAAGATTGTGTGTGTGTGTGTGTGTGTGTGTGTGTGTGTGTGTGTTCCCTCCTACTAGTTTTGTTTCTCAGGAGAACCCTCATGGACAGTCTACTGCAGCACATTCTATAGCTTTAGTCAATAATAAAATTCACTATCTAGTTCACAAGTTCCATCCTTACCTCAGCCATTTTCAAGTACCTTATCTCCAGAAACTACTCAGTCTTCTGAACTCCTCCATCAGTCATGAATCAGTATTTATGTTTCTCAACTTATAAACATTTTCTGTCTCCAAAAGGATGACACATCCTTAATATTTAAATACCTATATTGCATACCCCATGTGTACCTACTTATATGAAGGACATAATTTGTACTTGTTTCTGATTATGTCACTAGATATATTATTAGGAAGATGTATATATAATTATATTTATATATATATTTATATGTAATATATATATTTGTTAATTGTACCAGTGACCTAATTTCTTTTGTTTCTTTTGTTTCACTTTAGAGCCAAGTAATAGCCACATTTTGCTTTTATTTAAAAATATCTCCATGAAATATCAGAATTAAAACATACACTATTTCACATAGAAGCAAATACTAGAAGCAAAACAACAGAATGCAGATTCTGTGTGTGAAGGGTGAAAATGTTTTATTAAAGAAAACTGTACAAGTTGTCATGGAAATTGTTCTAATTCAAGACTTTCTGGGTACAGCAATATTTTATTTTTGAACTTATCACATTTCCTCAAATTCAAGACATGCAGTCTCAAAGCAACTACCAATTTTGTAACACAAGGTAATAAATTTGGTCTGGATCTTTCTAATGATTAGAAAAGGAGAAAGAAAGCATAAACTGTGCTGTATCTCCTTTTCTTTACAGTTAGAATATAATGTGTAAATAGATTTTGTGTCCAAGAAGCGAAAATATAGTATATGGTTAAAAATAAACCCTTTTATCTTCTGTATACTACCGTGCTGGCATTCTTAAAATTGCATATATGTTAACTGGAGGATATTGAAGCTCATGGGATAAACACGTACTCCTTTCCTTTATCTTCCCATGTCATGTATAAAAAGAAGAGTACTAAATACTTGAAAGAAGAAAATAAAAACCTTATTTGATAGCTAAGAGAGCAGTCATGATACACAATAGGCCTCTTTCCTGCTATTGGTGTTTCTAAATTTGAAAGGGATGAAAGTTGAGACAAAAGAAAAGCACGCTGTTGTTGTCCTCAGGATGCATGACATGATTTTAAAATGAAAATGCAAGAAATTGGCCATGTTTAGCCACAATCTAATGAGAGCAACCTTGGAAGTGGAATGCTGTGAAAATCTACTTCCTGACCCTAGATGCTGCCACTGTGTGAACATGGACTATGGGAAGCTTGCAGTCCTGAATTTCAGTCTTTTTTAAACCTAAGCAATGCAACATTTTTTTTATAAATGTCAAATTTCAGAAGCCTTTAGCCACTCTATTGGTAAATAAATACCTTAGGATAGCAGTTGAAACAAGGACTCTGGAGCCACACTCCTACAACTGAATCCCAATTCTTTCATTTTCTAGTTATGTGTCTTTGGCCAAATTCCCTGGTATACCTGCACCTAAGTGCTGTATCTTCAAAATGAAGATATTGTGGGATGGAGAGATGACTTGGTGGGTAAATTACTTGCCCCAAAATTGTGATTACTGGAATTAAGTTCTCTCAACTCATGTAAAAGTCAAACACACATGGTAGCTGCCTATAATCCTATCACTCAAGAGGCAGAGAGATAGGGGATCTTTGGAACAAGCTGTTAGACCAACAAGGTTCAATCAGTAAGCCTTCTCTTAATAAGTAAAGTGGAGAAGTGTTAAAGAAGATATCTGATGCTAATTTTGTAAAGGGACACACACACACACACACACACACCCTATCCACACACATGCCCCAAATTGGGGGCCTTAAAAGTATAATCAAATAAGATATACTGTGGTTGAACATCATCCTGCTTGCCTTATATACACAAAGTCTGAGTTTCAATATCCAATAGAATGAAAAACAAATCCATGTATACTGGGCTATAGCTCTATGGTAATGTGGTAGTGTTCTTGTCTTGTAAATCACACAGACACACACACACACACATACATACACACTACAATATATAAATTTATTGGTATGTATATATGTGTATGGAGAAAAACACATACACAATTTACATAATTTTGCACAAGTGGGACAAAATATCTGACATAAAACATTTAAAATAAGAAAAGCATTATTTGCCTGACAATTGCAAAGATTTCATTCTGTGACCATTATCAGTTCTGTCGTTTCTGGACCTGTGTGAGACTAAATCATCAGATTGTCACAGCAGGTAGCCAATGGCTAAAAGAACTGCTCACATGATAAAGGCCAATAAGCAGAGGAAGACTGATAAGACAGAGCCAACAACAGTGCACACCCTTCCAAGGCACACTCCGAGTGACCTGCTTCCTGCTAGCAGACTCCGCTCTCTAATCACCTCTTAAGAATTCATTATTTAATCAACAGGATGTTTAATGCATGAACCTGTAGGAGCATATTTTAGACTCAAAACACAACAATAATTTGTATACAAGATCTTTGTGTCTTTCTGTATATTTGTGTGTGTGTTGTATATAGAATTTTTACAGTACTGCCAAGTATACAGCATTCTACATGACTACTAAGAAAATTTTGAGCTTTCTTAGGTGTATAATGGCAGTCTCTGAAATTGTGTGCCTTGAAAAGAGAAAATAACTCAGACTTTTAAATTCTTTTATAAGTCATCCAGTCAAAAAATGTTGTGTTCTGCAGTACACCTGGGGCAATATGAGAGAAACTCTTTAAAGGGCTGTGGTCTAATCTATAAATGTCATGAATGAAGAGACTACAGATCATGACAGATAAGGGATTTCCTCAAGATACACTTTTTCTTAACTGGAAACAACTCAGATGTCCCACAACAGAAGAATGGATACAGAAAATGTGGTTCATTTACACAATGGAATACTACTCAGCTACTAAGAATGAGAATATCATGAGTTTTGCAGGCAAATGGATGGAACTAGAAAATATCATGTTGAATGAGTTAACTTAGAACCAAAAGGACACGTATCTTATGTGTTCACTGATAAGTGAATATTAACCAAAACAGTAGATAATACCCAGGATACAATTCACAGAACTCAAGAAGGTTAACAAGCAGAAGGGCCCAAGTGAGGATGCCTCAATCCCACTTGGGAGGGAGAAGATAGCAATCCTGGGGGGAGAGGCAGAGGGAGTGAGAGACTCGGGTGGGAGAGGGGACAGGGATGGGAAGAGGGTAACATGATCAGGTATTGGGGAGGAGGAATAGGACTGAGGCCCAAATGGACAGCAGAATGAACAGAAACTGGCAACCTCAGGAGTTGCGAGATGGGGGACCTTCTAGAATGTACCAGAGAAAGGGGAGGTGAGAGTCTCTCAGTACTCAAAGGGATGAAATGCCCTACAGTGGGGAGAGGGAACTTATAGAGTTTATTTCCAGTAGAAAGACAGGACATCAAGTGGAGGGATAGGGTTGCCATCCCACAGTCAAAAATTATTACCCAGAAATTGTCCCTGTCTGAAAGAACTGCAGGGACTAAAATGGAGAAGAGACTGAGGGAAAGGAGGTCCAGTGACTTGCCCAGATTGGGATCCAGCTCAAGGGGAGGCCCCAAGGCCTGACACTATTACTGATGTTATGGTGTGCTTTCAGATTAGAGCCTAGCATGGCTGTCCTCTGAGAGGCCCATCAAAGAGCTGAAAGTGTCAGATGCAGATATTTACATCCAACCAATGGACAAAATTAGGTGACACATGTGGTTAAATTAGGGAAAAGCTGGAAGCTGAGGAGGAGGGTAACCCCATGGGAAGACCAGCAGTCTCAACTAACCTGGACCCCTGAGATCTCCCAGATACTGGAACACGAACCAGGCAGCATGCACAAGTGGGATCCCTGACACACAGCAGAGGACTGCCAGGTCTGGCATCAGTGAGAGAAGATGCACCTAACCTTCGAGAGACTTGAGGCTCCAGGGAGTGGGAAGTTCTGGTAGAATGGGGGGATTGGGGCCATCCTCTTGGAGATGGGTCAGAGGTAGGAAGAATGGGATGAGGAACTGTGGGAGGGCAGACCAGGAGGGGAATAATGACTAGACTGTAAAAAAATTAAAGAAGAAGAAGGAGAAGAAGAAGAAGAAGAAGAAGAAGAAGAAGAAGAAGAAGAAGAAGAAGAAGAAGAAGAAGAAGAAGAAGAAGAGAAACCCATTTTTTTCTCTCTCATTAAATAACAAAATTAATGCCCATTATACATTCAAATGCCATATCTTTAGCATTCAAATAAGCTCTATTGTAAGAACAACCCTAAGGCAATTTTATTTCTTGCACTAACACTTTAAAAGATCTTTATCTAATGACTGACTCAAATGATAATTTAATTATAATTGTTATTTCCCATATCAGAAAGTCTGCCTCCTTTTAGCTTTATGCTTCAAATATTAAATTATTATGAATTTATCCAGCACACAAATTACACATGGAAACCAGCTTTGAGGCAATGAAGTGTAAAACTAGAAATTGCTTCTTAATTCATTTGTCAATTAAAGAAAAATAAAAATAAGTGAAGACCATGGCCTTGCCATTTTAAAAGATGTTTCTGAAAATAAGGGTTGTAGATCAATATGCTGTGTTCCATATATTCAGGAAGGACTTAGAGCATTCATCTACTGAAATAAAATGCAGAAATTGTGAAGGCTTCTTTTAAAACTACCACACTGCTGATTCACATCTAATTTTTCTATTTATCACAGATAAGAAAAAGTGAGCTGATATTTTTAAAGATGAAATATTCAAGAGCAAATTCATCAATTCAAGCCTATTTTGTAATTCCATCTTATAATATGAATATCTGCTTGCAAGAAAGCAACCAGAAACCCACAATTGAGCAAACAATACATTTCCTCTTATGGCTTTACTTAATCTCAATCCTTGACACTAGGGTAATGAATAATTATAACTCAACAGATAGTGCCGGGCGGTGGTGGCGCACGCCTTTAATCCCAGCACTTGGGAGGCAGAGGCAGGAGGATTTCTGAGTTCGAGGCCAGCCTGGTCTACAAAGTGAGTTCCAGGACAGCCAAGGCTACACAGAGAAACCCTGTCTCGAAAAACCAAAAAAAAAGAAAAAAAAAAAAAACAGATAGCAATGGGACAGTATAAATAAGTATTAGTGGTCTCAAGAACTAACCAGAAAAATCTGTTAATGCCTCACAACACATGATGTAACTCTTAGATTCTGTCTCAGAACTAAATGACCCTCAGATTATGTAGTTAATGTCCCATAGCTCAAAAGAAAGAGCAGCTTACACCTATGAGTTAAGTGTTACAGAAAATGAGTCTTCTACATCCTTAACAGTAACTTGCTTGCCTTTGAGCTTCATCAAAAATATTCTCACAAAAGTTTGGTTAATTCCAATATTTTTCTGAAGCAAGTCATAATCTAAAGTAGGTTTCACTGAGAAAATGTTCAATTCATGAATATTAGCATTTATGATTATTAATTTATACTAGCTATTCATCCATTGCACGTATAGATTTGGAAGAAATGTAACCTGGGAGAATTGCCACATTACAGGAATTTTCAACTATTTATAAACACAGTCTTTTTAATATCTTCTTAAGGTTAAATCTCTCTCTCTCTCTCTCTCTCTCTCTCTCTGTCTTTTGAAACAGGGATTTTCTGTGTAGCCTTGGCTGTCCTGAAACTCTATAGACCAGGCTGGCTTCAAATTCACAGAGGTCGCCCTGCCTCTGCCTCCTGAGTTCTGGGACTAAAGGTGTGAGTCACCACTGTCCAGCTTCCCATGTTTGGTAAAGGTAATTATATCAACTAATTTATCCTAAGGAAACTAAGGCACTACTTAAGCAAATCAAGAAAATTACTTTTAAATGTAATTTCATAGCAATGCCAAGGACAAAGAACTTTTCAGTGACTTCAGTGATTGCCACTATGAAAACTTTCTAAACTTTCCAGAGCAGGTAATACAAGCCCACAGTGACCACTCAAGCAGTTTTTTCCCGGATTTAGCAGCAATTCTGGTACAGCGATTTCCTTGAAGGCCACCTCAGCCTTCTGTAATCCTTCATTAAAATGTTTCCGTGGTGCTCAGTACACCAAGACCAAGCACTTCACCTACATCAGCAGGGCCTTATTAAGGAAACCTGCCACTCACTGCTACTTCTTTGCTTCAGTTGCATGTTTGCTCAAACAAGCTGACTCATTTGCCTGTTCCGTAGATTGTATCTAGGAAAGATAGTGTAGAGGAGGACTGTTCTATGTTGGTTCCATTAGGGGAAAGCTATAAAGCTGCTTAGCCATGATGTTTATCCACCAACCACTAATGTAGCCCGTTATCCTGCTCTGCTTGTTTGGGTATCCTGGGGGATAAGCAAACTGGAGAGCTCATTCTTGCTCTTCTGTATTGCTCTTCCTCTTGCTACTCATGCATTACATTACCATCGCAATGCATTATGTTAAAATATCACTTACATTCTAAGGGACTGGAACTTTTGCTGGACCTCACAGCCAGGCAAAGTTGATAATAAACCCTGAGGGTTCACTTAAAACTTAAGACTGTTATCCTGCTTTGTACTCAGTCTGTTTGTTTAATCTGTTTTCTGAGAACAATGGAACAACCAACCTTACTTGTTTTGAAGTTCTCATATGATCAATTTTTACAACCTAAGCTAATGTATAGCTGTAATTGTCTACTACTTCCCCGACCCAAGAGTCACTCAAGTGTGATTGCGAGTGTGGTATGACAATCATTTGCAAGAAACTTGAAATAGTCTAAAAGGAGCCTTACAAACACTAGAAATGGCATTCAGAGGCTACCAGAGAGTATATGTTTGTTATGTAGTTCAGCTGAAGTCAAGGCAAGTCAGCGTCTTACCCCTTATAAAATTCTGTTAAAGATTTCTATAAAATGCCTGTCTTAGGTAGGGTTTCCATTGCTGAGAAGAGACACCAAGACCAAGGCTCTTATAAGGGATGGAATTTAATTGGGCCTGGCTTACAGTTCAGAAGTTCAGTCCATTATCAAGCACGGCAGGAAGCATGGCAGCTTCCAGGCAGGCAAGGTGCTGAAGAAAGAGCCAAGAGTTCTATATCTTGATCCAGTCAGGAGAAGACTGTCTCATGGGCAACTAGGAAGAGGGTCTCTTCCACAATAGACTGAGCATAGGACCTCAAAGCCCTCCTACCTAGTGACACACTTCCTCCAACAAGCCCACATCTATTCCAACAAGGCCATACCTCCTAACAGTGCCAATTCCCATGAGCCAAGTATATTTAAACCACCATAGCACTCCTCATGCTTCCCCATATGATGCTTTCTTTCCTGTTCAGTAAAAGAAACAGTGAAGCCCTTTGTTATGGACACACACACACACACACACACACACATGCACAGATATACAGTGACCCATAGACTACGAAGATGGCATTCAGACAGGCACAGATTCAGACCTAAACAACATACCAGCAAGGACAATGGAAAACAACAAGCAAAGTAAAGAATTCAAATCTGGGAAGGCTCTTGGAAAAATGACTCCAAGGTATAATGCTTTCATTCCTTTCCTTAATGCAGCATTGATGCATTATTAAGTGACTCAAAGTTTATTAGTAATCCATGCAAACTTACAAATATTGTCTGAATCTCTCTTTGCTACTGAAGTTTTAGTTTCTCTGTTTTAGTTTTTACCAAACAAATCTGTCAGGCTACTTGAGATAAAAATTAGTGGTAAATAGATCAAGCTCCAGAACCAAATAACCTGAGTTTATAAGCCTCTGCTATGGTTTTATACTTTGTTCCCTCCAAAACACATGATCAAAGTTAACAGCACCGTGTCAGCATTGAGGGGATAGAAAAACACAAGGACTGTTATCAAACAGGAGGTCAGGTTCCTTTCTTGCCCCTTTGCCCTTCTGTTACTAGTCAGCTGTTTGAGCTCTTTTGTCTTTGCCAAGATAGAAGTCACAGGTAGACAGTGAACCACTTCAAAATGCCTGAGCACTCAGCATTTGGCATAAGTGAACAAAGAAATCAGGCTCTTTCTGGAACAGAGTAGGTAGGACTCTGTAGCATTACACTACTTGGGTAGGCTTCAAAGTGAGATATACTTGTTTCAGCTATTCTTGTCTAGGTGTAAATCCGCTATTGTAATCTAGGCATAGGAAGTTGGAATTCTTTAGCTCTTAGCAGTAATCAGTGTCATGAATCCTAGGCTTGTGTTGTCAGCCAATTATTCCTAAAGAATTGACAGTCCCTTGATGCCCTCCCAGCAAGCATGATCTGCTGTTTTTCTTCTCTAGTTCCTTATATAGTCTATCCTTATATGTTGGTAGACCACCAGAGTTCCCCCTCTGTCCTAGCTGGAAATGAATACACAGTTATCTATAGCTCACCAAAACACGTGACAAGAAATCATCAGCACAAACTGTTTAAAGCACTTGTAGCTGAAGCTTTACCTTCAGGAGCTGAAGTAATCAGTTGTATTTATTGAGTAGTTTTTTTCAAGGAACCTGTGGCACTTCCAAAATAGTCAGTGTTGTCATTAGGGTTAGTTTTACTGGCTCTCTAGCTGACATTCTTTTTACTTCACTATGGCAGCAAAGGAGACTCTAACAGCTGCCAATTATGAAGTCAAACTTCTCCCTCCCCTAGTGTTTTCCTTCTTTACAGGAAAATGAACATCAGAATATATACAATAAAATATTAAAGGACTACCCATTAACATTAAAATCAAATTTTACCAATGCTTTAACAATTGTCAAATACCTAGCCTGTGTCACAGTTAGAGGTGGGACACTCTCATGTATTTAAATTTCACCTTGCACTTTATACTGATTCAGCAAGAAGGCTTTTGCCTGATTGCCAGCACCTTGATCTGGGACATCTTGTTTTCCAGAACAATAAGTTTCTATCCACTACAAACCACTCTTCAAAATATCAGATATTCCAGAGTAACACAAAACAGATTAAGACATCAACTTAAAAGCTGGGTGATTTGAGGCATGGTACATGTAAACATTCTAAATATTGATTTCTCCATATTATACAATATTGACTAAGCCTCCATGAACACTAAGAAAATGCTTGCTTAGTCAAAAAGCAGTCCAATCGATGTCATGAGATTAACTGCACATATTTATTGCCTAATATACATCGGAAAATATAGATAATACAAAATTTTTTTAAAAATGAAACCTTTTCCCACCAAATTACCTAGCTGGAAATAATCAACTGAATGAGATGTGCTCAAAGAATCATGTGCTTTTCAGTTATTAATTAATCTCTACTAAGAATGTGAACCAATCTTATGTATCTTCTTAATTTAATCTGCAGTTTTACAGAACAGTAGCTTTTTTGCTATCTCAGAAATACATCCACCATTCCATAGTAAGAAAAAGTTATTTTACTACCCATAATATTACAATGGCATATGAGTCCAGAAGTGAACTAACTTTCCCTTGTTTAAAGAGAAAACCAATGTCAGATAGCAATACTATCATGGCAGTCATAATTACAAAACAAAGTTTGCAATTCTTGTGGTTTCTGCTTAGGAAATATGCTCTCATTAAAGAAAGTTAAATGATATATAAAAAATTTTCAAAAACTATTCTAGCTTGTGATAAAATACCTTGACCAAAAGCAACTTGGAGAAGAAAGTGTTTATTTGGCTTACATATTCCAACCATAGTCAGTCATTAAAGGAAGCCGAGATAAGAACTCAAAGAGGAACCTGGAGGCAGACACTAAAGCAGAGACCATGAAGGAGCAAAGTTTACTGGCTTGCTTCCCATGGCTTTCAGCTTGCTTTTTTTTTTTTAATATAACACAATACCTTGTTACCAGAGGTAGCACCATTCACAGTAGACTGAGCCCTCTTTTATTAAACATAAATCAAGAAAATGCCACACAGATTTGCCTACAATCTAAAGAAGATGGTTCTTCAATTGGATTTCTTCTTCTTCTTCTTCTTCTTCTTCTTCTTCTTCTTCTTCTTCTTCTTCTTCTTCTTCTTCTTCTTCTCCTTCTCCTCCTCCTCCTCCTCCTCCTCCTCCTCCTCCTCCTTCTTCTTTTTCTTGTTCTTTTTTTGTTGTTCTGGCAAAACTTTAAAGCATTTTCTTTTTTTCAGTTTTTAAAGTCTATTTGGAACATTAAACATGATAGAAGTTTAAAAAATCTTTCATGAAGTCCTCTATGAAAAGAAATTGTGATAAGATCCTGATTAGACAGAAACCATTCCATCTCCAAGGGAGAATATGCAGCATATCTGTGACTTCATAGAATGAATTGGGTAGTGCTCCTTCTGTTTCTACTTTGTGGAATAGTTTGAAGAGTATTGGTATCAGGTCTTCTTTGAAGGTCTGATAGAATTCTGCACTAAACCCATCTGGTCCTGGGCTTTTTGTGGTTGGGAGACTTTCAATGTCTGCTTTTATTTCTTTAGGGGTTATGGAACTTTAAGGGTTTATCTGAGCCTGATTTAACTTTGGTATATGGTATCCATCTAGAAAATTGTCCATTTCGTCCAGATTTTCCAGTTTTGTTGGGTATAGACTTTTGTAGTAGGATCTGATGATTTTTATGAATTTCCTCAGTTTCTGATGCTATGTTTACCTTTTCATTTCTGATTTTATTAATTTGAATACTGTCTCTGTGCCCTCTAGATAGTCTGGCTAAGGGTCTATCTATCTTGTTGATTTTCTCAAAGAACCAGCTCCTGGTTTTGTTGATTCTTTGTATAGTTCTTTTGGTTTCTACTCGGTTGATTTCATCCCTGAGTTTGATGATTTCCTGCCTTCTACTCCTCTTGG
This sequence comes from Tokudaia tokunoshimensis, assembly GCA_036184795.1. NCBI lineage: Eukaryota > Metazoa > Chordata > Mammalia > Rodentia > Muridae > Tokudaia > Tokudaia tokunoshimensis. The sequence continues at coordinate 126,270,981 of BTHU01000023.1, read as the reverse complement.
GTGTATTAGCTTCTTTCTGTTCCATAGCTTTCAGGTGTGCTGTCAAGCTGTTAGTGTATGCTCTCTCCATTTTCTTTTTGGAGGCACTCAGAGCTATGAGTTTTCCTCTTATCACTGCTTTCATTGTGTCCCATAAGTTTGTGTATGTTGTGCCTTCATTTTCATTAAATTCTAAAGTCTTTAATTTCTTTCTTTATTTCTTCCTTGACCAAGTTAACCATGTATATGTGGGATTTCTATTGTTTTTGTTGCTATTGAAGACCAGGATTAGTCTGTGGTGATCTGATAAGATGCATGGCATTATTTCAATCATCTTGTGGCTGTTGAGGCCTTTTTTGTGACAAATTATATGGTCAGTTTTGGAGAAGGTACCATGAGGTGCTGAGAAGAAGGTATATTATTTTGTTTTAGAATGAAATGTTCTATAGATATCTGTTAAATCCATTTGGTCCATAACTTCTGTTAGTTTCACTGTTTCTCTGTTTAGTTTGTGTTTCCCTGATCTGTCGATTGATGAGAGTGGGGTTTGAAGTCTCCCACTATTACTGTGTGAGGAGAAATGTGTGCTTTGAGCTTTAGTAATGTTTCTTTTATGAATGTGGTTGCCCTTGCGTTTGGAGCATGGATGTTCAGAATTGAGAGTTCTTCTTGGTAGATTTTTGCCTTTGATGATTATGAAGTGTCATTCCTTATCCTTTTTGATAACTTTTGGTTGAAAGATGATTTTATTTGTTATTAGAATGGCTACTATAGCTTCTTTCTTGGGATTATTGCTTGGAAAATTGTTTTCCAACCCTTGACGCTGAGGTAGTAGTGTCTGTCCTTGACACTGGGGTGCGTTTCCTGTATGCAGAAAAATGTTGGGTCCTGTTTATGTATCCAGGCTGCTATTCTATGTCTTTTTATTGGGGAATTGAGTCCATTGATGTTGGGATATTAAGGAATAGTGATTGTTGCTTCCTATTATTTTTTGATATTTTTATGATTGTGTGGCTATCTTCTTTTGGGATTGCTAAAAGATTACTTTTTTGCTTTATCTAGGATGTAGTTTCCCTCCTCGTGTTGGCATTTTCCATCTATTATTCTTTGTAAGGCTGTATTTGTGGAAAGATATTGTGTAAATTTGGTTTTGTCATGGATTATCTTGGTTTTTCCATCTGTTGTATTTGAGAGTTTTGCGGAGTATAGTAGCCTGGGTTGGCATTTGTGTTCTCTTAGGGTCTGTATGACATCTGCCCAGGATCGTCTGGCTTTCATAGTCTCTGGTGAGAAGTATGGTGTAATTCTGATAGGTCTGCCTTTATATGTTGCTTGAGCTTTTCCCCTTACTGCTTTTAATATTCTTTCTTTGTTTAGTGCATTCGGTATTTTGACTATTATGTGAAGGGAGGAAATTTTTTTCTGGTTCAATCTATTTGGAGTTCGGTATGCTTCTTTTGTGTTTATCGCCATCTCTTCATTAGGTCAGGAAAATTTTCTTCTATAATTTTGTTGAAGATGTTTACTGACTCTTTAAGTTGAGAATATTCACTTTCTTCCATATCTTTTATCCTTAGGTTTGGTCTTCTCATTGTGTCCTGGATTTCTTGGATGTTTTGGGTTAGGAGCTTTTTGCATTTTTCATTTTCTTTGACTATTTTGTCAATATTTTCTACGGTATCTTCTACACCTGAGATTCACTCTTCTATCTCTTGTATTCTGTTGGTGATGCTTGTGTCTATGATTCCTTATCTCTTTCCTGGGTTTTGTATCCCCAGAATTGTCTCCCTTTGTGATTTCTTTATTGTTTCTATTTTTTTTTCATTTTTTTTAATTTTCTAAGTTTTTTTTATTTACATTCCAAATCATTTCCCCTTTCCCGTTTCCTCCCTCCCCGAAAGTCCCATAAGCCCCCTTCCCTCCCTCTTTTCTCCATTCAACCCCCTCTCGCTTCTCTGTCCTGGCATTCCCCTACATCCAGTCTTTCCAGGACCAGGGGTCTCTCCTTCCATCTTCTTGGAAATCTATTGATATGCGAATTGTGTCTAGGGTATTCCGAGATTCTGGGTTAATATCCCCTTATCAGTGACTGCATACCTTGTGTGTTCTTTTGTGATTGGGTTACCTCAGTAAGGATGATATTTTCAAGTTCTGACCATTTGCCTAGGAATTTCATGAATTCATTGTTTTTAATTGCAGAGTAGTATCCCATTGTGTAGATATACCACATCTTCTGAATCCATTCCTCCGTTGAGGGATATTGTTTCTATTTTTATTTTTAGATCCTGGATGGTTTTGTTCATTTCCTTCACCTGTTTTCCTGTAATTCTTTTAGGGATTTTTGTGTCACCTCTTTAAGACTTCTACCTGTTTACCTGTTTTCTCCTATACTTCTTTAAGGGAGTTATTTATGTCCTTCTTAAAGTCCTCAATCATCATCATGAGATTTGACTTTAAATCAAAGTCTTGCTTTTCTGGTGTGTTGGGTTAACCGGGACTTGCTGTGGTGGGAGAACTGGATCCTGAATATGCCAAGTAGCCTTGGTTTCTGTTGCTTATGTTCTTGCCCTTGCCTCTCACCATTTGGTTATCTCTAGTGTTAGCTGGTCTTGCTGTCTCTGACTATGGCTTGTCCCTCCTGCAAGCCTGTGTGTCAGTACTCTTGGGAGACCAGTTCTCTCCTGAAGGAATTGGGATTTGGAGAGGTATGGCACAGGATCAGCTCCAGGGTGCAGACAGAAACCGGAAGGATCTTGTTCCTAGCTGTTCCTTGGCTCCTGTGTCCTAATGGCTAGTGGGTCCCTCTTGGGCCAGGAATTTGAACAGAAGTGGTAGTCTTGCCTGTGCTCACAGGCATGTCTGCACTCCTGGGAGATCAGGTCTCTCCTGGTGGTATTTGGGTATGGAGCGCTGTGGCCCAGAATCAGCTCCAGACACTGTGGCACAGGATGAACTGCAGTGCAGATGGAAACCTGAAGGATCATGTCCTAGCCTGCTCCTCAGTTTCTGTGTCCTGAGGGCTCCAGGCAGGTTCCTTGGATCAGAAGTGGTGGTCTTATCCACACTCCTGAGAAACCAGCTCTCTCCTGGTGGCATTTGGGTAAGGAGCACTGTGGCACAGGATCAGTTCCTGGTGTAGACCCTTCTTGTGCTTCTTTTTCTTGTTCTTCTTCTTTTTGTTGTTCTTACTTCTCCTCCTTTCCTCCTCTTCCTTCTTCTAAGATGACTCTAGCTTGAGTAACCATGCTACATGCCATAGACCCAAAAACAAAGTTGAGCAACAAGAAGGGCCCAAGGGAGGATTCTTGAATCTCACTCAGAAAGGGAAATAAAACAGACATCTAAGGTGGATGGATGAGGGGAAGTGTGTGGGAGAGGAGGTGGAGAGAGAAAATGGAACTCAGTGGGGGACATCTCTGAGACCAGCTTGAGACCTGGAATTGGGGAGGCTCATAGGAGTCTATGGGCATGACCCTATCTCAGACTTCTAACAACTGGAGGTATAGAAACTAAAGTGGCTAATTCCTGTAGTCAGGTAGGAGTTCCAGTGGAAGGAGGGGGACAGCAACCTACCCACAAAACTTTAGACCCAAAATTTGTCCTACCTACAAGATGTGCTGAGATAAAGATGGAGCAGAGATTAAGGGAATGGCCAAGAGATGGCCAGCCCAAATTGAGATTCACCCCGTGGAAGAGAACCAATCCTTGACAGTATTAATGATACTCTGCTATGTTTATAAACAAGAGCCTAGTGTAATGATTATCTGAGAGTTTTCAACAAGCAGCAGATGGAAACAGATGCAGAGACCCACAGCCAAACATTAGGAAGAGCTCAGGGAGTCTTGAGGGGACAGAAGGATTAATAGAGCCTAAGTGATCAAGGATATAAGAAGACCTATATGACCAACTAAACTGGACCTATGATACAACCAACTAAACTAGACCCATGGTGGCTCACAGAGATGGAACCATAGGCCTCTTATACATCTATAGATGTGTAGCTTGGTCTTCATGTGAGTCCCCTAACAATTGGAGAGGGGACTGTCTCTGAGATCTCTTCCCCCTAGTGCTGCTTTGTCTGGCCTCTACAGGAAAGGATGTGTTTTGTCTTGATGGGACTTGATGTGCCAGAGAGGATTGGTATCCATGTAGATCTTCCCCCTCTCTAATGAGGGTAATCGGAGGAATTTGTGAGGGTGGGACTAGGAGGATAGGAGGGAGGGGCCTGTAACCAGGATGTAAAGTGAATAAATTAATGAAAAAAAGCAAACTAAAAAATAGTGCAAAAACTAAATCTATAACCAAGCTTGGGTCTCTTAGCTGGAGAGATGGCTCAGTGATTAAGATCACTGGCTTCCTAACTTCAATTCCCAGCAATTACATGGTGGCTCACAGCCATCTATCCTGGGATCTGATGCCCTCTTCTGGTATGCAGGTGTATATGCAGATAGAGAATATATATACGCGCGCGCGCGTGTGTGTGTGTGTGTGTGTGTGTGTGTGTGTGTGTGTGTGTGCAATTTTTAAAAATATTTGGACCTTTAATTCCAGCACTCACAAAGAAGAAGCAAGTGGCATAATACATACTCTATAGCTTATATAATTTGCCAAAATAATTCCAAATAGGCTTTAAAATTATCCCCAATCATAAGTAGTGCTGCATCAATATTAACTAATATTAAATAAAAACAGATACACCTTTCATCAGACTTATAACATATGTTTGAATATATGTTGCATGGAATGCATGAGATTTGTCTAGTGGGTAAGATAGGAAACACATGCAAAGTGCACTCCATAGAAGCTGCAGCTGAGATCAAACAGGACGCTTACACAGTTGCTAATTGGGAAAGCTCCATCATATCCATAAAAACGCCATGGAGGAAAAAAAAAACACCAAGCAGTACTCCACAGGAGCCCTCTTTTCAAACTCACAAGGTCAGACACCACAAATTGCAAAAGTACTGCCTTTCTATTTAATTTCTTTCTGTAATAATGTGGTGTTGTACAATAACAGTACAAATAATATTTAAGGTTAGATCATTGGCAATTGACTTCAGCAAAGCAAAAGGAGTAACCTGGAAAATAATCGAGAAATCACCTGAAGACAATGATCAAGATGAAAAGCAACACAAAACTCAACAGAGGGACAAATCCCAAAGGATAAATGAAGAATTACAAAGACTCAAGAGAATACTGTTTCCATGAAAGAATAAAATGGGTTACTGTGAGAGAAGATGTAATTGCCGAAGAAACAGTTTGTAGATAGCATAATATATAATACAATTATAAATACTGTTGCTATATTACAAAAGATAAGTTTCCTGTGAAGCATAACTAGGTAGCAAAAGAAACACAGCTGGAAAGCAAAAGAGAAGTTCTGAAAGTCATTCCAAAGTATGCCTTGGAAATGATTTGCAGAAAATGAGAAGAAAATTTCTAAAGAATCATTGGTGATGTATAGCAAATCATGAGTAGTCAAAATCTGCTTAATACAAACTGTCCACGATGAAAATCAAAAAGAAGAGCTAAGAAAATGTAATTAAAGGGGTAAAATCAAATGTGCTCCCATGCTTAAACAATATTGCTCTGAAGCAAAATGCTATAAAAAACACATTAGTATGTGTTGCTTACAAGAAAGGCTATGATTATTCCCCCAGATTAAGCAGCCCATAGAAAGTAGAAACCATTTCACTACCTTCGGTATCAGAATGTAGCTACAAGGAAAATGGTGCCAGTTCAAGAGATCTCTCAAAAGAATTTACATGCTTCTATGATTACTTAAAATCCTGTCATTTGCTTAGCTGGTCTGCTCCAGTGAAGACACCATATCCTGACCCACCTTAGAGGACCCTCTGTACTCAGAACAGTTAGTAAGAACCACCACCCTCCTGAGTCCCAGAGCTGCAGCTGGGAGCCTGGTGAACTTGGGACCCATCACCCACCAACACCCCCTCCCAAATACCACTCACCTCCTGTCCCTTCTGTCCCTTCTACCCCGTCCTTTTCTGCTTTGGCAGACTCTTAGCTAGTCTGCTCCAGGGAAGACACCATATCCTGACCCATCCTAGAGGACCCACTGGACTCAGAGCAGTTTAAGACCAGCTGCACTCAGAGCAGATGAGAATTCACTGCACTCAGAGTAGTTGAGGATCAGCTGCACTCAGAGCAGTTGGACAACATCTGGACAGCTTCACTGAAGACCCAAAAGTCTGAAGGTCTCCCAGGAGATCTACTGCAGCCAGGGTAACAGATCAGAAGCTTCTCTGCCGCTGTGAAGAGCCCCCAGTTGGAAGGCCCCACAGGTGGTCTGCTACAACCAAGGCTGCCAGCCTACCAGGAGATCTGAAGCAACTGAGGAGCAAAAGAGGCAAACTCCACACAGTTGCCCAGACTAACAAATATCAGGGATATCCAGAATGGAAAGGCAAGCACAAGACCATAAGCAGCAGAAGCCAATATATGTGGGCATCATCAGAACCCAGTTCTCCCACCACAGCAACCCCTGAATCCATCAACACACCTGAAAATGAGGAATCTGTTATTAAATCCTATCTCATGCAGATAATAGAGTACTTTAAGGATATGAATAACTCACTGAAAGAAATACAGGAAAACACAGGTAAACAGGTGAAGGAATTGAATAAAGCAATCCAAGACCTAAAAGTGGAAGTAGAAACAATAAAGAAAACACAAATGGAGGGAAACCTGGAATTGTAAAACCTAAGAAAGGGGTCAGGAATTACAGATGTAAGTATCACAAACAGAATATAAGATATAGAAGACAGAATCTCAGGTATAGAAGATACCATAGAAGAGATTGACACAACTGTCAAAGAAAATTCAAAAGGTAAAACACTCCTAACCTAAACATCCAAGAAATTCAGGACACAATGAAAAGACCAAATCTAAGAATAATCAGAATATAGGAGAACAAAGATTCTCAGCTCAAAGGACCTGAAAATGTCTTCAACAAAATCATAGAAGATAACTTCCCTAACCTAAAGAAAGAGATGGCCATAAAGGTACAAGAAACCTACTGAATATCAAATAATTGGGGAAAGGAAAGAAAACCCTCTCATCACATAATAATCAAAACACTAAATACACAGAACCAAGAAAGAATATTAAAAGCTGAAAGTGAAAAGGGCCAATTAACATACAAAGGTAGACATATCAGAATTACACCAGACTTCTCAACAGAGACTATGAAAGCCAGAAGAGCCTGGTTAGAGGTCATGCAGACTCTAAGAGAACACAAATGACTGCCCAGGCTACTACATCCAAAAAAAACCCTCAATCAACATAGATGGAGAAACCAAAATATTCCAGGACAAAACCAAATTCAAACAAGATCTATCTGCCAATCCAGCCCTACAGAGGATCCTGGAAGAAAACTCTAATACAAGGAAGATACCTGCACCAAAGAAAGAACAAGATATTAAGCATCTCACAACAAAGCCAAAAGGAGAGAACCACAAGCACATAAAGTCACCTACAAAAACAAACATATCAGGAAGCAACAGTCATCTCTCTTTAATATCTCTCAATATTAATGGACTCAACTCACCTATAAAAAGACATAAGCTAACAGACTGGATATGCAAACAAGATCCAGCATCTTGCTGCATACAAGAAACTCACCTTAATAACTATCTCATGGTAAAAGGATGGAAAAAAGTCTTGCAAGCAAATGGTCCCAGGAAACAAGCAGGAGTTGCCATCCTAATATCCAGTAAAACAGACTTTCAACCCAAAGTTATCAAGTGTGATGAAGAACACTTCATATTCATCAGGGGGAAAATCCACTAAGAGAAAGTCTCAATTCTGAACACCTATGCCCCAAATACAAGAGCACTTGCATTCATAAAAGAAACTTTAATAAAACTCAAAAGACACATTGAACCCCACACAATAATAGTGGGAGACTTCAACACCCCACCTTCACTAATGGACAGGTCATTGCAACAGAAATTAAACAGAGACACAGTGAAACTAAGAGAGGTTATGAAACAAATGGATTTAACAGATATCTACAGAACATTTCTCCCTAAAACAAAAGAATACACTTTCTTCTCAGCACCTCATGGTACCTTCTCCCAAATCAACCATATAATTGGTCACAAAAGAACCCTTGACTGATACAAGAAGATAGAAATAATCCCATGCATCCTATCAGATCACCATGGCCTAAAGTTGGTCTTCAATAGCAGCAAAAACTACAGAAAGCCCACATGCACATGGAAACTGAACAACTCTTTACTCAATGATAACTTTGTCAGGGAAGAAATAAATAAATTAAAGACTTCCTGGAATTTAATGAAAATGTTGACGCATCATACCCAAACTTATGGGACACAATGAAAGCAATGCTAAGAGGAAAGTTCATAGCACTAAGTGCCCTGGTAAAGAAACTGGAGAGATCTTACACTAACCACTTAACAGCACACCTGAGAGATCTAGAACAAAAAGAAGCAAACTCGTCCAAGAGAAGTAGAAGGTAGGATATCGTCAAACTCAGGGCTGAAATCAGCCAAATTAAAACAAAGAAAACAATACAAATAATCAACAAAATCAGAAGCTGGTTCTTTGGTGAATCAACAAGATAGACAAACCACTGGCCAAGCTAACTATAGTGCTGAGAGGCAGTATCCAAATTAACAAAACCAGAAATGAAAAGGGATACATAACAACAAAAATGGAGGAAACTCAAAAAAATCATCAGATTCTACTATAAAAGCCTATACTCAACAATACTGGAAATTTTAGATGAAATGGATGGCTTTCTATCCAGATCCCACATACCAAAGTTAAATCAAGAGCAGGTTAAACGCTCTAAACAAGTCCTTACGGCACAAGGAAATAGAAAAATTCATTAAAAACCTCCCAACAAACAAAAGCCCAGGGCCAGGAAAATTTAGTGCAGAATTCTACCAGACCTTCACAGAAAAACTGATACCAATTTTCCTCAGACTATTCCATAAAATATGAAGAGAAGGAACACTACCTGACTTATTCTATGAAGTCACAATTACCCTGATACCTAAACCACACAAGGACCCAACCAAAAAAGAGACCTTCAAACCAATCTTGCTTATGAATATTGATGCAATAAATAAATTTTATTTTCAATAAAATTCTTGAAAATGGAATCCAAGAACACATCAAAACCATCGCTCACCATGATCAAGTAGGCTTCTTCCCAGGGATGCAGTGTTGGTTTAATATACAAAAAAAACCCTGTTAATGTAATCCACTATATAAACAAACTCAAAGAACAAAATCGCATCAACACCCCTTCATATCAAAAGTATTGGAGAGATCAGGAATTCAAGACCCATACCTAATCATAATAAAAGCAATTTACTGCAAACCAACAGTCAATATCAAGTTAAATGGAGACATACTTGAAGCAATCACACTGAAATAGGGGACAAGACAAGGATGCCCACTCTCCCCGTATCTATTCACTCAAAGTGCTAGCTAGAACAGTAAGACAACAAAAAGAGATCAAGGGGATATAAATTAGCAAAGAAGAAATAAAGGTATCACTATTTGCAGATAATACAATAGTATACATACACGACCACAAAATTCTACCAGAAAACTTCTCCAGCTGATAAACAACTTCAGCCAAGTGGCCGGATATAAACTTAACTCAAATAAATCAATAGCTTTCCTTTATACAAATGATAAACACGCTAAGAAAGAAATTAAGGAAACAACTCCCTTCACAATAGGCACAAATAATATAAAATATTTTGGAGTAACTCTAACCAAACAAGTGAAAGACCTGTATGACAATAACTTCAAGTCCCTGAAGAAAGAAATTGAAGAAGATCTCAGAAAATGGAGAGATCTCCCATGCTCATGGATTGGCAGAATTAACACAGTAAAATAGTCATCTTACCAAAGGCAATTTATAGATTCAATGCAATCCCCATCAAAATCCCATAATTGTTCCTGTCTGAAAGAATTATAGGGATGGAAATGGAGAGGAACCTGAGGAAAAGAAGGTCCAGTGACAGGCCCAAAGTGGGATCCAGATCAAGGGAAGGTCCTAAGGCCTGACACTGTTACTGAGGCTATGGAGCGCTCACAAAATGGGACCTAGCCTGACTGCATTCCAGAAGACCCAACGAGCAGCTGAAAGAGTCAGAGGCAGATATTTGCACCCAACCAATGGACAGAAGTGGCTGACCCTGTTGTTGAATTAAGGAAAGCTGAAAGAAGCTGAGAAGTGTGACCCTGTAGGAGGACCAGCAGTCTCAATTAGTTTGGACCCCCTGAGATCTTTCAAAAACTGGACCACAAACCAGGCAGCATACACCAGCTGAGGCCCCCAACACACATACAGTAGAGGACTGCCAGGTCTGTATTCATTCAGTGATAATGCACCTAACCCTCAAGAGACTGGAGGCCCCAGGGAGTTTAGAGGTCAGGTGGGATGGGGAGGGCATGAGGACATCCACGTGGAGAAGGGGAGGCAAGAAGGAAAGGGATGTGCAACAGTTAGAGGGTGGATAGGGAGGGGATAAAATATGGAGTATAAATAAATAAATAAATAAATAAATAAATAAATAAATAAATAAATCCTATGACTTAACCAAATCTCAGTTAGTCTCATGGGTTCAAAGTCATGGAAAGGATCAGAAACCATCACATTGGAGCCCTTCCTATCACCCAGCAGATCAACCAGGTGATTATTAACACATGAATGGCCCAAGGCTAAACCAAAATAATCAGTCATATAGTTGAACTCACAGATTTAAAGAAACCTTATGAACTATCCACACAGATATACAATAGAATGGAATATTTCATGGGAAAGGATCAGTTTGTGCAACTACCTTGGGTTAAGAACCTTCAGTTTCTGAGGAAAAATAGAGTTTGGATAGAGAGAGAATTGGGGGATGAAATGTTGAGAAAGTCTGTAGTAGACTGTGAAGATGGTCACTCATCCTTCCTCTTTTTGCATATTTAGCTTTATAATGATATTCTAGAGTCTCTCTCATCAAGGATTCTCTAGTTCTGCCCTCCATGCACACAAGTTGCAAGAAACATGACATATTTTGGCCAACTGATACTAGAAAATGTGTTGCATTAACTGGACATGAAGATGCATATCTTCAATCCCAGCATTCAGGAAGCAGAGACAAGCAATTCTCTATGAGTTGTAGACTACTCTGGTATACCTAGTGAGTTCTAGGCCAGCCAGGGCTACATAGTAAGACTGCCTCAAAAAGATGAGCTACAGGCAGAATAATAAAAACACTGGTAAATCAAAGTTCACTCTTTTGATTATTTGTCAGGAGCATGCTTTGTCAGAAATATAGACAAGTGTGTTTCTTTCCACAATGTAAGGATTTATTGAGTAACAATAAATTCACAATGTTTAGCAGTTTTCAGTGAGAGTAATTTGTAATAAAGTTCCCCTACCTTGGTACCCTGGCTAAGGCAAATGAAAATCATTTATTGTAAACTTAATTACTTATATTAACTCTCACATTTATATACATATTGCATTAGTTACTTTTCTATTGCTGAGACATCATTACTACGAAAATGTATAGATTATATAATAAAGAAATAAGATCTTACTTGGAATTTAGAGTTTCAGAGAAATAGGAGGAGACCATGGTCACGATGGTGAGGATCCTGGCAGGAATGATATTGGAGCAGCTGAGAGCTCACTTCCTGGTTCACAAACAGAAAGTAGAGTAGGCATTAGAGATGATAGGAGGCTTCTAAATCCTCGAAGTCCACATCCATGACACACTCCATCCAACAAGGCCAAACTCCCTAATTTTTCCCAAATAGTTCTATCAATTGGGGAATGAAATATTCAAACATATGTACCTCTGGGAGTTCTTCTCATCTAAACATATATCCAAAGCAAGACCATAATCCAGCAAACAAACATGAAGTCCTGTAGCTCCATGTCCAGTGTGAAAGGGCTTAGAAGGCTCTGCCCTCCAGCTTTGCATCCTGAAACGCACATCTTTCTTTTGAGTTGGTTTTACTCTCTGCCTGAAGACCTTGGAAATTGTCTCACAGTTCCACCATCTCCAACATCTTGTACTTTCCATTGCAACCAAGGCTTTACCTACATAGTTTTACATAATGGCCTCTCAGGGCCTCTTGGCCCCTAACTTTTTTATTTGGGGATTCCCATGACTCAAGCTGCCAGGACTCTCTGAAACTGCATAGGAAGAACCCACAGTCCCTTCATGTTTGTATTCTTTGTGTCCTTAAACTCATCATCACAAAGATGATACTGCTAACTTGAATCACATTAATCACAACTGTTGTTTGCAATTGCCTAGGAGTAGAAAAGTCCTTAGGGCCTTTTTTGCCCAAGTTGAAAGCTTAGATATCATATGAGGCTATAGAACATCACTAGTAATTCAGAGATTCTACTCAAAAATATCCTCAAATCAAAAATGTATGAGTTAATATTATACAGTTGTATCAGTTGTCAGTACTTCTGTAACAAAATCCTACCCATGATATATCTGATGCAATATCATTTTACTTTCCCACAGTTATAGATGGCAGATGTTTATGTCTGATGTCAGAAGGTTTAGTTTCTTTTGTCTGTCCTTGACTCCCCTGAATCCTTGCTTCTTTCTCTTTTTTTTATTCAGGCCCTTGCTTTGCAGTTGAGACTATGCTGAAACTTCTGTTCATCTTGCTTCCTGCCTCATTTTCCTAATATAGACATTACAGGTGTCTGGTATAGACCCATCTAATGGTATCATTTTAACTTAAGTACATCTTTAAAGTCCTGATTTTAAAATAAAGCAACATTTGGAGGTGCTGTAATTAAGGCTTCAAAATATTAATTGGAGGAACACAATTTATCCCATAACGATATTCTCCTTAAATGATGATATAATGCTTATGGATGAAAGAAAGATAATTTGGGAGTACTTAAGCATCTCATGTCTTACACAATTCTCCCCAGTATGGACAATGCTAATACCAACTGTATTCCTACAAAAAAGACTCTAAAACCAATAGATGAATGTTATCCTTCTTTTTTTTTTTTTTTAATTTAATTTTATTTTATTTTTTTAATTTACATTCCAAATCACTTCCCCTTGTTATCCTTCTTAAATTGAATTTAGGCTAGTAAGATTGTCTTCATATATAAATTAATCATGAATATAACTGATTGAACATACATAATCATGACTTGAATATATCCCACAACAGTTCATTTTGCTGGAAGCTTGATGGGTTCACAGTATAATGGTATTAAAATCATGCTGCCTTTATGCAGTGGGGTCTAATGGAAGATAATTAAGTCATTGGGGGCTCTCTTTTCATGAATGCATTGATGTTGAACTCCTGGAATGAGATGAATGAGAAATTATTTAGTTTCCATGAGAACAGGTTATTATAAAAAGAATTAGGTCAGATCCCTACCTGGTTTCTTGTTTCTTGTCCTGACATGTGATCTCTCCTTTTGCTTGCACTCCCACTACAACACCATGCATGATGTTGCAAAATGCCAGAAAGCTCTCACCAGAGACAAGTAAATATTGTCAGAATGCCTTTGGACCTCTGAAGTTGTGAGCTAAATAGACCTTTTTGTATAGTGTCCAGTTATTTTGATACAGTAACAGAAAATAGACTAATATATCTAATCCTACTGTGCAAGTGGTGTACATGGGTGCATTTTATACCTTTCCACCAATCCTTACATCTGAGATTCTGAATTGATATTAGAACTGGATCTGAACTACTAAAACATCCCACTACCAGTGTTAAATTTGGAAAGAAGTTAGAAAAATTAAAGAACAACTGGTGATTTGTGATAAACTGTATAGAAATTCAATACTCCGTGACATGAGGCTGTTAAATCATTCTGGAATTTTCTTCGGAGGGAGAAGCTATGTAATCATGGATTTAACTAACTGCTTCCTTAGACGGAATCAGTTGGTTCCAAATAATAAAATGTGCATAAGATTTGGTAGATAGAAAAGGTGAGAGTGTAGCAAGGAAAGATTTTAATTGAAAGTAAAAAATCTTATTTTGTGTTTTTAGAATATCTGAACATATTATGCTTCAATGTATGAAACAGCTGTTTTGCAGAAGCAATCTGAACAAGACCCATAGATATAGACTACAGTGATTTATACAAATAATAAGCGAACATTGTGTTTTCTATGTAAAGAATTCAGAATAAGATGTTTTCTATGAAATAAAGATGATTTCTATATACAAAAATAGTTATCTTAAAACAATTCATATACAGCATTAAATATTCAACTACTGTGTCTCAGACATAATGTTTTTAACAGTGAGTCTCCTGTGGTGGTTAAGACTTGTTTCAAATAAAAAGAAAATAGTTGTTGAGATACCCAGAAACTTTTTTCAGACTTTCGCTTCATGACTAGAAGTCTTTGCAGAATTTATCCCTTTGCTTTTGTGTCATGTTAAAATGCTGGCCTGATGTTCTGCCATCTGTGGCAAGTTACACGTGCACAAAGGAATCATGCAGCAGGAACATGCTGAAAAGCACTCTTTCTTTCTTTAAATAAAAATGCTTTTTAAGAAACCTAAATGTTAAAAATGGTTTCTGATTTGGGAAAATTTCTCAACAGGTATTGTGAATTGGCTTTTATACAAAGGCATTTGTGGGGAAAGGCAATCAAAACTCGAAGAGAAGGTCAGCTAATAGCAGGTAAATTACACTCATAGTGTCCTCTCTCCAGGTGTGATGATGTATATGCAGGAAGGGAGACAAAAATCAGAAACTTCACAGAAAATCAAGGGCTGGAAAGACAGTTGCCAAATAAAGCCATACTGGAAGGCAGACTGAGATTGGGGCCAAAATCTGACCTGTTCCAGGGGACTGTTGGCAGTGAAAAGGAGTCATTCTAAATGGAAAGTTAAGAACAAATTACTGACCTTGTCCATGTCCTAGCACTAAGACCAGAGCCTTATAAGCCTGTCTGGATTTTCAGTGAAATCCATACACAGTAGTGCTTTGTGAATTTTCTTGACTGCTTTGCTGGCCCCTGTTAATGTACATGTCTTGAAATGTGACTTCGCAGTTCCTCCCATCAGAAAGTGACTTTTGATTCTTCAACCTCGAATAATTGGTCCTGTGAATTGCTTTAGTCACTAGTATGTGAGCAAATGATAGTGTTCCAATCCTATTTGTGGGCATAATGAGAACTTGGCCATTTCTACACCCTCTATGAGGTGTCCTGAGGGTAGGCCTAGGCTAGTAGGTAACATGTGGAAGAAAAATTAGTTTTTCCAGATGTAACTGAGGTCAACCTAGAGACAACTAACCTCTTTCTCTCTCCCTCTCCCTTTCCTCCCCCTCTCTGTCAATATATATATATATACACACAAATATATATATATATACAAATATATACAAACATACACACATATGTATATATGTATACATATGTGTGTGATATATAATATGTATAGCTAGGCCATCCTGTTCCACAAAGTAGAGGCATCAGTCCAGCCAGCTAAGATCACAAACTTTTCCCTACCAATCTCCATATCTGCATGCAGCAATAAATGACTATTTAATGACAGTAAGTTCTGGGATTATTACATAACAATTGATAACTGATACAGAGTTTAGTAATTTTATGTTGGGTGTGGTCAAACAAAGTTAAGAATTATTTAACAATGCACTGTTGCATAGAATAGTTTAATTCTGAAGATTTATAAAAATATTATATGGATGTTGTATTTACTTGCTACAAGGGTGTATTAAGTCACCTACTGCTATTGCTCTAAATTCGTGCCACACTTTCTATCCAATGTTTGTTTTATAAAGTTGTATACTCTAGTATCAATCAATTATAATTGCCATATTTTCCAGTTAGATTTAACCATTGAAAATTAAGTAACAACTTTGTCTCATTTTAGAGATTTTTGTCTCTTAATCTGTCTGATATAAAAGTAGTTACTTAAGCTCAGTTTTGACTTCTGCTTGCATAAATCATTTTGTATCCATTCCTATGTCTGTCCACATATGTCTTTACTGCTGATGTGAGTATTTTGCAGGCCATGAAGAAGAATTAGCCATTCCATCCACATAAAAAATGATTAAACCAACTGGATAATATTATGCTAAGTGAGCTAATCCACACAAAAATGCAGCTATCATATTCCTTTCTTGTAGGTTGGAGTTAATAGCTAAACCAGTCTTTATTCGTATAAAGTGGTGATTAGAGTTTCAAAATTTATTGGGAGGTAAATGAAGACTGGGTTTGATTTTCTGGGAACACCATTAAGTTACCCAACTCAAAACTGGATTTGTGCAGACACTAAATTGTAATCAAATGGGGAGTACATTTTTATAGGATTGATTTAGGTTTTTTTGTTTTGTTTTGTTGTTCATAAGGAACCATGTATGGAACTGGTGAGACATCTCAGTGGTTAAGAGCTCTTACAGCTCTTGCAGAGAACCTGGATTCAGTTACTGTAGCTTCAGGGATTTCACACCCTCTTCTGGCCTCTTATGGGTTCCTACATGCATGAGCGCAAACTCACACACAGATAATTTTAAAAAATAAATTAAACTAAATCTGAAAACACATACATACCACAATCTACATAGGTTGTAGACCAAAATCTACATTGGTACGGGTGGTACAAGAAAAAAAAAAAGCTACAGAATGAATGTCTTTGCTCCTCATTCATGCATAGACATTTAATCATCGATGTGATTATTAGAGAGTATGACTTTTTTCAGGTAATTAGGTCATGAAAGCAGATCTCTCCATGTTCTCATAAGTGAGGACTTACAGATCTACTTTGCCCTTTTCACTGAATGAGGTGCATGCGTCAGTACCATCTTATAAACAGATAGCAGACCATTGCCATACACATACACACTACCTTTTGAATTTCCAAGCCTACATTATTTATAAGTGACTAAGGCCAAGTTGTGGTGTTACAATAGACAATATGAAATAAAACAGTGAGTATGTTTTCAGCATAAAGCTCCTATTGAAATGTGATTATCTAAAACTGATGTTTTAGGATTTGGTGCTATGTCAAACAAATGAGAGTGAATCATACAAGTGTATGCAAGTCTAACCAATCCTCATAGTGTATCCAAATCTTATCATAGAACACAGGCTGAACTCAAAATCATCCTTCTACAACTTCTCAACAGGCAGGCTTTAGAGGTATAAGGCACCACGCCTGACCAAAACCATTCTTAAGTTGTTGGGATAAAAAAAGAAACTAATGTCTGACAACTACAGTACTAATTTGACTACATATTCTGATATTTTAATTACCAATTGCCAAATATGAACTGGTATGACACTGAGATAAAAGTACCTGCATTTTTGTAAATTAATAAATTGGAGTTAAAGGTTGAAGCTATTCTCATGCAATTAAAACAGTAGTAGTTCCCTTTCAATGAAATATACAGAACTTTCAAATGTATATATTCTTTTGAGGTACCTATGTCCTATGTTTTGAAAAATATTTTATGTGTATATGTATGTCCATTTTGGTATATATCACACATATGGGGATGTCCAGGAAAGACAAAAGAGTGGATCAGGTCTCGCAGAGTTGGAATTACAGAGAGTTGGGAAATCCCCAACATGGGCATGTCTAATGGAAATTTTTAGATAAGCTCTGTATCAGGCTAGTGACAGTTGTGCATTAAATCAAGACATACCTCCTCATCAAATGGGAAACTGGAACACATATATCACACAGAAACTTTAGCATTATCTCATCTTTCATGATGCTGATGAGAACAGGACCTAAGATGGTTCAAGACGGAGGGATGCACATTGAGTATGTTCTTTTGGAATGACAGGAGGTCCACATAGATAAAGGTGAGTGAAGGTACAACAGTGAGTTATGTCTGAACTACATTCCGTTAAAACACTTGTAACTACATTCCCCCCAGAATCTTAGGCACCAAGAGAAGCTTTGCTGAGACAAGAAAATAAAAACTTTGTGCTATTCTTTAGGGGGAAAATGGGTATGTCCTATCTACTAAAAATGGAAAACCTATGTTAAGAAAACAATGGAGTAATAGCAGTGCTAACCAGGAAAATACATTGTGTAAATAATTTATCATAATGTGGCTATTAAGAAAACTATTAAACATAAGTCCTAAAATAGAAAAGTCCTACTATAAATCATTTTAACATGTAGAAATGGAGAACTCAGTTTTGTTTATGAGAGTACTGCTTGGAACTATACCTGCTACTCTCATGTTGTAGCAGATGATAGTGGGGAGCAGTAAAAGCCTAAACCTGCTAGAGAATTTGCTTTATAGGAGTTAGGGCAAGGTAAAATTAATGCACAGTAATTTTCAGAAAATGTTTTTCTAAGGCCCTGAATTCTTGGCTTCATTCTATGAGAAGATGGATGACAGGAACTGGAATCAGACCAGAGGCTCTGGTGAACTCTTGACCTAGAATGGAGTGGCTGACAGAATATTTGGAAAGTACTTAAAGTCAGGAGCTGAATCCTGACATGACCAAGCCACCTCTATTGGAAATGAAGGATGGAATTTCTTATGCTATGGAGCACAGCAGAGAGGAGAAATTGAGAAAAGATGTCAATGGAAGTAAAGAAAGTCAGCACTGTTACTCAGAGTGGAACAAAACCTTTATTTTAGAGTGAAGGACTCCTTTTAGATATGGTCAAAATGTTTCTTTTTCAATATATATCAAATGCTTGAGTATTTTCAGGGTAAAAAATTATGTCCCTTCCAATCATTTTGTATCTAAATATTCCAGCTCTCCTGAAAACTTAAATGTTCCCTACTAGGAAACTAGTAGGAAGGAATAAAAAAAATTCCCTTAAGAGCACACACAAACATTCACACATACTCACAACACAGTCAAACTCACACTCACACTCATACACACACACTACACATACATACACAGACTCTCTCTCTCTCTCTCTCTCTCTCTCTCACACACACACACACACACACACACACACACACACACACACACACAAACACAGCAGCCTCAGAAAAAAATATAGAAAAAAATGAATTAAATAGAGCAAGGAACAAATGCTTATATTTGAGATGGAGGGAAGCCAGGCTCCTGGCGTAGATGAACCATGAGCTAGTATAGATGTAGGTATATGAAGAGGGTTACAGAAAACCTGGATGTTGGAATTTCATTAGAAAACTGGTATTTTAAGGTTTTACCCTTATGGAGTTTAATCTTGTAGTAATAAACAGAATGTACTGTAGTGCGGGATCAAGAAATTGGTGGAAGGATCTAAATTTTTCATGATAAGGGCTGATGGGATGACTCAGTGGGTAAAGACACGTATCTCGAAGTCTAACAACCTGAGTTCAAGCCTCAAAATGCACATGGTGGAAGGTAATAAAGTCCCCAAAGTTGTCCTCTGATCTCCACCCTACCTGTGCAGTAAATAATTGTAAAACACAAAATTTGTATGATGAGAGCTCACAAAAAGAATTTTAAAAAAAAACACTAGACACATTTAAAAGGAGATAGTTTTATTATAAACATCTTTAGCTTGAAAGTTGTAATATTAAAGTATATAAATAAATATATGCATATATCAATATAATCACATTACAATAAAAGTGATACTTCAAACTTATAATTATAGATAAAAGAAGTCCAGTACCAAATGATCAGCCCTAAAAACCCATATACAAGTAACATTATATAGACTGAAGAGGTTGTATATAGGAATATATATTATATATATATTCCAATATTATATATATTCCTACATTATATATATTCCTGTATTATATATTCCTATATTATATATTCATATATATGTATATATACATATATATATAAAAAACAGACCATGAATTTGAAAGAGAGTGGGAGGGTTTGGATGAAGGAAAGGGAAGGGAGTAATTTTGTAATTATATTAATAACTTCATAAATAAAAGGTGTCATATACTTTGACAGATATTGAAAGGAAAAAATAAAAAAAGAACAAAATTCCAAAATAAATTATGATCAAGTATTATCAAGTATAATTAATGTCAACTTTCAAACTATGAATCCAGTGATAAATGTTCTCAGATGAAATAAAATCTCAAAAAGTGTCCTTTTCCCCCCAATACTAACAATTTTGATTACAAGTTTTTATGATGTGGACTATCAAGAGACAAGCCAGATCTAATCCATACCTGTTATTCATTGTGTTAATTATCTATTAATAAAAGCTTAATTTGTTATAAGTTAAAAGTATTGTATTATGTTTTATTTGAAAACTTAAAAGAGCAAATTGACAAAATAATGAAATAGAAGAGTTTACATTTATTTTATTTTAAATCAAGCAAACAAAAATAGAAAACTGAACAAATAATGCGTTTGATTTACTATAGAGCGATGTAAAATACTACCTCAGCAAAAATAAAATACATGAATAGTCTATGGGAAAATTTATTACATATAAGATGCAAAGAAATATCCATATTATATATTATATTATATTACATACAATTGAGATACTTTCTCCACTTGTGAAATAGCATGAGTAAAAATTAAAGAAATAAAAAAAGGACAGAAAAACAAAACCCCAACTGAAAGCTAACTATGATAAAATAGCTATATTTCTAAAATAATTCAGGGGAATGAGTATGTGACATACAGATGGTGTGGTGAAAGGCAGGGTATACACCTACTGCATATAGATGGCTGTATGTATATTGGGATCTTAACTCCAAAGGCAGCAATACAATGCCTGGGAGAGCAGTTCTCTCATCCCTGTACAATCTTCTCTCTCCCCAGTGTATTACGTTATAGAGAAGGGAAAGAAGTGCTTCTTATAAGCAGATATTCATATAGAGTTTTATCTTTTTACACAGACCAAAGTACCACTACCAAGTAAGATTTTTTTAGTCTGAGAATGCTAAAGTAGATCAGTTATTACAGTAATTACATTGGTAAATTAAAGAGAATAACTATACTTCATCCTGATAATCATTTTCAAAGACACTAGAAAAAATGGTAACATTCTGTACATATTCCTAACAAATCAAAAGAATGAAAGGACATTTATAAAACATGAAAAGAAGCATATATTGGAACCAATAGAAATTATTTCTATAAATGAAACACTAACAAATTTCTATTAAAGTAAAAATAAAAAAGATTAACTCTTCTTTATTCAACAATGTAAGTATGCACTAATCTAAGAGTCATAAAGTCTTTAGTAATGTTGTAATAAGGAAACATCACATAAGAATATCACAGAGAAAAGGCTAATGTTTCATTATTAAAATGGATATGACTGTGTACATCAGAATTTAAAATACTCAACTGATGAAATACAGTATTGGAAGTAGAAATAGCTAAATATAATGATTGAACACAAGATAAACGTTAAGAATCAGTAGCTTTTCTATGCAGTATTGACAATAAATTTTTAAAATGCAATTGCAATACTACCAACAGTCACACAGAATCAATCAGTATGTTCAAAAATAAACATACACAGAACAGAAACATGGACAAAACAAAGAGAGAACTACTTGAGGAGATGATGATACTAATTGTCCTGACTTGATAGTTACAAATTATATACATGCATAAAACTATTATGTATATAGTAAAAGATGTAATATTGTTCATTAGAGTAACAGTTACATATAAAAAAACAAAGAAAAGGCCTATAATTGTTTAGTGACTATAACAAAATTAGACAAACACAGAAAGAAAATATGTATCTGGAAACAAATTTATTACTGTAAATGTGCCAATTTGTGCCATAACTTGAAAGCTCTCAGGCATTTTAAAGGTATATGTCAATGGAAGTTGATACTAAAATTCACCTAAAGTCACAGATGCACAAAAAAAGGGTAAAATGGGAGAAAAGATGAATAATGAAGAAAAAACATTGCTGTTATACTTCAAAATATCAGGCCTCTGCATATAAATCAGTGAGGTGCTAACCTCAATAATAGTTAAACACTTTCCACAGAACAGAAAAAAACTCACCTATATATTTTATGATAGAATTCCAGTTCAATGTGGAAATAATGACATTTGGAAATCTGGTTATCTTTTCTGAAAAGAAAACTTTACTTCCTATTTCTCAGTAAACCCAGACATACAAAAGAAAGCAAATTCTAAAGATTCCAAAGAATAAGGCAAGAAGAAGATACAACTATTAGAAGAAAATATGGGAGAATAATTTTATAATCCTACAAAAATATAAGACAAAACCAAGAAAATAGAAAAGAATGAAATATATGTCTATTTTATATAATAAAATTCACCTTTCTGGAAACCAGTACCTCAAACACAGCAAATGATAGGCATTTGCAATTGCAATCTGTACCAGAAAAGAGAAAATCTGCTCTACTATCCAGAGATCTCTTAAAATTAAATTTACAAAGACAAATGACACAATTAAAGTACAATGGAATACTACTCTGCAATTAAAAACAATGAATTCACGAAATTCCTAGGCAAATGGTCAGAACTTGAAAATATCATCCTTAGTGAGGTAACCCAATCACAAAAGATCACACATGGTATGAAGTCACTGATAAGGGGATATTGACCCAGAATCTCAGAATACCCTAGACACAATCAGCATATCAATAGATTTCTAAAAAGATGGAAGGAGAGACCCCTGGTCCTGGAAAGACTGGATGTAGGGGAACGCCAGGACAGAGTAATGAGAGGGGGTTGAACGGAGAAAAGAGGGAGGGAAGGGGGCTTATGGGACTTTCGGGGAGGGAGGAAACGGGAAAGGGGAAGTGATTTGGAATGTAAATTAAAAAAATAAAATAAAATTAAATTAAAAAAAAAAAAAAAAAAAAAAAAAAAAAAATAAAGTGTAAGATGTGAAAATTTTCCAACAGAAGAAAAATGGACATATGAAAAAAATGATTAACTTTATTATTTAATTCAGGAAAATTATTTCAAGCTATTGTTTCCATCAAAATTGTTGATAGAAACTAAATGGAATCGTAGCAGCCAGCATGCAAGATAGGCAACTCAATCCAAATACTTTAATGTAGACCTTTTCATTTCTAAATTACTAGCTTATAAAAAAAACCTGTAAAAGTAGACAAGATAGATTCAACATAATACTCTTCATAGTATTATCTATAAATGCAACAAAATACTGTAAGCCTAAATCCTAAAGACACACCATGTGGAAAGAATGGAATAGGAATACAATCTGTACTAAGCAATACCCTATAACTGACTAAAAAAAATGGATTTCAGGCTGGCAAGATGGCTCCCCAGGTAAAGGTTCCTACTGTCAAACCTGACAACCTGAGCTCAATCCCCTCATGATCTGTGGAGAAAACAGACTTAAGTGTTTTCTTCTGACCTGTCATAAACATAAGAACATACACATATGCACACATACCCACTAATACTAATAATTAATGCAATAAAATGACATTCCATTTATATAATATATAACAATATATAATTCTATTTGTGAAACACTTAACAATATTTGGACATTAATAGACAAATCATTTAGAAAGGTCAAATAATTATAATTATAGCTACCTCTGTGCAGTAATATTAGGAAGCGATATTTTCAATTCTTACTGAATATATTACTACCTTATTAACCATTTACCATAAGCATGTATTTGTGTGTGAGGGTGTATATATGTTTGTGTGACTATGTGCACATGTGCATGCAGATATACATGCAAGTATGCAAACTTGCATTTCAAGGATCCTTTAATGATCAGGTTACATGTTACTTTTTAAATCAGGGTCTTTAAGACAGGGTCTCATAATGAGCTTATAGAATCTGCTTGACTGACTAGCTAGTGAACCCCAGGAATCTATCTCTACCTCCCTTCATCAACAATTGGGTTTCAGATAGACACTGCCATTTTTATGTGGGTGCTGAGCAACTAAATTCAGGGCATCATGCTTTGATGGGCAGGTACTTTACAGACTGAACCATTCTGTTTTTAAATAAATACATAAATAAATAGAAGCCTGACCTGGCCTACTTTTGGAACTTTTCCTGCTAAAATTTTAGAGTATATTGGATTCCTTTCCCAAAGATATATATGCCATTCTCTATCTACAAGGCATAAATATTATATATATATATATGTATACATATATACATTTATGTGTGTATATACACATATACATATACATACACATCACACACACATACACACACATATGCATATATATATATACATATATATTGTGTGTGTGCATGACTGCTCTGCTTACTGACAACAACTTGTAAACATAGTTCCATTTTAGTAAATGTTCTTCCTGGTATAAACCAGCACCACTGGAAATTATCTATCATATAATGTACCAGGAATTTTTTTTAACAATCAACAATGTTTCGCATCTGTATTGCTTGTAATTTTTTTCTGTGATAAAGCATAATGAGGCTAACAATATTTGACTCAGTAATTTCCCAATTTAGTTATTTATTTTAAATAATATCTAAACAAGTTTTCAAATAAGTATAAGCTTGACTAGATTTAATATGATACAGTGTGGGTACTGCACAACTTGTACTGTACATATGTTTATCATAGCTTGTTTTAATAATACTAAAATGTTTTAAGGAACTTAATGCATACTAAATTGATACAAAATAACTATATAATATATGGAAGTCATAACATAAATGCACAGTTTACTGTTGTGGAAATTTATAACTTATTTAGTGAAAAAATAGATTGCATTCTGAAAAAATTCATTTCCATTCTGGAAAAAACATATAAACACTGAAAATTCTGGAAGAATATACACCAAAATCTTTATAATGATTTTCTGTTGGAATTTAGATAATTTGAGAATATGCTTTTTTACTTTGTTTCTTTATATTTTGAAATTCTGCAATAAAATTTAGTTACACATATATATATATTAAGAGTTAAATAAGTAATAAACTTTAAATACAACTGTTTGAATGTTTTTCTTCAATATAAAGTATATTTGGATGGTAAGAACTTTGGGAGAAAACAGTACAAATATAAAGAAAAGAATCACACTTAGCCTTCTTATCTTATGATAACCAGGTCATATTTTCTAATGGTCATTGTCTCCGATCATATATTTAAGAAGAGCTGCAACCACACTTTTTATCATTAAGCTGATTTTAAAACTAGAATTACATAATTCACTAACCATAAATATTTTAATGACAAATATTATATATAATTAACACATCTACTTATTCTTTTCCTTAAAGCTAGAGCCAGTGACTGGGGAGATAACTCAGCCAATAATGTACATGTCTTACAAACATGGTTATATTTTTAAAGGGCTAGATCTAGTTGTATGCCCTTAAAATTTCAGCACTGGGGAGACAGAAACATATGGACACATAATTGAAAAACTCTAGACCAATGAGAGATGTTGGGCGAAAACAAAGAAACAATATTAAAACAGATGGCTTCTGAAGAATGACACTCAAAGTCATCTTTAGTTTCCCCAGACACACACTGTGCACGTGCACTCACAATGTTGTAACTACACACTTATGCACGTGCACACACAATTACAATCTAGTGAGTTTTTCCCATTTTATAATAGCCATTAAGTATGAGGAACATCATTATGTATGAATTATCTACTTTTTTCAGAGTCCCATGCATCTAACAACCTGGCCATCATTACTTTATTAAATTTATCTGCCTTTTCTTGAAAAAAAGATCTTGTTAGGTAAGTCAACCTGGCCTTGATTTCTTAATCTGTCTGCTTTAGACCATAGAATACTGAGATTATAGGTATATATTACCACACTCAGCTTGCATTACACACATTCAACAAAATTTGGACAAATGCTTTGGATAAATGTTTAAAAGTACAAATTTTCTATGTTCCCGATTAATATAGAATGGACTAATGAAGGTAAAAGACGCCCAAACACCACCTCAAAGTTATAACTATTACTCTAATTATGTAAAACTGATATAAAACATATCTAAATCACAAGCTTATTGTAACAATCAAATAAAGGTACTTCAGTATCACCATGAAACTTTACTTCTATAGGAATACTTCGTGACTTTGAAAACTCTCACAGCATCTTATGTTTACTTTTCCTATATGCCCTTACCACAACTGATAATTAACTGTACTTTATATGAACCTCCCCCAAATAATTTTAAGCTCCATTAAAAATGCCTGGCACAAATCTGGTGCTCAATAAATATTTATTGAATGAATGGATGAATGAATAAATGAAGTGATAGCACTTTGTCAACTTGAAAAAGATATTGCTATTTCAGTTGTTCTTGTTACTTCTTATTAGCATACATATGACTGCAAATCTTCAGGTATTACTTGTCTAACTATAACTTTATTATATGGCTTTTATGTTTTTCATACCAACCAGAGACTTAAGCAGCCACATTCCTAGAAATGCCTGAGGAGAGCTGAGACTTACAGAACCAAAAAAGATAGCTCTCTAGCTCAGCATCCTGGGATTTAAGTTGTAGTTACCATTAGGTGGATACAAGGCAGTGGTCAGGAACCCAGGGAGTCAGTGATATTTGAAGAAGCAGGAAGATCCTGGAGGTCAAAACAAACTAATAGTAAGTGATCTAGATAATATAGTTGAGACTAGAGAATGGTGATTGACAAGATATTAAAGTGGAAAGGAAAGTTAAATTTTCAAGCATTAAAATTCAAAGAATGAAGCTGTGACTGTGATTTTAAAGTGAGGTCTATTTGAATTCAGTACCTCACGGTATCCTTCTTCTCAAAGACTAGTATCAGAAAATATTTGAACCAACTTTCATATACACGAGCAAAAGATGGTACAGTAACTTGTCGAAGGATTAATCTAATAAAATAAGGTTCTGACAGTTACAGGTTAAAGTATGAGTGTGTGTGTACAGGAGATTTTAAAAAATATTTTATACACAATATGGAAACCATCAAACTTTAGTTTCCCTCACACTCATCTTGATTTTCATTGTCAGATATAATAAAGAACAGAGTGGTAGAATGGTGGATTCTGGAACTGGGCAAGCGTGGTTCACTCCTAGCTCTTTTATTTACTTTTGTGGCCTTTGGACAAGTTACTTCACCATTATATATCACGTCCTTCATCTGTAAAACAGAGATAATAAAAACTCCTATATCAAGGTGTTGTGAAGATTAAATGAGTTGACGCATGTAATGATCTTAGAACAGTACCTGGACAAAGCAAATGCTATGCACTATTGTTATTGTTGCTATTATTATTATTATTATTATTATTATTATTATTATTATTATTATTGTCTTGTAAGGACAAATATTAAAAGAGACAAAATAGACAAATAGGTACTGTTATCTTTACCTATATTATAAAGAAATAGTGTCTAAGTATGAAATTTTCTCATTAAAAGAAAAATGTCACTTGTACTTGAGCATAATTGACTATCAAAACTATAATCATTGCCAAAATTATAAAATTACTACATCAATTTTATAGTTTTTTCTTAATATAATCGCTAAAATTTATAATGAATATACATTTTTCATTATCAAAAAATCACAAATACTACTACTGTTGGTCCACAAAATTTGGTCTGTAAGAGGTAATGTGCTATAAAGTATTTTGAAACTAATTCTACTAAAAGCAGAAATAGTTAACTTGAGAGGTTAGTCTTAAAATATCTTCACTCAGAAAGGCATAGATGGGAAAGATTAGATTTGAAAAATTCCAAAACTAGGGAAATACTGGGGAAAAAATAAACTATGAAACAACTTTCAATACCTGGATACGGCAGACGCCAGAAAACCTGAATGTCAAAAAACCGATACACTGGAGACACTGGGCAGCTGTAGGAAGAACTGAAGATGTTGGAAGACATAAAGGTGCTGGAAGATGTGAAGATGTTGGAAGACAGGCAGATGCTGGAAGCCCTGGAGATGCTGGAAGACTTGGAGGTGAAGGAAGACACATGTAGTCCTTGGAAGACATGGATTTTTTCTGAAGACATGGATTTTGGGAAGATGTGGATTTTTGGGAAGACATAGATTTGTGGAAGGCGTAGATTTTCAGGAAGTCATAGATTTTTCAGGAAGACTTGGATTTATGGAAGACGTGGATTTTTCAGGAAGAC
Source organism: Tokudaia tokunoshimensis (assembly GCA_036184795.1). Classification (NCBI taxonomy): domain Eukaryota; kingdom Metazoa; phylum Chordata; class Mammalia; order Rodentia; family Muridae; genus Tokudaia; species Tokudaia tokunoshimensis. The sequence goes on along the minus strand of BTHU01000023.1, from coordinate 126,242,942 downwards.
ATGGATTTTTGGAAGGACATGGATTTCTGGGAAGACTTGGATTTTCATGAAGACATGGATTTTTGGGAAGACATAGATTTTTGGAAGGACATGGATTTCTGGGAAGACTTGGATTTTTCAGGAAGACATCGATTTTTGGGAAGACTTGGATTTTCAGGAAGACTTAGATTTTCAGGAAGACTTGGATTTTCTGGAAGACTTGGATTTTCTGGAAGACTTGGATTTTCAGGAAGATGTGGATTTTTGGGAAGACTTAGATTATTCGGGAAGACTTGGATGTTTTTGGAAAGACATGGATTTTCGGGAAGACTTGAATTTCTGGGAAGACATGGATTTTCAGGAAGACTTGGATTTTCAGGAAGACTTGGATTTCTGGGAAGACTTGGATTTTCAGGAAGACTTGGATTTTCAGGAAGACTTGGATTTTTCAGGAAGACGTGGATTTTCAGGAAGACGTGGATTTTCAGGAAGACGTGGATTTTCTGGAAGACTTGGATTTTCAGGAAGACTTGGATTTCTGGGAAGACGTGGATTTTCAGGAAGACTTGGATTTCCCAGAAGACTTGGATTTTCAGGAAGACTTGGATTTCTGGGAAGACTAGGATTTTCAGGAAGACTTGGATTTTCTGGAAGACTTGGATTTCTGGGAAGACCTGGATTTCTGGGAAGACTTGGATTTCTGGGAAGACTTGGATTTCCGGGAAGACTTGGATTTCCGGGAAGACGTGGATTTTTGGGAAGACATGAATTTTCAGGAAGACTTGGATTTTCTGGAAGACTTGGATTTTCTGGAAGACTTGGATTTCTGGGAAGACTTGGATTTTCGGGAAGACTTGGATTTTTGGGAAGACTTGGATTTTTGGGAAGACTTGGATTTCTGGGAAGACTTGGATTTTCAGGAAGACTTGGATTTTCAGGAAGACATGGATTTCTGGGAAGACTTGGATTTTTTTGGGGGGAAGACTTGGATTTCTGGGAAGACATGGATTTTTCAGGAAGACGTGGATTTTTGGGAAGACTTGAATTTTTGGGAAGACATGGATTTTCTGGAAGATGTGGATTTTCTGGAAGACTTGGATTTTTGGGAAGACATGGATTTTTAGGAAGACATGAATTTTTGGGAAGACTTGGATTTTCAGGAAGATGTGGATTTTCAGGAAGACTTGGATTTCTGGAAGACGTGGATTTTTGGGAAGACGTGGATTTTCTGGAAGACATGGATTTTTGGGAAGACTTGGATTTTCTGGAAGACAAGGATTTTTGGGAAGACTTCGATTTTCTGGGAAGACTTGGATTTTTCAGGAAGACATGGATCCTTGGGAAGACAAGGATTTTGGGGAAGACATGGATTTTTGGGAAGACGTGGATTTTTGGAAGACTTGGATTTCTGGGAAGACTTGGATTTTCAGGAAGACTTGGATTTCTGGGAAGACTTGGATTTTTGGGAAGACGTGGATTTCCTGGAAGACATGGATTTGATGGAAGACAAAGATTTTCTGGAAGATGTGGATAGGATGGAAGACCAGGAGATCACTGGAAGACATAGCTATTAGGAAGACCTGAATTTTCTGGAAGACCAGAATTATTTGGAAGACATTGATATGTGGAAGACGTGGGCTGATTCTGGAAGACATGAAATTTCTGGAAGACGTCGATCTTCAGGAAGACATTAATCTTCAGGAAGACATACATCTTCAGGAAGACATATCTTGGCTGGAAGACTTGGAGATTATTGGAAGACATAAATTTTCAGGAAGACATGGATCTATTGGAAGACTTGGATTTAGTGGAAGACATGGGTTTCTTTGGAAGACTTGAACTGGTGGAAGACACAGATGAGCTGGAAGACTTGGATTTTTCTGGAAGTCATGGACTGGTTGGAAGACCTGGATATTTTTCTGGAAGACACTCATTTTCTGGAAGGCCTGGGATTTTCTGGAAGACCTGGATTTGTGGAAGACACAGATTTTTCTGGAAGACATAGATTGTTATGGAAGACATGGATTCTTCTGGAAGACGTGGATTTTTCTGGAAGACATGGATTTTCCCGAAGACATGAATTTTTCTGGAAGACGTGGATTTTTTTTTTCTGGAAGACATGGATCTCTAGGAAGACAAAATTTTTCCTGGAAGACACAGATTTTTCCTGGAAGATCTAAATACCGTGGAAGATCTAGATACCATGGAAGACTGAATTTACAGGAAGACTCGGAAGTTGTTGGAAGACATGTATCACTTGGAAGACATATTTTCTGGAAGATCAGGATTGTCTGGAAGACCTTGACAGTGTTGGAAGACTTGCAGTTGCTGGAAGACCGGGAGATGTTGGAAGACCTTGGTACTGGCACCACTGGAAACCCTAGATATCGGAAACATTATAAGCACAGGAATTTTGGAGACACTGGAAGGCTTGGATTTTTGAAAGCATTGGTTACTCTGAACATCAAAAACTTTGGAGGCCCTGAATATTGGAATACTTGATACTAATAGCCATACACTAGACATTTTTGATATTAGATATTGCAAATCTTATCTTCTCAAACCCCTAAACAATAGTATCCATGGACAACAAAGTACTTGGACACATTTATAAATTACAAATTCAAAAACCCACCTATTGAGAGATAATAAAAAGCCTGAATATTGCCATAGACCTGTTAAAAGCCAAATAATTTATAATAATTATACATAAATGATACTGGCAACCCTAGATATTAAGAGATCTAGATACTAAAAGATCTAGTTATTAATATGTGCAGAGTAATAGAACATTTGGCTGTGGAAAAGAGAGTTCCTAAGAGTGTTGAATGACTTGGGTCAGGGAAGAACTGGTAATTACAGGAGTTAAATGAATGTAAAATTTGGGTGATAGAGAAAAGGCCAATGAAATGCTACCTTTACTGAGCCTGTTATAGACTGGGCTTGTCAATCACAGATGAGAAAATGATTAATGGGTCCCTGTCCTTCCTGGGGAAATTTTTGGCTACTGATTGATAATAGGAGGAGAATCACTGTCTACAGATCGGACTCTTGCGAGCTTCTCATACTTCAAAGGATCATTCTACACCCATGGACATGTGAATGGCTCTGGATAAACTCAGTGGGTCACAAAATAAAAATCATGAATGTAGGGAAAGGACTTAGAGTGAGGATGAATGTTTATAGAGATAAGGAGAAGATTAGAAAGGATGGGTATTAGAGTAATCATAATAGATTATATATACATGTATGAAATTTTCAAATAATAACTTTGATTTTAAAAAGCACTGTGAAAAATCAAGGGTTAGAAGACATTTATAGATATAACTGAAAAACACAGTACAAGAGACTACAAAGCTACAGTTAACTGCCATGAAATAAAGGACTCTAGAAGCCCTTCAAGTAGAAAATACTGGATGATTGAGACTACAGAAGATCTGAAATTTATAACTCTGGACTGTGAATTAAAAGGCTTAACTTTAAGTAGTGATTAAAATATTGGAAGATTTAAGACATTTAATAGCTCTAGTATAGTGGATAGATTAGAAAACACAAGCACTAAAGATGATTCAGACCAGAAACTAAAAAATAAGAGAAAGTCTAGTCATTCAAGATATTGTCATTTGTGGAACCTAGAAGACTTGAGTTAGAGACCCTGAAAAAGATAAAGGCCTGATCTTAGAAATTAGAAGGCCATGTTTAGAAACATAGATAATATTGAAATACTTATATACTATGGTGTAGGTTTTATATTCAAAGATAATCAGACCATAGCACAGACTTTTATGACATTAGTACCTCTTCTACGAAAAAGCAAGAACAAGGGCATTATAAGTACATAACAAAAAGGAAACAAGAAGTTCAAATAAAAAAGAAGTGATTTGAATGTGTTAGAACCTATCTTCACAGCCTCAATAAACTAATCTGTTTTACCATTTAGCGGTTGGCAGAATGAATGAATGGTAACAGGATGGAAATTATCAAAGAATATGTAGTACCTTCATTAAAAATGTTACTTTGTTCTAGATCAGGTTTCAGTCAAGATGTTCTGTAAAGGATTAGGTTGTTAATATTTAATGGTCTCTGTTGAAACTACCCAATCACACTATTATTGTAGACATAGATAAGCAAAATAAACATCTATGGTTATATTCCAGTGACAATTGATTTTAAATAAAGCATGGGTGCGTGGATTTATTACAAAGGGTATAATTTGCAAACCTCAGCTCTCGGTACTAAATCTAAAGTATAATACATTTAAGCACATCCACGTTTAGCAGTCACATGAGGAATACAGATATAGCATTTTGAAGCCTAGTGGCAAAAATGATATTGTACAACATGCTGATACACAGGAGTTGAGGCTGCCAATTGTTCAGGTTCCCTTATATTCAGAGACAAAATAAAATGGGATGGACCCAAAGTCCCAGTAAAAGGAGGATGATGGTCAGAGGCTAGAGGACTACACATGAAAAAAAAAACAGAGACAAAAATCTACCCTTATATTCTGAACATACATGGAGACAGGTAAAATGAAGAATTAATTTGATAGGGCCATCTCAAATAAAAATATATATGTAAAGTTTTGACCTCACTCACTAGACCTTAAGTAATAGCTGTAAGAGATGACAACTCAGTTATAGTATGAAGTTCCTTGTAACTAAAACAAGGCTTAGGAGAACAGGAATTGGCACATGTATTAAACACAAAAGAGCTTTAAGTAGTCAAAACTAGTAAGGTACACTGGGAATGGTCAGTGAGTTAAAAATCAAACAGATGACAAGGAGACAGTGGGCAGTCATTGTGGGTCTTCTGACAAGGAAATATGTGACTCCAAAACAAAGATGATGATAGCTGTGTAGAGAGGTTCTAAGTAGCAAAGGCTACTAAGCATATGCAACTACACATATAAAGCCTACAATACTAAACATTCTGAGTTAAAACAAAGGGTCATGATGAAAAGCCACTGCAGTAATACTGGTAGGCAGTATTGTAAAATTGAACTGAGGAAATGAATGATGTGTAGCTTGAAAACACAGTACCAGAGTCTTATCAGTACCCAACTTTCTGAATTATCACTTTTTAAAAGTTCCTGAATTCCATGATAAATGTATAAAATACCAATTCAGAAGTCAGTTGTGAAGAATCTTCTTTGCCTAGTAAGAACACTTTGACTAGCACAGTTCATTGAAAGGGAACTTTGTTAAAAAGTGGTGATCAAGAGTGCATTCTATGCAGATTTATCATCCCTCCCTATATCAGAATGCCTTAATTATCTTTAAGCTGGAATTAAGTAGATTTATTGTTTTCAAGAAAACAGGAACACATTCATGTCAAAAGTCACTACCTCTCATCACCAGGCAAATAAACATCATACACTAGTAATCACATTATAAAAGAGTTACTACAGGAAAAATGGATGTGTCTCTGGTGTCCCTTGTAAGCAAACAAGGAAAAATATTAAAATATGTTTTTAATTCTTTCTTTTAAAACAATCATATATACCATATTTTGAAGGAAAATCAATATTAAAATTTTGCCATGTATAAATTATGTTTTAATACACAAAACTTATTTATATAATAATAATAATAATAATATCAATGATTTATTGAGCACTTACTATGTACCAGGCACTGTACTAAGCATCTTGTGTCATCTCCATTTGCCACCTAATAATACAGGCACTTTCACCCCATTTTAAAGATTGGATAATGAAGTCTAGAACAGTTAACTGACATGCCTACAGTCACACAGCTAGTTAACTGGCATGACAAAATGTGAAAATGGGTCTGTCTAATTCTGAGACCTAGGTTCTGTGCTGACTGCTCCTACCCTAAAATGTGAAAGATTATCTTGGACAAAGCATCTCTAACCCAAAGACAGAGAGTATCCCTGACCCAAAGTCAATGTCCAAATGTCCAAACCCTTAGTTGAAATCACTTATATTTTTCATTATGATGTATACCATATCACCATCAAGTAGCAAAGCACCAACTCTGGGAACTTATAATGAAGTGGTAACGAGTAATACAAGACAAAAATCCATTGTCTCAGATACACTAGATTTATGCTTAACTTTGACATATATGTTATTCATGCTATAGAAATATTCTTTAATCTCCTTGCTTGATTTTACATTTCATCAAAAAAAATTTTATAATAAGATGTTTAACAATACTGACACCAAAGACCATTAAAGAGTCAGAATCCTATGTAAAGTTCAGAGATCAATACATTTCTTGTCAAAGGCATCATTCACAAATTTTTAAAAATAAACCAGACTTTTATTAACTTTTAGGTGGTGTCAGATGCATGATCTAAATGTGTAAATTAAATAGCTTTCTTCAGGTTTTCAACTTTCAAAGATTGTAAATGGAATAATCTTTTAAAGTAAATCAACTGCTAGCTTTCTAATCCAGTCTCTATTTCAGCAGTTGAGCTACCCCACTCTCCCCATCCTCCTTTTTCTTTTTCATATTTCTCACAGTGATTAAGGATGCCCAGAGAAAAGGAACTTTCTATCTGTGTGCCTGTTTATATTGAGCTTAAGAACATACCCAAACTGTTTGATGATATAAACTCTCTAAAACTGACTAAAATAAATGATAACATGAGGAGATGGCATTGTGGAGACAAGCTCTTGCTCAACATGCATGACAACCTGAGTTTGATTCACAAGAACACACATTTAAAAAATAAGTCAGACTGTAACCCCAGGGTACGGAGATGATGCAGAAACAGGTGAATTGGTAGTGCTCCCTGGCTGCCAGTATAGTTTCAGGTTCAGTGAGGGACCCTATCTCAAAGGAATAAGCTGGAGAGTGACAGAGAAGGACACCCAATGTCCCGCCATGGCCTCCATGTCCACACATTGGTGTATGAACCCATACACATACACACATACAACATACATATATATATACATACACACACACACACACACACACACACACACCATATAGTAACACAGATATTCGTTCACACAACAAAAAACAAAACTTAAATACAAAGAAACATTTTAATTTGGGGGAAAATATGCATAATTTTAAAAAATAAGGATATCTATTTACTTGACAGTGTTGTCATTAAATTCTACTTGAATCGCTTAGTCTATACAAAACTACTACATGTTCCTATAAATTTGACTTACTTTTAAACTGAACCAGATTAAAGTGTTCTAACATAAAGTACACTAAAATCTATCATGTATCCTCACCAGTGATACTTCTGAAATTTTAACTGAATGTTGTCCTAAATAGAAATTAGATTTATCTCAGCATTTTAATTCAAATGATCAGGGGCCTAATGAATTCACTCTATCATCCAAAGTCTATATAGTCCCACACAATTAAAAGAATATAATGCTTAATTTTTCACTTTGTTACATTGACTTCCTAGTTGATGTTTTTCAATTTAAAAACTGGTTTCTCTAAGTATTATCAAATTAAGAAGAATAGCCAAGGTGGTAATAGCAATACATGGGAAAGTTATCAGAAATTTTCATTCCTTAAAAGCATATGTAACCACTGATTATACTGGCAAAGATGGCAAATGACTTTAAAATACTTAGCCACAGTCATGACTAAGAAGAAACTAGTTATTCATGGAAACTTAAAACATTGACCATACAGACTTTTGCACGTTTATCTATCAAAATGATAGGTATAAATTGTTTAAAGTGATAGGAAAGTGTTTTGAGTTATTTCTTCCAAATACTATTATATATAATGGAATACATACATAAACATATATGTGTGCATACATATACACGCACACACACATACTCATGGGAGATGTTTTCTCATTAAGAAGTTGACCTTATGTTTGCTGTTTATTCTATGCTACCTAATACCTAACTTTCTTTTCTGGGAGGATCTAAAATATAAAAAGTTTGACTTACAACCACATTTTTACAATGTTGGAGAGTGAACCCAGAGCCTCTAGTTTGCCAAACAAGGGCTCTACCACTGAACTATATCTACAGTTCAAACACCCTCAATTTTCAAATCACGTGAATGAAATTTAACATTAGTATTTACCCTGGCTTCTGCGTAAAGTCTAAGGTACTCACAAAGTAAACCAATAAGGTTAATGACATTTTGTCTGAATGTGGCAATACCACAGTTAGAAGACTTGGAGACGAAGATACTATACGCTCATTTGGAAACTAGGAAAAGTCTAGAGTGACTTTAGTAAGACTGCTCATTGAACTAGTCGCAGAATAAACGCTGAGATGATCATGTTCGCCTTGTTCCCTGAGCCCAAAACTAGTTCTCTTCAATTTTCCTATCTTAATTCATATCACTTCAAAGCAGAAGTTTTCATCTAGAGCTGTAGACCTACATATATCTAAGCCAACTCAATGGTTCTGTCTACTGCTGGGAACACATTCCAGAAATGCCATGTTTTCAGAGCTCCCCTCCCTGACTCCAAAATTCAGTCAATGCTGAGAATACCTGTGGGTTAGAGTAAAGTGGGTGCTTGCTCAGAACTGTAACTTTACTAGGTCCACAGTATCTGACAGTGAACTTTCAACCTACATCTGCTTCTTCTGAACCTTGAGAATGTCTCACGTAATACTGTGTAAGCAAAGCCTTTTATTAACACTATGGCTTAGGGAAGTGGGAATGGGTGGGTTGGTAGGCAGGGGGAGGGAGAATTGGATAGAGAGTTTTTGGAGAGGAAACCAGGAAAGGGGATAACATTTGAAATGTATATAAAGAAAATATCTGATAACAAAAAAACATGGCTCAAAAGCAACATTTACTTCATTACTGAAATACTGCTTGCATTCCAGGATGTCTTTTTAGGCTATATTAAGTTATCTTTTTCCCAACCTCATATTAAGATTTACTCTTCAGGCAGTATCATGTCATTATCCTATGCAATCAGGGTGCTCCTCCTATAATGTTGGCACAGTAGCAGTAAGGGCAAAAAAATCAAGCAATGCTAGTCAGACTTCCTCTCTGTTACCAGAAAAAAGTATGCAACTGAGTTCAAAATGGAAGGTGAAAATATGTGTAAATACTAAAAGACCAGGCAGGCTCATCATATTCCAGAAAAAAATAATCATTTCTGAGTGTCTTACCTCTGGCTTTGTCATTTTCTCTCTCTGTTAAATCTGCATAGGAAATTTCAAACATTCAAAATTCACTTTAACACTTTAGTCGAATAATGAGATTATGAAAGTGAATCAAACACTCAAACTTAAACTAGAAATGAGTTCTGCAGCACCTTTTGGGAACAGGAAAGATTAGCATTACCTTTTTTGGAGGATGTGCAGCACCTCAGAAACACTTGGGTGAGGCAAACATGAGAACAAGAGGGAACTATGGAAATTAACTATACTAACTCTTCCTCCTTGATTAGGTACCAATGCAAATCAAGGAATTCATGATAAATGCTCTGCTACTCAGGACCAGTCAATACATAACTTAGATGACTGCACACAACAAATGACCTTATGCCAAACTAATCAGAATTAAAGTAAACTTCAGGATGAAGATGATAAAACACAGATAGCAGGGCCCTTCCACTTTGCGAGGTTCTAGAATGTGTGCCAGAAACCCTCACACTATGCATGTCAGAGGACTTAAGGACCTTTGTGGTAAAGGGTAAGACATAGAAAGGAGTACTGAGAAAGTCCAAGACAATTGGTTTGTTCACTGAAATAAAATACCAAAGCGTATCTCAATATTTCCCAAAGTTTTATACCAGCAGTCGTGATTACTTGGCAACTACTTTCCATTTTTGTCTGACCTCATGGCAAGGATAACAATGCACCTATGAAAATGCTGTTCATGACAACAGTGGTAAGGAAAGAACAGAGAACATCAGAGTTTGCTGCAGAGAAGTAGTCTTGCTCTTCTCCACTTTCTTCCTCCAGAGCATGGGTCACCAAGCTTATTGTCAGAAGTGCCAGAAGAGGGTCTGAATCCAAAGTTTCAACTATGGGTGAGGGGTGTTGCTTGGAAGACTGTGTGGATGGTCCACGTTCCTTCTCCCCTGTCAAGAGCAGAGAGAACAGACTTATTGACCTTGTTTGATTACAGATTCATAAGGTTGTGTGTTATAACATAAGCCTCTCTGAACTGAAAGATCTCTCCCTGCCCTATTATTTGATATGCAGAACATACACCTTAATATCCTGTGAGTTTTTGAATGCTAACCAAAGATGGCTTATTTTTAACACATTTGAGGCAATCCGATCTGTAAAATATTTGTCAAATATATTCTCAGCTTGGGAGTCAAAAGATTGGCAACATCACTTAACTCCATCTCTTCAAACCCTTTATGACCACAATATTCTGCCCTATGATACATTTTCAATTTCTTCCATGACTGGAAGAAGATACTCAGAACCAGTAACAATCTCAGTGTAAGATTTCTGCCAGATTCCACTAGAGGTTGAGATTTTTATTTCTCTCACTTATTCTCCTACTATTGTTAGGACAAGTGAAGAGAATTCTCTGAGCTACTTTCTTAGAGCTGAATCCAGTGCATCAAGAACATTATGAGTACTCCAAGGTCCATCGTGGGGCTTGAACAGGAAGAGCTGTTCTCAGAGAAATGGACATGATTTGCCCACGAGGACCAGTATTCTCTATCACTTTTGCAGTTGTAACACTTGCCTAAATCAGTTGTACTTTCAAGCCACTATCATTTTCATGTGAGTATTGACTAACCTCAGTAGAAAACCCACTAGATAGCATTTCACGGAGTTTCTCAGTTAGCTTTAATTGATAGTTTTCATGCATGTAGACAGAAAATAGTGTCTGGTACTCTCTTTTAAAGGAGCAAGGATTCTGAAATTCTGACGTGGCCAGAGTTTAACAGGGACAAGACAAGAAACACTGGAACAAAGCAGGACTTTGACAATATCTTTTCCAGGCATTGGGACACTGTTCTTTTTCTTGTCCTTTGCAATAGACATTCAAGTTGACATGTACTTATGGGAGAACAGAATCACTTCATCTGCATTGCTCAGACAAACTGTCATCTCTTATAGCCATCTCATCACTTCCTGACCTGTATCCTCCTCCTGTTACTTTTTTCCACACAGCCCGTAATGTCCATAATGCTTATTTAACCACCCATCCCTTGCAATGAAGAGTTTAAAGTTTTGCCTAGCTACAGAGGTAAAATTGAATTCAAGTATGTTCATCGACAGTTTGTGCAAATGGGCAGAGGCCTGTTCAACTGCTGTTTTAGAAATTACAACTACAAATTGATTCCTAGTTTCTGTATTTCAGCATTTTATGTTATATGTGATTTTTCTAGTGATTGCAGTCTGTCCCTCACTGTACTAGTCGCTACAGTACTCATTTCTCTTTATTGGAAAATTGGATTTCAGAAACAGCAAACGTTACCACAGAGAATTTTTGCTTTTACCATTTTCAAACATTTCCAAACACTCATTTTGGTTGCTCTCAACACTACCTTTCTTGCCCTATTCAATTTTCATGCCTTTCTATCACCCATCTTTTTTGGGGAGATTGCTCAGAGGTCATTCTCACCCTCACTTAGACAAATGTACAGTGATTGAACGTTTAATCATCACTGAGTAGTAAATGATACTAGTTTGTAATACTTCATAGCCAAATGATAAAATCAACGACACAGGTAAAGAGGGCTAAAACCTTCTTATATTTAACACAAGCACATGAGCAATGGCTGTGGAGAGAAGAGGTGAAAGTGCAGAGGGCTGAAGCAAGTAACTCAAAGGTTGATTTTTTTTTTTTTTGCACATGCACAATCAGCTAGGCAACTCAGCAGCGATGACTTGAACTTGCATATTGTTCTAAAGATCACAAAGGTGCAGCAGACAAGATAAGCCAAAATGTTGCATGAGAATGACTTGCAGTTTTATAGGGACCACAGAATTCAGGAGTCAAGGTCATGCTACCAGTTTGAGGTGGGAATGACAAATACCACCATCTAGAAGAAAGCAGACACAGAAATTGGAAAGTGCGTCAGAATGGGGGTAGTTGGAATGAGTAGATTATGAGGTAATGAGAATGAGAGCTATTTGGAAGAATAATATTTGCTAGATCACGTTTGCAAAAGTTGAAGCAACTGCACACTCACCGGCAGTCGATTTGCGTGTCTTTCTTCAGTGTGCTGACCAACAGGACATGTTACTGACCTTTGGGATTTGTACCAAACAGATGAATAAGAAGACATTTCACTTTTTCCTTAATTTTCATTGGTTTAATCATCTCTCCAAGTGCCGAGAAACTCTGCTTATGTAGAGCACAGCGTAAGTGATCTAGCTCCATTTTATTCCACCCTAGTTTTATTTTTGAGGAAAAGATGAGTATTGACCAGAAATCCCTCTTCTGGTAGGCTAGCTGAAAATGATGAGATGTAAGATGACTGCCTGAATCACCACTTTGAACTTCACTAATCATCCCATATGAATATTTAGACTGGGAAGGTAGCTCAGTTGGAGAAGAGAATGAGTGTCCATCATTCAAAAAGCCCTGGGTTCAATCCCCAGTACTGCATAAACACTGGGCGTAGTAGTACATGCTTGTAATTTCAGCACTCAAGAGAATGAAGCAGGATTAGAAGTTCAAGATTATCCTAGACTACATTGCAAGTTCCAGGTCATCCTAGGCAACATAAGACCAAGATGCTTTCTAGAAGGAAGGAAGAGAGAGAGAGAGAGAGTAAGAAAGAGAGAGAGAGAAAGAAAGAAAGAAAGAAAGAAAGAAAGAAAGAAAGAAAGAAAGAAAGAAAGAAAGAAAGAAAGAAAGAAAGAAAGGAGAAAGAAAGGAAAGAGGAACCATAAAAGAAAAAGATGGATAGAGGAGGGAGGGAGAGGGGCTGGGACAGAAAGGGGAGGAATCACATATGCATGCTTAATGATATCCCCCACCCTGTGTCATAACTATTGACGACAGCTATGATGATGATGACTTGAAAGAATCATATAAGACATAAAAAGAATTTTGAGAAATCTTTGTCATTCCCATAACAGATACACATATCCACCCACCATTATATAACCATTATTTCTCTTTATGTGTGAGGAGTTTAGGTGAACACACATGGAATCTAGAGACTGACATCTGATTTCTTCTTCTTCTTCTGCATTCTCCTTTATGTTTTGAGATAGGATTTCTCACCCTCAATTGCTATTCATTCACATTGTTTATGATACATGATCTTCATACATTGTTATCATTTCCATCTATTTTTTTGACAGAGTTTTTCAATGAACCCGGGATTCATTGATTCAACTAGACTCGCTGGTCAACAAGCCGCAGGATTTCTCCCTTCATCTATCTAGTCTTGGTGTTACAGGCACACATCACCACACCTGCCTTTATTTGGATGCTGTGTATCCACACTCTGGTTCTTATATTGTACCTTCTACCCTACCCTCAGACATCTCTCTTAGTGAAGCTCCGCCTCTGAACTTCCCTAGGAGGATTCCTATAGTCTTATAGCTTCAAGGCAGCAGCACAGTTTACCCTTCAATTTCTCAAGGGGCTAGGAGAACTTGAGGAAAGAAGTATAAATAAATATTACACAAGTTGTTGGTTTAACTATTATTTCTTTGCCAGTCTACTATCTCTTGATGAACGCTTCACTAAAAAGTAATAAATAATAGTAATGGTTTGGAAAAAAACTGAAGCTATCTGGACAGGAGTTGGCTGTTTCACATCATTATTTAAACATCTCTGACTCTATTGGGTATGACAGTGAAACTGTGATAACATAGGCTAATAACCATTGCTTGGAAACATACTGAAACACATTATCAGTAATTTATTCTATGAAAAACTGTTAATTTTGGAATTCACGTGGTTGGCAGTTAGCTATTCAATGCCCTATTCCTTTACTTTGTAGGTTTGAAAATACTCATTAATATGTCTGTATGAAATAACAATTTCATGTTTCTTGGTTACATTTGTGGCAATATTATGTGTCAGGGGCTTATGAAGCTAAATGCAAAATAAAAAAATAATAATCAAATAACTAATCATTGGAGGAAAATATGAAATCTTCGCTCAGTAATTAGATGGTTAATGCTAAAGGAATCACTAACCTGAACTGACAGTAAAGCTCAATAGTAGAATACTCAGTGAGATTATGTACATACATGGGTTCTATCCCCAACACATACACACACACACACACACACACACACATACACACACACTATCAAAGATAAAAGACTCAATGTCCAAGCCATCACACAGAAACCAGATTATCTGAAAATTGGAAGAGTTCCACTTCATAACAGTAATAACTGTTTTCTATTCCATATAGCAGAGACTTATAAAAGAGCATAACCATAATATGTGGAATAAATGACTACTATATTTTAAACTATAGCACTGGATAAAACTCCATTCAACCAGTTTTCAAATGATGGAGTATACTTTTATACATAAAAAGACCCACTTTCCATTGGAGTTTCATCTGTCCTTGAACAGAAAATGTCAATATTGTAGTAGGATGCTGGATCTGGCAGCATGAAGCCTAAGTGCTTTGAAATAAACTTCACATGTTATCATATTTCTGTACTGAAAGCTCCACTACAAAGAGCCTCCAAGTTGTTAGGATGCTAAGAAAGAATGGTGTAATCAAGCGCACTTGTTCTCAAGGCACCCCCCCCCCCAGCACATTTAAATCTGCAAGAGTGAAAACTTAAGGCCATTCTTGTGAGAACAGGAACCCTGGTGCCCTTAGGAAAAAGAAAGTGTGACCGGCTATTTTCTTCTGCCAGGAATTAGAGCTCAGAAGGGCAAGAAAATAACAGGATATTTTATTGCTTTATTTTCCTCTAGACACTTCAAGAAAGAACAAGGACTACTTTTTAAATGCTACACCCTGGGAGGATTTGCATGGACAAATAGAACCAAGTTAACTGCAACCTCTGTACTGAAAAGACATTAAAGGATTTGCTTTTCTCAGCTCCCACATTCCTTTTCAAAAGTTTTAAAACTCAACAAACACCTAATTTGTAGTTTTAAAAACTATAGGTCCTCATGAATTAGTTCATATTTTAATACCCAGAAGTTCTGACTGACTATGAGGTTTCCATACAGGATCTTATTTTTCTCCAAAAATTAATGATATATCTACGGTGATATATACTACTAATAATGATATATACTACTAATAAAGATACCATTTGGCTGAGTTTTGAAACCACAGCAACCTTTCTAAGATGAGGTTCAAATCCTGTACCTTTTTTCTCAGTCCCGAGGTCCTACTGAGCCGTTTTGCAACACTTCCTGTATGATGGACTCATCATCCACCAACTCTTCCTTTTTTCTTATGTCAACATTTCAGCCAGCAAAAATGAGATTTCAGCCACCCAACTTCCGTTAACTTTTAGCATTTTTTTTTTCAAACCCAAACCTCATCCAGGAAACTGAACTTAATCAGAAATTATCTGAGAAAAATTGTAAGAGGATTGCTTTAGAAAAGAATGTAAAAAAAAACTGCAGAATCTGATAAGCAGTATACACCAAGAAGCAACAGCAGACTGCATAATTTGGCTCTCTCTGGCTTTCCAAACCTGTCACATGCCATCTAACTTCCTGTTCATTCTGTCCTATTTCACAACAGGTAAATGGCAATGCAGTGTTGAGAGATAATGCTTTCCCTTCTCAGAAAGACTTCACTGATGGCTTTCCATGAAACTCACAGGACCATCTCTTACCCTTTCCTCTGTTTCCTCAAAATGGTTATCGATACAATTTAATAATTTTTATTCTTTTTTTCCTACTCATAAGGGTCATGAGTCCCTTCTATCCTTATACCTAGAAGAGTACCCAATTTAGATATAGAAAAGTATTGGATGTTCTTATTACTTAACAGCTATTTATGCTAGAAAAGAACAATAGAACCCAAGCAACAGTTCCCATTGTCACATTAAACTACTCGAGGGAAGCCTGCCTCTAATACCTAGCAGGCATCAAGCAAACAGGCTGAGGAGGAAGAAGAATGGTGATGTGATGACCATGATAATAGTGATGGAGGAGGAGGGAGGAAGAGAAGGAGGAACAGCAGCAGGGACAGTTGTAAGTACATTCAACAGCAAATGTTGCTGCTTGTATCTGCTTTCCTGTTCTTGTTGCTGCTTTAGAGAGTTCAGCTTCCATTATTTGAAGAATACCATCTCTACAAAGGCCCCTGACCATATGGCACATGA
The DNA here is from genome assembly GCA_036184795.1 of Tokudaia tokunoshimensis. Lineage (NCBI taxonomy): Eukaryota > Metazoa > Chordata > Mammalia > Rodentia > Muridae > Tokudaia > Tokudaia tokunoshimensis. The sequence goes on along the minus strand of BTHU01000023.1, from coordinate 126,226,786 downwards.
CTACTCCCCAACAAATAGTGTTCCCAAATTCAACAGATATGAACATCATACAACCACACAGGTCATTCCTAAACTAGCTATTAGGGGAGAGAGTTCCAAGAAACTACTGACTGTGTAATTATATCTGGACTGGGCTTTTGAGTTAAGCAGAGGAAAAACATTTGAGAAAGAAAGATGAATATGTCAAAAATATGGATACTTCCTTCTAAAGGAATCCTACTTTTGTCAGGTTGTTCATAGTGTGCCTTTCTTTCTTCTTATAATGCCACTGCCCCAAAGAGCAGGTAAACATACTGATGGGTAGTGCAAGGAGAAAGAATTTGCACTCAGTATTTGGAAGAGCTCACTAAATAACAAGAGCTAATAAAAAATGAACAAAGTTGCCTCCTGTAGTTACAAGATCCCTAACTGTAAAAGTATCAGATGTCACAAATGTACTCTAAGAGATTCCCTTTCAATCCTGGCATGGTGGAACACATATGTAATCCCAGCACTTGGGAGGCAAAGACAGGAGAATACTGAGTTTGAGTAAAACTTAGATTTCATGGATTATACAAGAAGCCCATCTCAAGAACAATACACTGTATCTGCAAAAAGGGTTCTTATTAGTATGGTATGATTGCCAACACCTATATTCTGAGCACTCAGGAGATGGAGGAGAAGGATCCTAAGATAGTAAAAGCCTATCTCAACCAAGATTTTTTTTAAAAAAAAAAAAAGTTTTTTGGAAGACTTATCTCACTAGCCCCTAATCAACATTTACAACTTAGCTCAGAGTTTCCTTAGGCTGGACTTTAACATTTCGTATAATCACATCTTATAGTTATTATCACCACCACCACTTTGTAAATAAGGAAACATAGAAGTTATGTCATCTAGTCATGGTCACACACTCACTTACATGACCCTTACTGCCTTCACCTTAGTGCCAAGGATAGAATCTAAGGCCTCTCATATGCTAGCCAAGTACTATTTCATCAAACTACAACCCCAGCCCTGAAGCCCAATATTTACATCTATGAAATCATGATCCAAACTCTACCATTAACCACTAGTATACATGAAGCTAATGCCTGTTTACATCTTTTCTTATAATTCTCTTTATTTTAAGGGGATAAAGGAGTGCTGAGTCAGGGTACTAAGTAGGTCAGACTGCCTCTCTCTCCAAAATACTGAGATTACAGGCTTGTGGGCTGGCATACCCAGCAAGATCTTATAATTCTTAACTGCTATAAAACCATCCTAAAACATTAAGCTCTTGGTTAAATTTTAAAAGAAGGTTTGGGTCTGGAGAACCAGCTCAGCGGTTAGGAGCATATACTGTTCTTACAGAGGAACCAATTTCACAAGCCAGCACCCATGGTTGGTGGGCCACAGCTGCCTGTAAGTGCATATGTGCACATGCATATACCACACACATAGCCATAACTAAAAATAAAATAAATGTATATATTTAAAAAAAAACAGTGAAACAAACCTAAAGGAGCCTTGACTGTTAGAAAACATTTAGGCAATGAGCACAGTTACACATACCCGTAGTCTCTGCACTAGGGAGGAAGAATCAGAAGTGGAGAGTTCAAGGTCATCTTCAGCTACACAGCAACTTTGAGAGCAGTCTGAGATTTATAAGATGCGGTAGCAAAAAAAAAACAAATGAAATGAAAAAGATATATACTGCCAATGTTATAACAACTGAAGTCATATCAAATACAATATAAAGAATAAATCCCTGGTTCCAAAGCAAACTGAGTTTAAGTGTCTCTGCCATATAGTTTATGAAATCTGTAACAAGTCCTAAGTCTAACATTCCACTAAATTTTCACATATTAGCTAAATATAATAAGTAGATTTCAATGTAACCCTGTTCAGAATCCTATGTACTACGTGTTATTTTATTTACAGAATGGTATTATAAATGCTTCACATTTTCAGTTCTTAAACCACAGTGTATTTAATATAATCTATTACTGGAGATATCTGAGTGGCATCCTCAGTTGTAAATTAGAAAAAAATCACATAACTATTTACAATCTATTTTCATTCTTCCAAATAAATAATAGAAATTCACAACTTAACTCTAAAGTTTAAATGCCATCCTTTTTTTTTTTAATTTAATTTAATTTTATTTTTTTAATTTACATTCCAAATCACTTCCCCTTTCCCGTTTCCTCCCTCCCCGAAAGTCCCATAAGCCCCCTTCCCTCCCTCTTTTCTCCGTTCAACCCCCTCTCATTACTCTGTCCTGGCGTTCCCCTACATCCAGTCTTTCCAGGACCAGGGGTCTCTCCTTCCATCTTTTTAGAAATCTATTGATATGCTGATTGTGTCTAGGGTATTCTGAGATTCTGGGTCAATATCCCCTTATCAGTGACTTCATACCATGTGTGATCTTTTGTGATTGGGTTACCTCACTAAGGATGATATTTTCAAGTTCTGACCATTTGCCTAGGAATTTCGTGAATTCATTGTTTTTAATTGCAGAGTAGTATTCCATTGTGTAAATATACCACATCTTCTGAATCCATTCCTCCGTTGAGGGACATCTGGGTTCTTTCCAGCTTCTGGCTATTATAAATAAGGCTGCTATGAATATAGTGGAGCATGTGTCCTTATTGCATGCAGGTAAAGTCTCTGGGTATATGCCCAGGAGTGGTATAGCCGGATCCTCCGGAAGTGTCATGCCCAGTTTTCTGAGGAGCCGCCAGACTGCTTTCCAGAGTGGTTGTACCAGCCTGCAATTCCACCAGCAGTGGAGGAGTGTTCCTCTTTCTCCACATCCTCGCCAACAACTGCTGTCTCCTGTGTTTTTGATCTTAGCCATCCTGACTGGTGTGAGATGGAATCTCAGGGTTGTTTTGATTTGCATTTCCCTAATGACTAAGGATGATGAACATCTCTTTAGGTGCTTCTCAGCCATTAGATATTCTTCAGGTGAGAACTCTTTGTGGAGCTCTGTACCCCATTTTTTAATAGGGTTACTTGCCTCTCTGGAGTTTAACTTCTTGAGTTCTTTGTATATCTTGGATATTAGCCCTCTGTCGGATGTAAGGTTGGTAAAGATCATTTCCCAGTTAGTTGGTTGCCGCTTTGTCTTTTTGACGGTGTCTTTTGCCTTGCAAAAACTTTGTAATTTAATGAGGTCCCATTTGTCTATTCTTGATCTTAGAGTATAAGCTATTGGAGTTCTGTTCAGGAAATTCTCCCCTGTGCCCATATGTTCAAGGTTCTTCCCTAGTTTCCCTTCTATTAGTTTCAGTGTGTCTGGTTTTATGTGGAGATCTTTGATCCACTTAGAATTGAGCTTAGTGCAAGGAGATAAGGATGGGTCAATTTGCATTCTTCTGAATGTTGACCTCCTTATAGGCAAAACTCATATTTATATTCAAAATAAGTTAGAGCTTTAATGATAATATTGATTCTTACTAATTCCCACACTGCTTGGTTGTTCTATTTTAAAATTTGATAATAAAATCAGTTAAAAACTCCTTTACTTTTCTTCTGCGGTTCAATGGATCATTGACCAAACAGACATCTTTAAGTTGTTGATAATAATTTAATTTTTAAATTAAAATGTCATGGAAAGTCATTCATACTTCTTACTGGATAAAGCTACATTTTTGCATCTCTGAAAATTCTTTTTTCAAAACCTGCATGCAATAAGGACACATGCTCCACTATGTTCATAGCAGCCTTATTTATAATAGCCAGAAGCTGGAAAGAACCCAGATGTCCCTCAACGGAGGAATGGATTCAGAAGATGTGGTATATTTACACAATGGAATACTACTCTGCAATTAAAAACAATGAATTCACGAAATTCCTAGGCAAATGGTCAGAACTTGAAAATATCATCCTTAGTGAGGTAACCCAATCACAAAAGAACACACATGGTATGCAGTCACTGATAAGGGGATATTGACCCAGAATCTCGGAATACCCTAGACACAATCCGCATATCAATAGATTTCTAACAAGATGGAAGGAGAGACCCCTGGTCCTGGAAAGACTGGATGTAGGGGAACGCCAGGACAGAGTAATGAGAGGGGGTTGAATGGAGAAAAGAGGGAGGGAAGGGGGCTTATGGGACTTTCGGGGAGGGAGGAAACGGGAAAGTGGAAGTGATTTGGAATGTAAATTAAAAAAAATAAAACTAAGAAATCACAAAGGGAGACAACTTTGGAGATAGAAAACCTTGGGAAGAAATCAGGAGTCATAGATGCAAACATCAACAATAGAATACAAGAGATGGAAGAAAGAATCTCAGGTGCTGAAGATTCCATAGAAAGCATCGACTCAACAGTCAAAGAAAATGCAAAATGCAAAAAACGCGTAACCCAAAACATCCAGGAAATCCAGGACACAATGAGAAGACCAAACCTAAGGATTATAGGTATAGATGAGAGTGAAGATTTGCAACTTAAAGGGCCAGTAAACATCTTCAACAAAATTATGGAGGAAAACTTCCCTAACTTAAAGAGAGAGATGCCGATGAACGTACAAGAAGCCTACAGAACTCCAAACAGACTGGACCAGAACAGAAATACCTCCCGTCACATAATAATCAAAACACCGAATGTTCTAAACAAAGAAAGAATACTAAATGCAGTAAGAGAAAAGGGCCAAGTAACATACAAAGGAAGACCTATCCGAATCACATCAGACTTCTCACCAGAGACTATGAAAGCCAGAAGATCCTGGGCAGATCTCATGCAGACACTAAGACAGCACAAATGCCAGCCTAGACTACTATACCCAGCAAAACTCTCAATCACGATAGATGGAGAGACCAAGATATTCCATGATAAAACCAAATTTTCACAATATCTTTCCACAAATCCAGCCCTGCAACGGATAATAGGTGGAAACCTCCAATACAGGGAGAGAAACAACACCCTGGAAAAAATGAGATAATAACCTTGAATCTAACCCAAAAGTAGATAACCACTCAAACATAAAGATAGCGTCAAGAATGGCAGATGGCAATAATCACTATGCCTTAATCTCTCTTAATATCAATGGTCTCAATTCCCCAATTAAAAGACATAGACTAGCAGACTGGATACGTAAACAGGACCCAGCATTTTGCTGCATGCAGGAAACGCACCTCAGTGTCAAAGACAAACACTACCTCAGAGTAAAAGGCTGGAAAACAATTTTACAAGCAAATGGCCCCAAGAAACGAGGTGGAGTAGCCATCCTAATATCGGATAAAATTGATTTTCAACCCAAAGTCATCAAAAAAGACACAGAAGGACACTACATACTGATCAAGGGAAAAATCCACCATCAAGAACTCTCAATCCTGAATATCTATGCTCCAAATGCAAGGGCACCCTCATTCGTAAAAGAAACTTTACTAAAACTCAGAGCACACATCGCACCGCACACAATAATAGTGGGTGACTTCAACACCCCGCTCTCTGAAATGGATCGTTCAGGAAAGCAGAAACTAAACAGGGACACAGTGAATCTAATTGAAGCCTTGGACCAAATGGAACTAACTGATATATATAGAACATTTCATCCTAGAGCTAAAGAATACACCTTCTTCTCAGCTCCTCATGGTACCTTCTCCAAAATTGACCATATAATTGGTCACAAATCAGACCTCAACAGATACAAGAAGATAGAAATAATCCCATGCCTCCTATCAGATCACTATGGAATAAGGGTGGTCTTCAATGGCAACAAAAACAAAAGAAAACCCACGTACACATGGAGGATGAACAATGCTCTACTCAATGATAACTTGGTCAAGGTGGAAATAAAGAAAGAAATCAAAGACTTTTTGAAAGTTAATGAAAATGAAGGCACAACATACCCTAATTTATGGGACACAATGAAAGCAGTGCTAAGAGGAAAATTCATAGCCCTGAGTGCCGCCAAAAAGAAACGGGAGACAGCATACACTAACAGCTTAATGGCACACCTGAAAGCCCTGGAACAAAAAGAAGCAAATACACCAAAGAGGAGTAGAAGGCAGGAAATCATCAAACTCAGGGCTGAAATCAATCAAGTAGAAACAAATAAAACCATACAAAGAATCAACAAAACGAGGAGTTGGTTCTTTGAGAAAATCAACAAGATAGATAAGCCCTTAGCCAGACTAACCAGAGGGCACAGAGATAGTATCCAAATTAATAAAATCAGAAACGAAAAGGGAGAGATAACAACAGAAACTGAGGAAATTCAAAACATCATCAGATCCTACTACAAAAACCTGTATTCAACACAACTAGAAAATCTTGAGGAAATGGACAATTTCCTTGACAGATACCAAGTACCAAAATTAAATCAGGATCAAATAGACCATCTAAACCGTCCTATAACCCCTGAAGAAATAGAAGTTGTCATTGGAAGTCTTCCAACCAAAAAAAGCACAGGTCCAGATGGTTTTAGTGCAGAATTCTATCAGACCTTCAAAGAAGACCTAACACCAATACTCTTCAAACTGTTCCACAAAATAGAAACAGAAGGAACACTACCCAACTCGTTCTATGAAGCCACAATTACACTAATACCAAAAGCACACAAAGATCCGACAAAGAAAGAGAATCTCAGGCCAATCTCTCTTATGAATATCGATGCAAAAATACTCAATAAAATTCTTGCCAACCGAATCCAAGAACACATCAAAACGATCATTCACCACGATCAAGTAGGCTTCATCCCAGGGATGCAGGGATGGTTCAATATAAGGAAATCCATCAATGTAATCCACTACATAAACAATCTCAAAGAAAAAAACCACATGGTCATCTCATTAGATGCTGAGAAAGCATTTGACAAAATTCAGCATCCTTTCATGCTAAAGGTCTTGGAAAGATCAGGAATTCAAGGCCCATATCTAAACATAGTAAAAGCAATTTACAGCAAACCAGTAGCCAGCATCAATCTAAACGGAGAGAAACTTGAAGCAATCCCACTAAAATCAGGGACTAGACAAGGCTGCCCTCTCTCTCCATATCTTTTCAATATAGTACTTGAAGTTCTAGCTAGAGCAATTAGACAACAAAAAGAGGTCAAAGGGATACAAATTGGAAAGGAAGAAGTCAAACTATCACTATCTGCAGACGATATGATAGTATACATAAGCGACCCAAAGAACTCCACCAGAGAACTCCTACAGCTGATAAACGACTTCAGCAAAGTGGCCGGATATAAAATCAACTCAAGCAAGTCAGAAGCCTTCCTATACTCAAAGGATAAGCAGGCTGAGAAAGAAGTAAGAGAAATAATACCCTTTACGATAGCCACAAACCATATTAAGTATCTTGGCGTGACGCTAACCAAACAAGTGAAAGATCTGTATGACAAGAACTTCAAGTCTCTGAAGAAAGAAATTGAAGAAGACCTCAGAAGATGGAAAAATCTGCCATGCTCATGGATTGGCAGGATTAATATAGTAAAAATGAGCATCTTACCAAAAGTAATACACAGATTCAATGCAATCCCCATCAAAATCCCAACTCAATTCTTCATAGAGTTAGAAAGAGCAATTCAAAAATTCATCTGGAATAACAGAAAACCCAGAATAGCTAAAACTATTCTCAAGAGTAAAAGAACCTCTGGGGGAATCAGTATCCCGGACCTCAAGCTGTACTACAGAGCAATAGTGTTAAAAACTGCATGGTATTGGTACAGTAACAGACATGTAGATCAATGGAACAGAATTGAAGACCCAGAAATGAATCCACACTCCTATGGTCACTTGATCTTTGACAAAGGAGCTAAAACCATCCAGTGGAAAAAAGATAGCCTTTTCAACAAATGGTGCTGGCTCAGCTGGAGGTCAACATGCAGAAGAATGCAAATTGACCCATCCTTATCTCCTTGCACTAAGCTCAATTCTAAGTGGATCAAAGATCTCCACATAAAACCAGACACACTGAAACTAATAGAAGGGAAACTAGGGAAGAACCTTGAACATATGGGCACAGGGGAGAATTTCCTGAACAGAACTCCAATAGCTTATACTCTAAGATCAAGAATAGACAAATGGGACCTCATTAAATTACAAAGTTTTTGCAAGGCAAAAGACACCGTCAAAAAGACAAAGCGGCAACCAACTAACTGGGAAATGATCTTTACCAACCTTACATCCGACAGAGGGCTAATATCCAAGATATACAAAGAACTCAAGAAGTTAAACTCCAGAGAGGCAAGTAACCCTATTAAAAAATGGGGTACAGAGCTACACAAAGAGTTCTCACCTGAAGAATATCTAATGGCTGAGAAGCACCTAAAGAGATGTTCATCATCCTTAGTCATTAGGGAAATGCAAATCAAAACAACCCTGAGATTCCATCTCACACCAGTCAGGATGGCTAAGATCAAAAACACAGGAGACAGCAGTTGTTGGCGAGGATGTGGAGAAAGAGGAACACTCCTCCACTGCTGGTGGAATTGCAGGCTGGTACAACCACTCTGGAAAGCAGTCTGGCGGCTCCTCAGAAAACTGGGCATGACACTTCCGGAGGATCCGGCTATACCACTCCTGGGCATATACCCAGAGACTTTACCTGCATGCAATAAGGACACATGCTCCACTATATTCATAGCAGCCTTATTTATAATAGCCAGAAGCTGGAAAGAACCCAGATGTCCCTCAACGGAGGAATGGATTCAGAAGATGTGGTATATTTACACAATGGAATACTACTCTGCAATTAAAAACAATGAATTCACGAAATTCCTAGGCAAATGGTCAGAACTTGAAAATATCATCCTTAGTGAGGTAACCCAATCACAAAAGATCACACATGGTATGAAGTCACTGATAAGGGGATATTGACCCAGAATCTCAGAATACCCTAGACACAATCAGCATATCAATAGATTTCTAAAAAGATGGAAGGAGAGACCCCTGGTCCTGGAAAGACTGGATGTAGGGGAACGCCAGGACAGAGTAATGAGAGGGGGTTGAACGGAGAAAAGAGGGAGGGAAGGGGGCTTATGGGACTTTCGGGGAGGGAGGAAACGGGAAAGGGGAAGTGATTTGGAATGTAAATTAAAAAAATAATATTAAATTAAATTAAAAAAAAAAAGAAAAAAAAATTAAATTAAAAAAAAATAGTCTATGTAGTAACACTGCCCTCTGCTGGCCAAAGCTGGAATTGCCAATCTTGGCCCCATAAAAACAGAAGCTGTGATACACTGTGAGCCCTAGAAAAGCCCACAGCAAACTCTCTCAACTACTTACTTCCCCTTTTAGCCTAAGAAGAATATTGACTTAAAACATCCTCCAGAAAAGGAAGACAAGGTCTTTTTCAGCAGACCAAAAATTGGGCAAATGACCCAGAAAATTTCATTCTCTTCTTTTTGGAGGGTCGGCCACACCCAAAGTTTCAAAAAATTGATTTCAACATCTTTTCTATTTCCAGTTCCTAGTTCCATTACTTTTTTCTGGCAACCCAAGACAAAAGGCACTGGCAACCCATAGCCCACCTTAAATACCACCATGCTGTAGCTTAGTCATGGGCTACTTGGCATTCATGGCTCCCAAGATGACAAACAGCACAAGACTTGCATAAAATGGCTCCTCTGGATGATAAGAATTAAAAGAACTTTTTTCACAGCACCTAGTATAATGTCCCACCATGTGCTGGGAGTGTTAAATGCAGTATGGGCAAAATGAAGTATAGATTTTTATCATATATATACATACACATACACAGACACACACACACACACACACACATCAGAAGGTGCTTGGATAACTGCAAATTCAGATTGTGTTAGCATGTCACAAAATGCTTATAGTGGACTACAAAAGAGCTATGTATCCTAAATACAGAGTCAGGCTATTTTCTCAAAATTCCTAACGTTATTTTCTGCTACTTCTGGTCCTTTTAAAGCAGTGGCTGTCAACCTTCCTAATGTTGTGACCCTTTAATGCAGTTCGTCATGTTGTGGTGACCCACAGCCATAAAATTATCCCATTGCTACTTCATAACTATAATTTTGCTACTGTTATTAACTGTTATGTGATATGCAGGATATCTGATATTGGACTCCTGTGAAAGGGTTGTGACCCACCGGTTGAGAACCACTGCTATAAAGCTTCTATATTTTATCCAAATGTGGAATGGTTCCCTAAGCCCTGATTATGGGGGCCAAATCTCCCACTTACACCTTGCTTCTTTGGGATGTTCAAAGCAGCAAAGCCAAGCATTGATTGTGGAAGTTTCTATAATCTCTATATTTTCCCAGGCTCACCCCCCAAAAGCAAAGCAGTCCTTGGGGTGCAAAGTAAGTGTCAGTTTCTGCTCCTTATCCTTCAGCTCTTGAGGAAAACACACCATCAAAACCAGACTCAGCAAAGACATGTCTACAGAGATCCAGAACACAGCACATGCAGGGTGTTCTTCCTTTTGGAGTTGTGTCTCAAAACCCAAAATTAAAGTATGGTGAGTGATATCAGACAAAAGTGCAGGATCTCATTCTGTCCACAGCACTTCATGGAATTTCTGGTGTTGGCTTTGAATGTTATAGAAATGGTGTGGAGAAATTTCTATCCTGTTTCCTTAATGTTTTCCTGTTTCCTTAAATTCTGTACCTGGGATGTGTGCTTCTCTGTATTTGCTCTCCAGAGATTTAAATAAAAGCATGAAGTTCAAGATTTTGCAACTAGAGAACTAGTAGACCTGCATAGGAACTGAAGCCAGGTGCCCAGGCCAGTTCTGGATAGAGAGAAAGCTGACAATGTGGCTCTGCGATCTGTACAAGCCTACACAGAATCCAGTCGCCAAAGAGAACTGCCTTAAAGATGTCTGCTGCCCTGTCAGGCTGTTGCCACCGTGTCCTCTTTGAACCACCCTGGGAAAGAGCTCCCATCTGGGAGGATGCCATTCATTTGCACAGTATGCTGATACTGTACAGCCCTTCACTGTGACCTTTGTCTGCTCTCTGCTTCTGGAAAGAACAACCCTCGTGCTTGGCAGTCCCACACCCAACTCTAGTCCTGCCTGACCTCCTGCCTGCCTGCTGTGGGTCATGTCGCTTCCCTCTGTGCTAGTCAGGCTGGACCAGCTCAACTCCTGCAAAGGTCACAGCACTACATGTTGTCAAGTCCCACTTCATATCCATTGTGGTGTATGCCCAGACACGTCTTTAGTTTTACCATTATATCACCAATACCCTCTCAATCCCAGAGAGTCACAGAAATAATAATTCCAGATTTACCTTGTCAAGACCAGTGATAGGTGCCAACCCCCATGAGGGTTTGTTGGTTTTTTAACGATGGTAACAGACTATAGGAAAATGGCAAGAAATTTTACAGCTGGGAGGAATGTATCAGATTAAAATAGGATTAAGCATTCATTCAATACCTTTAATGAAATCACCTGGTAGTTTAAACAGGGGTTAAAATTCAGTGCCAGTGGTAAATCCTATTAGGCACATATATAAAGAAACCCACTAACTTGGGTAGGACCAGTCATCACCTATGCACACTGGTAACTTCCCATCATGAAGAGAGTTTAGAGAAAGGTAGGGTTTTGGGGGGAAGTGACCCGGGCATGCTGCCCTACACAGCACTGGTTGGGCAGGAGGTAGTGGGGTGGGGTGTCTGGATTTGCTGTCCCCATCCAATCACCTTATAAGATCTCCAATTTCTCTTAAGTTCTTTACAAGAGAAAAGTGAAAAGATGCTTGCCCCGGCAAATTTGAGTTTGTTACACAGTGTTTAATAAGGCTTGTCCAACCGAACATTACAGCCCAGAATACTCATCCATAGAAAATAGACCTGAACCACCAATGTGTATGTCACACATGTTAAAGTGCACAAAGATTGCCAGAGGATGGAGCTCAACGGGGATCTGCTTAGTATATGAAAATATGAAGCACTGTGTGCCATTTCCAATGTGTGTGTGAAGGGGGAAGCTGACCTGAAAGCAATCATGGAATGAGTGATGCTTATTTCCTCCGTATTCTCAAACCAAATTTTGCATCAGGAATCTGCCTTCAAACCTTTCAATATTTAATAAATGAGGATTAGAAAAAATCCATAAGCACAAGAACAAATGTCAGATTTAGCAAATAGAAATTTAGGTCACCCAGTTAAAACTGCATCTCAGAAAAACAGCCAATACTTTAAAAATAACATAGTTCACCCCTAATCTGCAGGACTTTAGTTGCCTATAAGAACCACAGCCTAATATTATCAAATGGAAAATTCCAGAAATAAGCAACCCACAAATTTTAAAATTCTGCACAGTTCTTAATAATATGCTGAATCCCAATGTCTTCCTGCTCCAATCCATCCAAAACATGGAAGAAGAGCCTTCCCTATGTTAGGTCATCTGTTACTCTACTGACTATCCCAGTGTAACAGGGATGGTGTACAAATAATAATAATAATAATAATAATAATGCTTAGTTTGTTTAATAATGTCCCCAAAGCAAAACACTTCATACATTCCAAACATAACACATAAGAAGTAGCTTTCATAAAGAGCAGAGGACTGCCTGGTTTGGCCTCAGTAAGAGAAGACACACCTAACCCTCAAGAGACTTGAAGTTTGAGGTCCCAGGGAGTAAGGAGGCCTGATGAGGTAGAGTGGGGTGGGAGGGGACATCCTCTTGGAGACAAGAGAGGGTGGTGGGGGGAGAAGAAATAGGATGAGAAACTGTCAGAGGGTGGACTGGGAGGGGAATAATGACTGGATTGTAGAAAAAGATTAAATATTTTTTTTTAAAAAGTAGCTTTCAAATAAATGTGAAAGTTCTAAACTAAGTATGGATATAAAAAACTGTACGTTGAGGTTGCTAAACAAAATTGTTAAATCAAAAGTTTATGCAGGCTGTTTGTGGGGAAATGGATGAAACTGGCCTCAGTGGTTTTAAGTAAAATAAGCCAGTCCCACAGAGTCCAGCTTTACATGGTTCCTCTCATCCATAGATTCTAGAGATGGGTAGGACATGAAACTGAACAAGGGGGTACTAGGGCTATGGAGGGGGCAAGATATGAGGCAGTAGAAGGAGTGAGCATGATCAAAGTTAACAAATGCATATATGGAAAGACATAAAGAAACTGTGTCTCAAAATGTAAATACAAAAAAAAAGAACTCTTTGCCAGTTTTGCTGTCATGTCATAAACTGTAAAAAGCTACCATGTACAGCAAGTGCTTGGATAATGTAGAAAAACATTATGTTATGTATGTCTGGGGGAAAGCTCACAGAGCTCACTGCTACTTATGGTTTCCCATATCAAATGGGAACGCATTCTTAGATCGCATCCCCTAAAGTGAGGATAAACTTATGGATAAGAACATCTATCCAAGCTTTGGGATACATTTAAATTAAGTTATTGTTCCTATTTAACAGAAAATCACATTTTAATTAGATATAGTTGCTTTTATATCTAATCAACTTCATGAACTACAAAGATTATTTGATTTTTTTGTCAATAGGCCTAAACTAGCCTAGCTTTGCCAATAACAGAGATATACAAAAATACCAACTGGAATTTAATAATTTATATGTGTAAAATATGTCAGTGCACTGATGCATTCATAATAAAAACTATAGATATATATACAGAAATATTAATGGGAGGGCCTGGCCAGATGAATAGCTAAAATTTTAGAGTCTGTAACATTAGTCTGCAGGTGTGAAAAGTATTGCCCTTTAATCAAACAACCCTGGATATATTTTTGTGACCTTTTTCTAAAAATAATTTTACTTTACACTTTAAAGTGACCATTTTTTAAAAAGAATATTCCGTGACTTGTAAAATTATGTAAATTTTGAAATTTGATGTCATTGTGTATAAAGTGATAACTCAATTGTGCCCACTTTCTTATTGCCTCTGATTGGGTGTGGGAGTGGACAGGGGGATTCACCTGCAAAGCTGAACATTTTAGACAGACTGTGTGACTTCCAAAGCCACATATACTTACCGCCTGGCCTGTAACAGAAATAGTTTGTCTACCCCAGATATTGATGAAGCCATTTCCTATGCAATGGTGTTACAAATAATTCTTAAACTTGTGTGTCAGTTTTTATTATGTGTGGACTACATCTTTTTTCTTTATCTGCAGAAAGTATTTGCTTGACTCAGTCAAAATCAGATGAAAAAGCTATGCTCTGAGAGATACAGAATTTGGGCCAACTGCAAATCAGTGGTGTTTGAATAAGGTTTGTTTATAAAATTGCCAGCTGCCTTTGCTTTCTCCCTTCCATGACTTCACTCTTTGTGGGCTGTACCTCTGACACACAAATCAGAATATTGCCATGGTCTTTAGATCCCATACCCAGTTTGCATCTTACTAAGGGGCTCACCTGCCATCTAGTGGAGAGAGATGAGATGTAATTTTACTTATTCTGACAAACCAGACAATAGCTAGCCAGAATCTATGACCTTCAACAATTCTGCTAATAACAGTAGCATCTTCATTTCCCAAGTCACAGTGTTTTATTGGCAATATCTTCAGAACAGTGCTAAATCCAAGCAAATCACTCCCATGTATTGCAAAGGACACTGAATGTGGACTGGTCAAGGCCATAAGGTCAACCTCTAACCTAAGTGCTACAACTATATCCCCTCTGAGATTATACATTCCCACATTTGTTCACCTCTGATTCTATGTTATGAAGGATTCTGAAAGTGTCTATTTTCCACAAATACATCGATTCTAGAAAATCTTCATTTTTAGGTAAATATCTCCTCCTCAGGGAAAAATACCTAAAGAGGCAAATGCAGGTTTTACTAGGTAAGAAATCAATTAATGCTCAACAAAACAAGGTTATTTCTATCAATTTTCTGATTGACGATGAATAAACTGAGCAAACAATACTCAAGGCTCAGCTCTTGGAGAGCTTTCTGACTATAGGCAGAACCTGTTATTTTTAAATTCTTTATAAGACCTTGAACAAGAATTCTTCCAAAGCAATATGATTCTGTACTTTGTACATCTTAAAAAAGAAGACAAACAAAAAAGAGTGCAGAAATTTGAGAGAGGGAGTACAAAAAGAAATTCATATTCATTTCTTAGTGTCTCAGAAATTTCCTGTATCTTGCAGTGAATCTGCAAATGGACCCCAGAGCATACTGTGTTAAAGCTCATTTGAGAAGAGGGGCTTGAGGCTCACCCATTACTTCCTATGATGCCTCTGCATCCGAACAGCAGCTCATATGCCTAGAGATGATGAAGAACCAGATTCAATGAGCCAAAGGTTAGGGAACTTTAGAGAAAGATGTGCATTTGTGATGTCATTCATTTGCTGGCTCCACAGTTTAGCATATTATGTGTACCAATGCAGGACAACTGCTACCTGTGCTTGTATTTGAGTTTGTCCAAAAACACAGAGGGTCAGATCAACAAAAGTCTTCAGGGATCATTGTTCCCAGATTGCTCCTATTTGTCAACAAATTCTCTGAATGAACACTTTAGAATTACTTGCAAACAGATTTGATTTCGCATGAAATGTCAAGATTGGAACTGGAAAGACAACTCCGTGGTTAAAGTGCTTTTTACACAAGCCTAACAACCTGAGTTGGATCTTTAAACTCACATTTAAAATAATAAATAGATAAACAAATAAAATGGATGCAGTGCCATGCATCTGAAATCCTAGCACTCTGTAGTGGCTATTCCTGGTTGTCAGCTTGACTAAATCTGGAATGAACTAATTAAGAATTGGAAGGTTCACCTATAATCCTAATCTGGAGACTCAGAGATACAAGTTTCTGACCTGGATCTTAGCATGGAGATCTTGAAGCATAGTGACTATGAGTTTCAGAAGATTAAAATTAGGAGATCTCTGAGTTCAAGGTCATCTGGGATTAAAGGCACTGTGGCACAAGGCTTTTATCTGGGCCACACCCTCTGCTGGAGACCTATATAAGGACAATGGAAAAAGGAATATTTACTCTGGCTTTTTCCTGGCCTGCCTTATGGGACTGAGCAACTGCTAGATCCTTGAACTTCCATCCACAAGTACTGCTGACTATTGTTGGGGAGTTGGACTACAAGCTGTAAGTCATCGACAAATTCCCTAACTATATAGAGACTACCCATACTTCCTGTGACTCTAGAGAACTGTGACTAATACACACTCCTATGACAAGATGACG
This sequence comes from Tokudaia tokunoshimensis, assembly GCA_036184795.1. Lineage (NCBI taxonomy): Eukaryota > Metazoa > Chordata > Mammalia > Rodentia > Muridae > Tokudaia > Tokudaia tokunoshimensis. The sequence continues at coordinate 126,210,708 of BTHU01000023.1, read as the reverse complement.
GGGGTGGGGTGGTGAAAACAGAATTTCCCAGCAGTTGATGGGGCAACCACCCTGGAAACACAGGGACCAATGCAATTAGTAATAAGTAAACATAAACTAAAATACAAGCTAAACTCTTCATACCAATTTGAGATTCAGGGTAGTCATCAGTATGGAATGGTTTAATCCTTGACTTTATGCACAGTCTTAATTTAAACACAGATGAAACCTACTATCCACAAAGGGAGTCGATGACATAATTTATATCATGGGTGGAAAATGTTCCTCATACTCTCTTAACCCAGGCCCTATTTTATTGATTGCCCTCGCCCTATATCTTGGCTACAAATATGCTAGATGCTCACTCTTTACAGAGTTGTGCAGAAGATAGTATCACTCCTTTTGATAGGCTCATTCATTGTTTTCTCTCAGGCTATCCCAAGTACATTCTTACAGGTTCACAACATGGGAATTTCTTAAAACTTCTGGCACTTATATAAACACCAGTCCATTAATACTAATAACAACTAGCAGCATTTATAAAATGGTCTTTCGTTAAGCACCATTCTAAGGCATTGGTATATGTGCTCATATCTGTAGGCTACACTTTTATTGTCACCCACAATGTGTCACAGAGCCTGAGACTTTCTCAAGTTATTAAAGTTAGTATATAGTAGAACAGCAGCCTAACCTGGGTAATCTACTAGTACAACAATGGCTTTTAATTACTTTTGCCTCAAACACAAAATACCAGCAGAAAAAGAAAAGATATATCATTCTACACGGTCTGGTCTATTCAGTAACATCTGATAGCCAATCTTGGCATCTGTACTTCCTGTATCACATATTTTGAAGACTGTGCCACTACTTGTTATAGTTTGTATATGTTTGGAACAGGGAGTGGCACTATTAGAAGGTGTGGCCTTGTTGTGTGGGCTTTAAGACCCTTATCCTAGCTGCCTGTAAATCAGTATTCTGCTAGCAGCCTTCAGATGAAGATATAGAACTCTCAGATCCTCCTGCACCATGGCTGCCTGGATGCTGCCATGTTCCCACCTGGCTGATAATGGACTGAACCTCTGAACCTGTAATCAGTCCCAATTAAATGTTGTCCTTATTAGAGTTGCCTTGGTCATGGTGTCTGTTCACAGCAGTAAAACCCTAACTAAGACATAAGTTGGTACCAGGGACTGGGGTATTGCTGTGATAGGCCTGATCATACTTCTGTTTGAAAGAATGTAGGTTTGGGGACTTTGGATTTGGAAAGCAATGGAATGCTTTAAGTAGGGCTTAATGGGTCATCCTAGTTGGAATAAAGAAGACTGTTGTTGAGGGTGATTTGAACTGTTTCAGAGGAGAAAAATCTTAGTATGTAGTCAAGAGACTGTTTTGTGATATTTTGGTGAAGAATGTGGCTACTTTTTGCCATTATCCAAAGAATCTGTCTGAGGCTAAATTGAAGAGACCCAGATTAACTGCATGGACAAAGGACATCTCAGAAATTCCCATCATAGACTTTGTTCTCTAGTTAAGCCTCATGAAGAGCGTTTTGAACAAATGTAGCAAGCTTAGAAAGGAAAAATATAAAATATATGGTTTGAGTATTAAAGGGGTACCAGGAAGTGAAATGGAGACAAATCCTGTGTTCTAGGAGATAACATATTAAGAGAGTGTAACTTTGGGGAATGATCCTACCCAGCTAAATTTAAATTCAGGCATGGTGGTACACACCTTTAATCTCTGGAAATAAAGCCAAAGAGATCTCTGAGTTCAAGGCCAGCCTAGGACAGAGCAAGTTCTGGTGAAAAAAAAAAGCTTAGATCCAGGTGTGGTGGTACACACCTTGAATCCCAGCATTCATAAAGTAATAGAACAAGAGGGGAGTAGCAAGTAGCAGAACTCAGCAGTTTTGGCTGTTTGTCTCTGACTTTAAAGTCAAGAATAGAAGGGACTACTGGGACAACTGATGCTGGTTAGCTGGAGCTAAGAAACTAGCTGTGATTAAGAACAAACCAGCATCACTTAGGTGAAATCTTCTGGGAAGTGATTCCTGAAGGCACAAAGAAGCTGCATTCCAGAAATAGCAAAGGTTATACTTTGTGCTGCAGCAGCTGTATTTGGTACTGTGTAAGAGTCACCCAGGTGGCACTGGTTTTGAAGGCATGAAGCTGTCATGGATAACAGCTGAGGCTTGGCAGTGTGAGAGACCATGGAAGACCATTGGTGAAGGTGTAGCCTCAGTTACAGTTGACAGTCCAGGACTGAAGGGATCATGCAAAGGATTTGAGGCTTGGCACAATGAAGAGAGCCTATGAGAGGATATTGGTGAAACCTAGTTGTGAGGGAAGACCACAGTGTATTAGAGATGTCAGTGCCATGGGATGATCATCAAGAACAACAGCAGGAGCAGTGGAGTGGATCAACCTGAGCTTAGAGTGCTACAGAGGGCAGAGCTGGAGAACTGACACCAACCCTTAGGAGGAGCCCAGAAGATCATGTATGGATCCTAGACATTGAAACAAGAAGCTGTAACACTGAAACTGCTTTGGAGACCCTAAGACTTTCGAGATGCCAGAGCCCTGAGATATCTGCTGAGGAAAGCTGCTAACAGGGAGTGCAACCAACCCAGGAGAAAGAACTTTGTTGCAGTGAATAAAGATGAAAAAAGAGTTGGAGATCTGAAGACTGCTTTTACAACAAACATGGAGATGCAGAGTTTGGAGTATGCCCAGCTGGTTTCCTGTCTTGCTTTGGGGATTACAGTTAAGTGACTGGATCAATGTCACAAGAGACTTTGAACTTTGGACTTTTAACACTGTTGAGACTGCTATAGACTATGGGGACTTTTAAAGTAATTTTGAAGGACTAACTGTATTTTGCATTATGCTATGTTTAGGTATGGCCCCCATAGATTCATATATTTGAATAAGTCTATGGGGGCAAGGGAGTGGAATGTGATGGTTGTATATGCTCAGCCCAGAGAGTGGCACTATTAGAAGGTGTGACCTTGTTGGAGTGTCACTGGATGAGGGCTTAAGACCTTCATCCTAGCTGCCTGGAAGTCAGTATTCTGCTAGCAGCCTTCAGATGAAGATGTAGAACTCTCAGCTCCTCCTGCACCGTGCCTGCCTGGGTGCTGCCATGTTCCTACCTTTATGATAATGGACTGAATCTCTGAAACTGTAAGCCAGCCCCAATTAAATGTTGTTCTTATAAGAGTTGCCTTGGTCATGGTGTCTGTTCACAAGAGTAAAATCCTAAGACACTACCAAATCAATTCCATTCTAGTTTCTCCAATGCACTCGTGAAAAGTTTCCATTTCTGTGTTCCTTCTGTTTCATTCCTTCCTATTGAACTTCTACTCAACCTAGTAAGGCCCATCTACAACTCAATCTCTTCTCTAGGAAGTCTGTACCTGAGACCCCAACTGGAAATAGATACACTTTCCTACATAGCCATCTGTATGAATTTCTCTTAGGGCACTTATGAAAATTCTTTAAGTACACTGTCCCCATCGTCTCTCAACTCTGCTTCAACCATGACTCCTTTCTAGGTTTCCCCCAAAATAGTAATCCCAAGGCCCCTCAACACTTATCTTAGTTATGTGCAATACTTAAGGTTAATAACGTGGGGCTGTGCCCACTGTTATGAAGTGAATACCCTTAAGCTGTTTTGTCTCTTTACTTTCAGCCTGACATAGTCTTTTGTACATGTTCTTAGAGAATTAATGAATGAGTGAATGAATGAATGAGTCAATGAATGCATGAGTGAGTGAATGAATGAATAAACAAACAAGTAAAGTCTTTCCTGAATGCCTTCAAGTCGAAGTAATCCTTTTCTGGATCAGCCAACAGCTATTGTGATCTTTGCTTTTCAACATGTGTTACTGATCTATAGACAAGTCTTAGATCCCTTTTCAAACCTCTAGCTCTATAGTCCTGCCACCTGCCAGTAGTCAAGGCTCAGAGGTGAATTTCATAAATATTTTCTAAATAAGATATTCATCACAATGAATGTGGCTTCTTAACGGTGGGCTAAGAGTTGCTCTGTGTGATAGAAAGGATGTAGGCTCCAAGGTCTGCCATTTGCTCCTTTATTGAGAAGCAGTCATCATTTATCACTGTCGCTAATGACATGACAGTCAGTTCACTAGTTTTTTGGGTTTGTTTTGCTTTTTTTGTTGTTTGTGTGTGTGTGTGTGTGTGTGTGTGTGTTTTGTTTTAACCATAGTGGAAATTAGCAGAATAAACATCAACTTCTAACAAATTAGGACAGTGATAAGAACCTATAGCAAAGAAACTATTTTCATGCAAACTGTAGTCTCATACTATAGCTGCATATGTTCTAGAAAAAATAAATTATATTAATTTGCTAGTATGACTGTACCCCAACCATATCATTTCTTTCCCAACAAGTTTAAATAATTAAAGATAATTACTTATCTTCCCCCCTGGTATAATAATAAAGATGAATAAATTAAAAGGTTTGTGTAAAATGATAGAAAAGTTAAAAAACATAAAAACTATATGGGCCTAACAATTAATTATGGATTCTTCCTGAATCATCAATTGACAAATGAGATAAAATTTCTCAGGAAGAGGAAATTTTCAACACTGAGTACTTTACAGAACACAAATCTAAAGTTTGCAGTAAGCAACAGTACATTTCTACATCTACATCATGTAAAATTCTGTCCTGTCCCTAAGAAAGCATGCAAACAGGTTACAAAACTGACAAGCACCTGAGTTCAAATGTGAGCTTACCTGTTTTTTGTCCTCTCTATCATACCCATTTAAAAAAATAAAACAATTCATTACAAGCATACTATGTCCTAGAAGTCCTCATCACTACTATTTGACTTTATCCTTCTTCCCCACCAACATTCTAGGGTACTATCTGGGCCAATTCTGTGGATTGCAAATCCTCATTAAACACAACAGACTTCCAGCTGGTGTATCTCTGCAACTAGGCTACGCCACTGTTAATTATCCCTGTGCATTTCACTTCACTTTACAGTTCAAACTTGTTAAGCTATACAAATCAGCCCTTGAATGTTTTTCATCTCTCCACAAATGCACAATGTTAATAGCCTGGTGGCAGAAATGCAGTAGTGACAATCCAAATTGGAGTAGATTCCCCTGGATCAATAACTCACTTGGTGGCCTGATGCCAAGTCCTGAATTACCATCAGAAAATATGGAGCTCGATTCTTCTCTTGTTCTCAGTGATTAATTGGCCTTGTCATCACATTGTCAGAAATGCTATGTCTTGCCAATGGTGATAATCCCTTGTAAAGAACCAGCTATGACCGCGAGTGTGCAACCAGCATGCATGTACTCAAGGAATCACTGCAAACATCTGAAGACATTTGCAGACTTGAGAGAGCTTGTTAATTTGCACAAAATATTTAAGAGTTTTCAATACCACTTTTAAAACACTAAGCACTTGCCAAAATGGCACAGTTAATTCTTTTAGATTAAATGAAAATGAAGCACCAATAATGAGGCATGCAATTATCCCTTTAAAATGTTTTCAAAATTTGTAATTAGAGTTAATTGCTATAAAATACCATGTTGATTCAGAAAGTTGTTAACTGAAATAGAAAAGAAAGCAATAGAATTATGAATGTGTTTCCCCTATACTAGCCGGCACGTGGGTCAGGGGAAAGCCCCACTTGATTTAGTGACCCAACCCACAGTAGCACCTGCTGGGTCAGCTGTGCATAAGCCTCCCATACTCTCTTTGCACCTGTTTTTCTTTTGCACATTGTCCTTACACATGTGAGAAGTCCTATTATTCCCAGAGCCCCCATTTCATAGAGCTCCTATGATGGAGATGCCTAAAGAAAACTATTCATGGGATTAAAACTCAATGAAATGAAGCTGTGGAATTCCATTGACACATGCCAGGGTGAATCACTCTACACTTGACCTGACTTCAAAGGATGTCACTTTTATTCACCATAGGCACAACTACATCTAAATACAAGAGCTTGCCAATCTTATCGTCTCTAGAACTTCATTGAAATGTGGTATAGGTTATAATGATTATAGGATAGTGTCTTTCAGAATATCAGTCCTGAGTATAAAGGGATGATATCTTTTTGAAACCTCATATTACAGAAAAAAATAGAAAAAATAACTTCAATCATGGCCTGTGTAATGTTTCTTGTGTTGCTATCATTAGTCTCTTACAGCTGTACCTTAAAGGAAAAGTTAGCTTGTCATTAACATATATTTTATTTGGCAGGAGAGGTTATATAAGCTGTTTAAAGAATAGTTTTTTCTCCAAGGGTTCAAATGTATATGCATTTGATTAATTAATGCATCATTAATATACAATAAATTGCCAGCCTAGCATATATTTTGCCATTTAATGGTCATTTCAATTGTATGTAACATAATTATATATTGATCACATTTTAGGTTTGAATACAATCTGATCCTCTAAAATGTCTCTATAACATAAAATATGTACCATGAGCAGTATAAGACTCAGTGGCAATTGATATAAGATAATTTCTCTAGCTCTATTTCTCCTCATACATGTGATAATGCCGAGAAACTAGAGACATAAAGTTTCCAATAATTTGATATGGAAATTTAGGCATTGACAATTAACCTCCCAGACTAAAAGCAAATACTTTTAGACAGATCTGAAATGAGGGCACCACTGAAAGCTTGTACTTGCCTTGGCATAATTAAAGTATTTGCTCATTAATTCATCGCACAAACCTTTCTTCAGCTGCAATTCTCAGTACTTCATTGCAAGGTGTAGGATATATGTAACTCACGAAATCCTCACAATCATAATATGTAACTGATACTAGTATGATTCCTATTTTGCCAGGGGACCTGAAAAAAAAATTTGCCTAATGTCACAGCAGAGTCCTTTCCAAAATAATTTAGACAGCATACTATATACTTTAGCTAATTTTTAGCTCAGGGAAGGAGAATTTAATCAGAATTCTTAGGGAAAGATCAGTCTCAGGGTACTGAAGACACACCAGCTTAATTACTGGAACTTGGATTTGACATGCCATCACTATTGCTGTAGATAACACTACCTTTACACATTCGTAATCATTGTTATTTGGCACCTTTTCTTCAAGGGCCTATAGAGACAGAAAGTTGTAGGATGATTAGAATTCCCAAGATATATTTTTAAGTCAGATTTTTTGTTATCTCAGAGATTTTAGTTATTTTTAATATTAATTCTAAATTCATCACTAGGACTCCAAGCTTAGTTATCCACACATCTTCACAAGATAGTACAGCTCAGAGAATTATCAGGAAAGAGCAGCAGCTCCTGCCTTTGCCTGAGACCTAGGAGAAGTCCCAACCTCAAGAAACTGAGATCTCCTGAGTAGAAAGTGATGGCAGATCTCAGAGAGGGTATGTCCTTCAGAGGAGAGGGAAGAGTGTGGAAAATAAAACATGGAACTGATGGCTGCTTGCTTTATTTCTTACATCAGTCCACTTCCAAAGAAACTTTACTTTCTGTCTTCACCTCCTTAGCTCTCTCATGGGTTCAAAAAGCCCTCCATTAAAAAAAAATCAGGAAAAATCTGGTGAAAACAGTCCCCTTAACTGTGAAGATGGTATCAATCCTTAAGCCCCATTTTCCTTCCTGAAAACATATTAAGAAGTGCCATCTATCTCTCTGACAATCCAGATAAAATACTGTAAGTGATCACCAGAACAAGAAATGGAAGCTAAGACAGAATTAATTCAAGTCTACTATCTGCTTGATTTAAAAAAAAAAAAAAAATTCAAGAGCTAAGCACAAGACCATTGCTCTTGAGATGTGGCTAAGGTCAAGGTTAGTTCAATATTGTGTTTCTCATTCATTCAGCAGCTATGTAACTTGGGCTCCGAAGCACCTCTTGCATTCATGTAACAGAGTGTCATTTCTTTAATATGGCACAATTAGAGCCTTATGAAGAAATTAATTCAATGAAAGAATGAGTAAAGAAAATGTGGTGTGTGTACACAAGGGAGTTTCACTTAGCCATAAAGAAAAGTAACATCGTGTAAATGCAGGAAAATGAATGAATTGAAAATCATTACATCTGCCAGACTCAGAAAGCCATATGTGTAATCTAGATCTTAATTTATTTATACAAACATGCAAGACGTCTTTACATATTCTTTATCACATCTTCTATACTGGAGGGCATGTCCTTGTTGACTACCCCTATGAAACGGCATTGCCTACAGTGATAAAAATTAAAAATGTTTCAAAGAGTTACAGATCTCCAATAGCATTTAACCAACTCCCTTATGTCTTTACAAGGTGGCTAATGCCCTAGGGTGGAAGACTTGTCCCAGACTAGATTTATTGTTAGTGACTACACAAAGACTCTGGAATCTCAGGTCTCACCATCCTGAAAGAGATTGGTAGTTGAAAAGGTGCCATCTCTCCTAACTTTCTCTTCTCTTGACTAGTGAAAATGATTTCCCCAATGATGAATAAAGCAAAGAAACTGACTTTCTGAATAACAAAACAAAATGTCAGTAACAATATCATTCAGTCAAATTTATCAGAGCAGCTTTTCTTTTGTTGTTGTTAAAATAATTAATTTTCAATTTTCACTGTGTGTGTGTGTGTGTGTGTGTGTGTGTGTGTGTGTGTGTGTGTGTGTACTGGGCTTTGGACAAATTATTTGATGCCTCTTCAGCCATCAATTTCATCACACAAAGAATGAGATGGCTAAAGAGGCAAATTAACTCAGGGGGTTTCTAGCTGAATGGAGTGAATGATTTCTGGAACAATCCACACATCTGCTAGGAACAATCAGATGCCTCATTAACAGCCTTATATTAAACAAAAGAGTATCTGGGGTGTTACAGACCACTGGTTGGTTATACAGCCTTTTTGGTCTATCATCTGTTTTCAGATAAAAGAGTCAGTAAAGGTCACTTAAATACAAATAGCCACCTGCCTGATACTCAGGAATGCATGGTAACTAAAAAGTCTTTATTTAAATGACTCTTAGTAACTATCAACATGTGCTTCCCTAACACAGAGCTGTATGTATTAAAGAGAGCTTTGGATCAATGTGCTTGAGTCCTTTTTAGTTTCTTCAATTATTCTCCTCAGTCATTTGCTGGTGATGACCTGGAGATAATTCTGTTTTACTCAGTATTGGTTTATCTATTGCTTGTCATTGTCCCACCACATAACTGAGCAAACAGCCAACACATAGATACCTATCAACAAACACATAAACACACAAACACACAATTTCCTGCATTCATCAACTGATAAGCCACTCCCTCACAAGTCACTGTGCTAAGACCCTCCAAGATGGCACGGTTTCTACTCTAAAATTACTTATGATGCTTATGGAAAAGAACACATACATCACTGAAAGAAAAACAAAACTTTTAGTTTCAAAGGCATATTTTACGTAATATTATAGAAAACCACCCATCTCATTATAGATTTCTATCTGTATAATTAATTTCTAGAACACTACAGTTTGAATTGTGGCAGAAGTAGACATACAGGTTTCAGAGGAAATCCAACAGTTCTGATACACTTCAAGGTTTAGAATCAGGATATAAGGGTCTGGTCTGATCTAGTTTTAAGAAAAGACCTCATTCTGTACCTCAGACTCACTTGAAACTTACTATGAACCTCCAACCTATCTTCAAATTCATAACAATCCTCCTGAATCAGTCTTGTGATTGTTGAGGTTATAGGCGTGTGTTACCATATCTAGCAAAGGATTTTAAATTCCATTTTTAAAAAAGTTTTTTTAATTCTACTTTAATTTCACAGGAGTTCAAGAAATCCCCAACTACCCAAAATAGTGATGCATTTAGCTTATTAAACTAAATATCACCCAGTATGATTCGCTGTGAATTTCTACAAAAGAAAAAACTGAAAAACATTCTTCTGAATCTATGATATGTTTAGAAATATTTAAATATTTGACACATCAATAAAAGGATATTTATCAAGGAGATTTCTCAGAGCACAAAAAAACCTTGCACTATCCATATACCATATAATGAAGGTAACAAGCAAATGTCTGACCATAGCAGTTGGTCAAACGTGCACAGCCAAAGGTTACTGATATCAGTGATGGGAAGTCATATCCCAACATAAGCTCTAGGGGTTTAATTCCCTCCCTATCTTCCTCTGGACCTTGGAACTGACAGCCATTTGAGGTATTGCTATTGATCATGATGAACTGAAACAGAAGTGATTAATAAAGACTTGGTTTCTTATTTATAGTTGATGAGATAATAGGTGTCTTAATTAGGGTTTTTACTGCTGTGAACAGAAACCATGACCACAACTCTTGTAAGCACAACATTTACCTGGGGCTGGCTTATAGGTTAAGAGATTCTGTCCATTATCATCACGACAGGAGTATGGCAGCATCCAGGAAGAAATGGTGCAGGCAGAGCTGAGAGTTCTAAATCTTCATCTTAAGGATGCTAGGAGAAGACTCAATTCTAGGCAGCTAGGGAGAGGGTCTTAAAGCCCATGTCCACAGTGACACTCCTACTCCAACAAGGCCACACTTCCTAATAGTGCCACTCCCTGGGACAAGCATGTAGAAACCATCACATTCCACTCCCTGACCCCCATATGCTTGTTGAAATACATAAGTCTATGGGGGCCATACCTAGCCATAACAAAAGGAAATATATATTTAGTCCAATTCCAAAGTCCCCATAGTCTTTAGCAGTCTCAACAATGTTAAATGTTCAAAGTCTCTTCTGAGATTCATCCAATCACTTAACTGTAATCCCCAAAGCAAGACAGGAAACCAGCTGCGCAAACTCCAAACTGCATCTCCATGTCTGATGTCAAAGCAGTCTTCAGATCTCCACTCCTTTTCCATCTTTGTTGACTGCAACAAGCTTCTTTCCCCTGGGCTGGTTCCACTTCCTGTTAGCAGCTTTCCTCAGCAGATCACCCATGGCTCTGACATCTTGAAAATCTTGGGGTCTCCAAGTGAACTTCAACTTCACAGCATCTTGTTCCAATGTCTATGATCCACACATGATCTTCTAGGAACCTCCGAAGGGCTTGGGTCACATCTCCAGCTCTGCCCTCTGTAGTACTCTAGGCTCTGGTTGACTCCACTCCACTGCTGCTGGTGTTCTTGGTGAACATCTCATTGTACTGACAATTCCAATAAACTAAGGTCTTCAGCTGAAATTAGGCCTCTCATAGGCTCTCTTCATGGTGCCAAGCCACAACTCCTTTGCCTGACACCGTCAGTCTTGGGCTGTAGCTGAGGCTGCACCTTCACCAATGGCCTTCTATGGCCTCTCACAGTGCCAAGCTTCAACTGTTCTCCATGTCCCCTTCATACCTTCAAAACCAGTACCACCTGGGTGATTTTTACACATTACCAAGTAGAGCTGAAGCATGAGAACAACCCTAGCTATCTCTGGAACACAGCTACTGTTGTAACTCTGGAGACCCCCCCCCCTCCAGGGTCTCTGCTCAGGCACGCAAGCCCTCAGAACACAGCTTGATGAGATGATTGCTGTAACAGCATGAGGTTTGTTTATTATGTCACGCTCCATCCTCACAGGGAGAGTCAACCCCAAACAAAGAAATTATACATCTTTTATACCCTTCTTGCAATGGGGGTGACGTACTATAAATCATATGTTTTTAAGTTTACAGGTCAAGAGGAAATTTTGCAATAAGGTTGTTGACGGTTTGTGGCCTTCCTCAGAACCCAGTAGCAGGAGGGGCAGGGGGGTGATTCAGAGAACTGTTACGTCTTATTTTGTCCTGACTTGGTGAACATAGCCTCAGCCTGGTCACTTTGTCTGCTTGAAACTTTTGTTTTTACATTCTCAGAACCCATGTCTATGTTTTCGGAAAACTCTGTTTGAAGGTCAGGGCAGAAGCCGCTGCAAGCTGCAGGCTCTCTGCAGAGCAGCTTCTCTCTGCCATTTCTCTGTCTTAAAGGGACAGCCTCTCACAGAGAGGCACTGTTAGTAGGAAAGGAACATTGCTTTCCACACTCCATTGTGCTCTCAGAAAACACCTCCCAGATGATTTCACCTTAGTAAAGCATGTCTCTTCCTAATCACAGCTAATTTCTTAGCTCCTGTTAACCAGCATCAAATTGTCCCAGTAGTACCTTCTATTCTTGACTGCCAAGCCAGAGTCATGTGGCTAAAGCTGCCAGGTTCGGCTACTTGCTGGGTTTGGAGTATGGCCCCTCTTATTCTATTACCAGCTTTCTGTTTTCCAACTCCCTCACTGCCTAAGCTTGGCTGTCCTGGAACTTGCTCTGTAGATGACTTTGAACTCAGAAATCTGCATGGCTCTGTGTCCTGGGATTAAAGTTGTGTACCACCACATCTGTATTTAAGTTTTCTTCACCTAGAACTTGTGCTGTCCCAGACTGGCCTTGAACTCAGAGATCGGCTGGGCTTTGTCTTCTGGATTAAAGGCTTGTACAAACATGACTGGATCTAAATTTAGCTGGGTGGGCTCTTGCCCCAGGGTCACCACTCCTTTAATTCAATTTAATATCCTGCAACACATGATTCAGCTCCATTTCACTTCCTGATGCTCCTTTAATATTGAACCACATATTTTATATTTTTCCTTTCTAAGCTTGCTATACTTATTCAAAACACTCTTCATGAGACTTAACCAGAGAACAAAGTCTCTGCTGGGGATTTTTTTTGAGACTTTCTTTGTCAGTGCAATCAATATAAATCTCTTTACCTTAGCCTCAGGTAGACTCTTTAGACAAGGGCAAAAAGCAGCCACATTCTCCACCAAAATACCACAAAACAGTGTTTAACCACATACTGAAATTCTTCTCCACCAAAACCTCTTGAACCATGTCTGCTCAGTTCAACTCACTCTCAGCAACAAAGTCTTCCATATTCCTACTAGGATAACCCATTAAGCCCCACTTAAAGCATACCACTGCTTTCCAAATTCAAAATCCCCAAATACATATCCTTCTAAACAAATCATGGCCAGACCTATCACAGCAATACCCCAGGCCCTGGTACCAACTTCTGTCTTAGTTAGGGTTTTACTGCTATGAGTAGACACCATGACCTCCAAAACTCTTGTAAGGACAACATTTAACTGCGGTGGCTTACAGGTTCAGCAGTTCAGTCCATTATTATCAAGGCAGGAGTATGACAGTGTCCAGGCAGGCATGGCGCAGGCAGAGCTGAGAGTTCTGCTTCTTTATCTGAAGGCTGTTAGCAGAATACTGACTTCCAGGCAGCTAGAATGAGGGTATTAAGGCCCACGCCCACAGTGACACAATTCCTCCGACAAGTCACACCTCCTAATAGTACCACTCCCTGAGCCAAGCATATAGAAACCATCACAACAGGAAAATAGTATTTGAGGTGAGTCTTGACGGAAGGGGCACATTTTGAACCCCTGAAGCAATGGAAAAGAGCACAGTGGACAAAGGCGGAAGCACATGAAGTAGGCGGGAGAAAAACCTACAGAGAGCAGAGAGGAGACTGAGCATCAGAAGACAGTTCCAGACCAGGATCACCGGAAGGCCCAGAAGCAGACCTGGATGAGAGTTCTCCTTTGGAGTTTTCTTAAGTGTCTCTCTCTCTAAAGTAATCTTCATTAAGGGATTTAGGAAAGGAGATGAGAGAGGGTGAGGAACAAAGGCAAAGGAACATCTGCAACCATTGCTCTTCCTGTTGGCCAATGCTGTTTCACCTCCCTTTTGTCTTACTAACACCCAAGCCCTTGTCCAGGCTCCCAGTGTGGGCAGATATGTAGGCAACTTTCTGAGTTCCCACAGGGAAGCAGAGCACTGGGTTTTGCAAGCAAGGCATCTAAAAGTTCTTAATCCCTACAGTTGTGTTAAGAGTCACAAGCACAGGTTTCAGTGAAAAACCTGAAAAGTCAAAATTGTCAGTGACATTAATCAAATGCATTAGCAGACTATAATATGTTTAGGCTTAATCTTCTTTTAGGAAGCCCTTAATACCCTGCATTAAATACACAGCTAATCTTGTTTACTCTAAAATTCTCCCTCATCAGATAGTTCATCCAGCCCTAGAAAAATACTGAAGCACATTCAAATGTATTTTTACTGGCAAACTGGGAACTTGTCAGGTCTTATACCACAGAATAAATACTCTTCAATCAAGTCATTTTAAGATGTTTTAAATTGAAAAAATATTAAAGATATTGTCTACATTTATTGTCTATAACTTCACATCTTGAAAATGTATGCAAGACCGGACCACCAACCAAAGAGTATACATGAAGGGACCCATGGCTTCAGCCGCATATGCAGCAGGGATGGCCTTGTTGGACATCAATGGGACGAGAGGACCTTTGTCCTGTGAAGGCTCGATGCCCTAGTGTAGGGGAATGCCAGGGTGGGAGGCAGGAGTGGGTGGGTGGGCTGGGGGAGCACCCTCATAGAAGCGGCGGGGGGGGGAGGGGAATGGGAGTTCTGGAGGAGAAACCGGGAAAGAGGATAACATTTGAAATGTAAATAAATAAAATATCCAATAAAAAGCAAAACAAAACAAAAAAGAAAGAAAATGTATGCGCTATGAAATGACTATTATACCAATTTAACTGACATACTTATCAATTTTACAATAACACTTAAAATGTAGCAATATACAATATATTATTAACTAAGGTTGTATAAGAGCTCTCCAGAGTTAATACTTATTAGCCAAAGACTTTAGCCTTTGAACTTCTGCTCCCATTTTAGCCTTTGGTAAATACCATTTAACTCAATATGCCCTTGAGTTCAATATTTTTAGATTCTACTTGTGAGGTTATGTAATTTTGTGTCACTTAATGCAACGTCTTCCATATTGTTACAAATGATAGGGTTTATTTCATTTTTAAAGAGAGAGAGCATTCTAGTGTGTTTGTGTGTGTGTGTGTGTGTATCTGTGTATGTGTGTGTGTGCACTCAAGGACTTGTGCACATGTGTGTGGAGGCAGGGGACAATTTGTAAGAATCAGTTCTCTCCTGCCACCATGTGGTTTCCAGGGACTGAACTCAGCTCATCCCTACTGAGCCACCTTACCTGCCCTAGAACATGGTTTTAAAGCAGCAAAACATAGAATATCCTCCAAATAGTTACAAATATAATCTCTTGTTTGCTTCTACCATTCTCTTTCCTTTTGCCTTCTTCTTTCTGTAATTTGTAGAATTCCATTCTTCTCTGCTAGCCTCAAGCTGGACATCCTGTGCTTCCCTCATCTCTGGTTACTGAGCTGTTCACTAAGCCTCAAATTGCTCCTCTCTTCTGGCTGCTCCTCAAGAGAATCAATATCAGTTGATTACATCAACACCTAGGTCCTTGCTTTTTGTTTTGCACCAAAGGCAAGGCTGGGATGCCTCTTCCTCCATTCTTTATTTCACAGACTAAGCCAGTTTGCTTAGTTTAAAGCTGGGCAGGAGATAATGTATCATAAAAACCTTACACTCCACATTATTCAGGATGACTAAAGGGCGGTTTTAGAAAAGTTCCACTGTTTTCTGTTCTTTTAACAGATGCTTATTGGGATATAATATCTCAACAACTGCTTTAATTTGAAATGTAGGCTTAACCTATAAACACTGTTTCAGAATTGAAAAAGCACCTTTTTATTTATACTCATGAAAAATGATCCCCCTCCCAGCCTCTAGCATGAATTAGTCTGGATTTTGCCTCAAAGGAATGACCAGTATCTTATAATATAAGTAAAAAATAAGCAAATATCTTAGATTAGAACCTGCATTTCAAATTTTAGAATGTTGGTTTATATGAGTTTTCTCACTTATACTCACAATAGCCCCATGGAGGAAACAGACTAAATATTCTCTATTTTTCTCATTTTATAGACTAGCAACTGGTAAGTGAGATAAAGAGCACTCAACTAGTCGTGCTGGAGTGGAATCACCATTTTCTGACTTCCTGGTTGATACATGCACTGACACTGAACAGCCTCCGGAGTGCTGACTCAGCGTTCAAAGGTCAGGTGTTTGTGTTGTCTGAAAAAAATTATAGGAGCTATGTTGGAGAATAGCTTGATTGAATTAGGAGATGAAAAAGAATTCGAGTCTAAACAGAAACAGTGCTGCTCCACTCTCAGTTAAAGTATTTATTGGTGCCATTAAATGAAGCTGAATGAAATTATTTTTAGCTGGTACTGGGTTCACTTTCTCCAACAAGGAAACACATTTTCCTGAGTACAATAAAATTTAATAACATTTCACTATGGTGACAGCTAATAGTTTACATTCTGTCCAGGATTTTTCTTTGTAAGAGGGTAAAGTTCCCCTTTCTCTATACAAGGCATGGCATAGAACACTCTACTCCCTATCAGATTTACAGGAGATCATTGTCCTAAGAACGGACAGGATGTGTCCTATCAGGCTAGGGCACAAAGGAATTAGCCAGATGAACTTTGCTGAATAATTCTACTTCTTCATCAAGAAGGAAGCTCTTAGTGAAGCTGACTGAGAACAACCATCCTATGCTACAACCAGTCAAGACACAACACACAGAAAATCTATTATCTCTTACTTTGCATGCTCACAAGAGCTGTGCATGAAAAGAAAGGCCAGAGTTGTACAAAAGCAGGATGTAAAGTGAATGAGAAAAAATAAATTTAAATTTTAAAAATGTAAAAGAAAGAAAGAAAAAACTAAGTGGATCAAAGATCTCCACATAAAACCAGACACACTGAAACTAATAGAAGGGAAACTAGGGAAGAACCTTGAACATATGGGCACAGGGGAGAATTTCCTGAACAGAACTCCAATAGCTTATGCTCTAAGATCAAGAATAGACAAATGGGACCTCATTAAATTACAAAGTTTTTGCAAGGCAAAAGACACTGTCAAAAAGACAAAGCGGCAACCAACTAACTGGGAAATGATCTTTACCAACCTTACATCCGACAGAGGGCTAATATCCAATATATACAAAGAACTCAAGAAGTTAAACTCCAGAGAGGCAAGTAACCCTATTAAAAAATGAGGTACAGAGCTACACAAAGAGTTCTCACCTGAAGAATATCTAATGGCTGAGAAGCACCTAAAGAGATGTTCATCATCCTTAGTCATTAGGGAAATGCAAATCAAAACAACCCTGAGATTCCATCTCACACCAGTCAGGATGGCTAAGATCAAAAACACAGGAGACAGCAGTTGTTGGCGAGGATGTGGAGAAAGAGGAACACTCCTCCACTGCTGGTGGAATTGCAAGCTGGTACAACCACTCTGGAAAGCAGTCTGGCGGTTCCTCAGAAAACTGGGCATGACACTCCCGGAGGATCCGGCTATACCACTCCTGGGCATATACCCAGAGGCTTTACCTGCATGCAATAAGGACACATGCTCCACTATGTTCATAGCAGCCTTATTTATAATAGCCAGAAGCTGGAAAGAACCCAGATGTCCCTCAACGGAGGAATGGATTCAGAAGATGTGGTATATCTACACAATGGAATACTACTCTGCAATTAAAAACAATGAATTCACGAAATTCCTAGGCAAATGGTCAGATCTTGAAAATATCATCCTTAGTGAGGTAACCCAATCACAAAAGAACACACATGGTATGCAGTCACTGATAAGGGGATATTGACCCAGAATCTCGGAATACCCTAGACACAATCCGCATATCAATAGGTTTCTAAGGAGATGGAAGGAGAGACCCCTGGTCCTGGAAAGACTGGATGTAGGGAAACGCCAGGACAGAGTAATGAGAGGGGGTTGAATGGAGAAAAGAGGGAGGGAAGGGGGCTTATGGGACTTTCGGGGAGGGAGGAAACGGGAAAGGGGAAATGATTTGGAATGTAAATTTAAAAAAAAATAAAATAAAATAAATAATTAAAAAAAAGAAATTAGAAATAGTACTACCTGAGGACCCAGCTATACCACCTCTGGGCATATACCCAGAAGATGCTCCAACATGTAATAAGGACACATGCTCCATTATGTTCATAGTGGCCTTATTTATAATAGCCAGAAGCTAGAAAGAACCTAGATATCCTTCAACAGAGGAATGGTGTGCTGGCTTGTTTTGTGTGTCAACTTGACACAGGCTGGAGTTATCACAGAGCAAGGAGCTTCAGTTGGGGAAGTGCCTCCACAAGATACAGCTGTGGGGCATTTTCTCAATTAGTGATCAAGAGGGGAGGGCCCCTTGTGGGTGGTACCATCTCTGGGCTGATATTCCTGGGTTCTATAAGTGAGCAGGATGAGCAAGCCAAGCAAGCAAGCCAGTAAGGAACATCCCTCCATGGCCTCTGCATCAGTTCCTGCTTCCTGACCTGCTTGAGTTCCAGTCCTGACTTCCTTTGGTGATGAACAGTAGTGTGGAAGTGTAAGCTGAATAAACCCTTTCCTCCCCAACTTGCTTCTTGGTCATGATGTTTGTGCAGGAATAGAAACCCTGACTAAGATAAATGGATACAGAAATTGTGGTAAATATACACAATGGAGTACTATTCAGCTATTATAAACAATGAATTCATGAAATTCTTAGGCAAATGGATGGAACTAGAAAGTGTCATCCTGAGTAAGGTAACCCAATCACAAAAGAACACACATGGTAGGCACTCACTGAGAAGTGGATGTTAGTCCAAAAGCTCAAAATAAACTAGTTACAATTCATGGACCATAGGAAGCTCAAGAAGAAGGAGGACTGAAGTGGGGGTGCTTGGGTTCCTCTGAGAAAGGGAACAAAACACTCACAGGAGCAATAATGGAGACAAAGTGTGGAGCAGAGACTCAAGGAAAGGCCACCCAAAAAAAAATCTAGAAATAAACCAACCAAACAAAAGCACTGTGTTTGTGATTAGTCAGGGAGGTGTTTCCCTCTGTTTTCCAGCTTGTGGTGTTCACTTCTAATATTGTAGTGATGAGGGAGACATGAACGAGGTTTCATGTTCAAAACTAGTGATATGTTGTAGAAAACCAGAGACTAAATCTCTCAACAAAACCACCTGAGACTATCACCCTGAGTGAGGTAACCCAAATCCAGAAGGAAATATATGGTTTGTCCACTTATAAGTAAGTAGTGAACATAATTAGCCATAAAGTGCAGGACATCCCAAACTGTGTAATAAGAATATCCCAAGGGAGAATTGTGAATTTCACTCAGAAAGGGAAACTAAATAGTCATCAGAGGTGGATGGAGAAAGAGAATTGGGTAGGAGAGGATGTGAGGAGGGAAATAGGGGAGTCAGCCAGGAGAGGGAGAGAGGGCTAGGGGTGAGAATAGAAATTTGTGGTGGTGGCAACCCTGGTGACTAACTGGGATAGGAGAGGATTCAGGGAGTCTCTGAGGATGACCCTAGCTTAGATGCCTACCAAAGGCCATATAGAGTCAGAAGTGGCCATCTCCTGTAGCCAGGCAAGACTTCCAGTGGAGGGAGGGGGACATAAATCCACCCACAAAACCTTCTACCCAAATTTTGTTTTGCCTACAAGATACACAGAGATAAAGATGGAGCAAAAACTAAGGGAACCATCAGCCAGTGACTAGCCAAACTTGAGACCCAACACATGGGAGAGAGCCACTCCCTGATACTATTGATGATACTCTGCTGTGCTTGTAGACATGAAGCTAGCATAACTATCTCCTGAGAGGCTTCATCCAGCACCAGATGGAGGCAGATGCAGAGAGCCACAGTTAAACATCAGGCAGAGCCTGTAGAGTTTTGTGGAAGAGTCAGGAGTAGAAGTCAACAAGTCAGAGGGGTCAAGGACACTACAAGACTTACAGAGTCAGTAACCTGGGACCATAGGGGCACACAGAGCCTGGGCAACTCAGAGAGCATGCAGGAGGTGGACCTAGATTTCCTACATATTTGTAGCAATGTGCAGCACTGATCCCCTAAGAAAGGGAACAGGGGCTGTCTCTGTCTCTTGTCACTGGATCTCTTTCTCTCCTACTTGGACTGCATGATTGGGCCTCAGTGGGAGAGGCACCCTACAGAAACTTCACAATTATACCTTACATTAATCGAACTAAGTGACCTACATATTAAAATAAATATGATGTAATTAATGGCATTTCAATATTCAACAAAGAATTTTTCATGAGTTCTGTTAAATTTTTTAAATCACAACATGCACACACACACACACACACACACACACACACATTTTTTCCACCAGACTTTCGTAGAGCACAGTTCCACTTGGAAAGCCTTCTGAATGCAGCCTTACAAGATATATCAGGAATTCCCCATTGATATGAAAGTGTATAAAGGTGCAATTAAGTTAATTCTCGAGTCTAACCAGGACTAAGGAGCAGAAAGGGATGCAATGACCCTTTGGTCAGCTAAATAGAAGATACAGTAGGAGAATCAGTAAATCATTGATACTTACCTCCCATCAGAAACATAAAATAGTGCCAAGATGACACTAGAAATGTCTCCTCTGCTTTCAGACATCTAGAAATCATCTTCCAACTATGATTTTGTGGCTTCAATTGAAGTGCTAACTTTACTATTTGAGTGAATGTTATTGCAAAAGACCTACAACTGTTTAAAAGAGCTTCGTGCTACATATATAGGCTGTGTGGCATACCTTAAAGCCAACTGTTATTGCCTGGATTTCTCAAGATCTCCTGTACGTGCTTTTCTCATTTTCATACAGGAATGTGAGTTCACAGATCCAACAGAAAAGTTTTTCCTTGGAGAGCAGCAATTCTGAAGGCCTTCTGGGGCCACAAGGAAACTTCTGTATGTTTCTAATGGATGATGCCCTTTGTATTCTCCCTCCAAGACTTGTGCTCACAGGATGTTTCCAGAATATATTTCCTCTCCTCTGCTTTTCAGTCACTTTTCTTCATGCCTGGATTCAAACCTTTTAACAACAGTAAGGTGGCCTACTTGGACTTTTATCTAGTTCTAAGAAGTTTAGAATGCCAGCACCACTATCATGGACTGCAACGGTTCAATGCTGAGACCAAGGAGGCCTCCAGAACCCAGGCAGATGGCTGTCACCTACACTCAATGTTTTGGAGGGGACTAGATAATTTGACGTATGGATCAACCATTACAGATCGTTTAGTACTTCCACAGGAATTTCAACTTGAACCAAACTATTACTTTTACATGGTGTCAAGGAAGCTGAGTGTAATACAATTGACATTTTGTGGAAGAAGAAATAAAGATACAGAAGATACTCCACATGGTGTCAAAAACACAATGGAAGTCAATATGAAGTACTGTTGAACAATATAACTGTTTCTCTTGAATGGTCAGAATTCAGTAAAGAATGTCAGAAAGGCGAAGCTTCAATTTTAGTTGGGCAACTTCAATTAATTATTTAGTAACAAGTATCTTCTTTGGAATACCAGCTGCTTTGTAATTTATGAGACATAGTACAGCACACAAATACAGAGCCATTTGTTTAAAACACATTAAGAATTTCAAAAGTAACAGCAGAGCAGTAAACCATGCATAAAGACCAACTGCACTTGTGAAAGAACAGCTCATGAGATATACTGCCAAAAAATCCTTAAGTTTCAGACCCAGGGCCCAGATGTTCTTGAACTGGAATTTCCCTGAAGGCCTTCTCCTTTAAAACTAGCTTTTATTGTAATAGGCACCAAGCAAGCTTTCAAAGGAAGGAAACACCTAATATTTCTACTCAGTTATGATCTCTATGAGCTATATCAATGACCAGTATGGTTCAGCATCTCTAAAGGTGCTCTAGTGACTCACATACCTTGACAGTAGCCAACAGCTCTTTTAATCGGACTTAAGACCTATTGAACAAGAGATAAATCATGCCTAATACTAGAAACTTAGCCAATCACCCAGGATCAATATCTTGGAGGAGAACCTACAACCATTACTTTACTCTAACTCCACTCTAAATATATGTCCTTACTCTCATAAATGATCATAATTCTTACCTCCTCACCAAGGAAACTTCTTTTAAACAACAGATGGAGACCATCACAGAAAACTACAACCCCAATCAAAATGTAGAGTTGTGGAGGCCACTTCCAATGGATACATCTACAAAACAACAAAACTACAAATGGATGCACCTAAGGCTCAGGGAAGATTAGGGAAGACTGGGTGAAGACATTTTAATAGCCAGAATATCAGGGAGTGTGCTGTGAGATTGTGTTTCTTAGTTATATCAGAAACTATAACCATAGAATCTCACCAATATTACTACCAAAACATGAGCTGAGCAAGAATAACACCAATACCCACACTATGGTGGAGAGGGAAAACCTCAAAAGGCCTCAGCCTTACAAAGAACTACAGGCAACTAAGGAATGTTAGGAGTGGGAGAGGAGGTACTTCCCAGGGAAGAGCATACCAATTGGTTATCCAATACCAAGTGGTCAACCCTGAAAACTCGTATACAACTAACATTATACAGACTGAGATTATATTTATGAATATATGTATCTGCATACACATATATGCATGTAACAACAATTAATGAAAAAGGACAAGAATTTGAAAGAGAGTAAGAAGGGCACATAGGGGGGCTTAGAGAGAAGAAAGGGAAGGTAGAAATGATGTAATTGGTTTATAATCTGAAAAACAATTTTTTAAAAGCAAGCAGACAGAGCAACTCATGAGAAATAAGTAGGTAAGTAACATTCATCCCTGACTACAGCATCAGCTTCTACCTCTAAGTTCCTGCACTAGTTGCATTCTTGCCATGGCTTCCCTCAGTGACGGACCATGATGTGACACTATAAAGCTGACATACCCCTTTCCTCTCACCCAAAAGACGTTCTTGGGTATTTTTTTAACATGATATGAACTGAGCATCTCTGTCTCTGTCTCTCTGTCTCTCTGTCTCTGTCTCTCTCTCTCTCTCTCTGTCTGTCTGTCTGTCTCTCTATCTCTCTCTGTGTGTATGTGTGTGTGTAAGTGACAAAGAAATCTGAGAGTGTTGGAAGGTGTATGAGAAAGTTGGAGGGAGGAAAAGGAAGAAAGAAACAACAATTATACTTTAAGCAACTTTTTTATTTTAAAAATTCTCAAGTTTTAGTGTAACATTTAACTGTTCTTTTGTTTATCTCATTTCAAGAAAATCTTTGGATATGTTGCCTGCTATACATCTCTTATGTCATCTGGAGTACCAATTGAATCAGAAATAGATCAAAGTCCTTGATGACAACTCTGGGTACTGATTCTTGAGAATAGTCTATTTCTGCCCAGTTCTGGTCCATCTTGCTAACCTCTAATAACATATAAAATAACACAAAGAGAGCAGCTCAATCTCTATTCTTTCCTCTCTTAGGCCCTGTTGTCACAAAATAATTCAGTGATGCTGAAACTAAACTTAAGCCATGATCAGGAAAAGGGCCCACTGTCAGACCACTTATGAAAAATAAGCACAGCCACTAAGGACACCAACTCACACAAAACTGTGCTAAGCAGTTCTTACTGCAGACATTCTAAATGCTTTCAGTCTGATGAGGCACAGTCTGCCTCCAACCATGACTCTAACCACCCTAACTGTTGTTGAGCCCCTTCTCTTCTAAACTAGGGACTCAATAACAAAATTCTAGTAAAAGTGTCAAATAATAAATGTACATTATGTTACTTAAGAAACCTAGGGTGGCATTTAAATAAGAACTACACATTGGATTTTCCTAACTACCACATTCACACTGCAGTCATTCTCACTGTTGTCCAGACTCCAATGCTAATATGTTTGACTTTCAAGTTTGACTTCCTATCCTCCATGATCCTTTTGCCCTGACAAATGAACTGGTATATTTAAATTGTAAGATGTTATTTTTGTTAATGTTTCTATACCTATGAAATCAGAATATACTTGCTACCCAATACCATTCTTTTTTTAGGATGCTACTTTATTTCATTTCTAGTTCACATTGACACTGTAAAATAGGGGATAATTAAGATGGGAGCAACAGAGCTTATAATTTGATTTGCTTCCACTCAAGTCTGTAAAAACATTTAAAATAAACACTTAATCATTCCTTCCTACATGCCCCTTTCTATGCATTGGGGAATTGTGTTTTGGCGAGTACAGAAACATACTGACACTGGGCAAAGATACAGATGACTGGGAATTATCACTGTGTGTGTGTATATGTGTGTGTATGTATATGCATATTTTTGCAAAATCAGTGATGTCTGTGGTGATATTATGACTTATACTAAAGCTGGTCCCCTATGTAAGTGTTAATAAAGCTATTTCATCAGTTATAAAATTAAAATTCTATGGACAAATCCTTTCATGACAGTTTTCTACAAGTGGGTTTATTACAATTGCATTTTTATTATACTGGATTTTTCTTTAAGTATGGTAATAGTCTGAAAACTTCAACATAACTCAACAGTCACTCCTGAGAGTTTGGAAGTTTGAGATGTCTCACATGCAACCACTGAGAAGCCTTCTCAGTTTCATAGTAGAAAATTTTCTAGGTGCCAATAAAAGATTATTCTTCAAATACTCTTCAGGGACTATTTATTGTCTTTTTTGGTTGTTTTTGTTTGTTTGTTTTTTGGTTTTACTTTTACCTACTTACAACTAAAAAGTCCCAAGAAAAACATATAAACATTAGAAAAAGGTACTGGTAATGTCCATCAGAATAGCAATATACAACTACACATGAATAAGCTATGAACCTATTTTTCTATACTAACAGTTTGAAAGTTAGATGTTCTAGTTCAATACATATGCTATTACATAATGCATATAATGTGAATCATACATTTAAACTAAAAATTTCATGTAACATTTGAAAAAGTTTAAACATCAAAAGAAGTTAGTTTTCATTGTATTTATTTTGCTCAACATAGGAGACCATTACTGTGCTTAGTGTCCGCATTGTAAATGCTAGCTGTGCTTCAAGCGCCAGTGCCCACATATTTCATTATATCTCCTATACCGGCCTAGGTCAGCATAATCAGTGTATGTATTTAATCTACCAAATAAAAGTATTCCATTCCAGAACATTTGATCAACCATGAAAATTCGAACATGGCAGCTAGTTCCAGACTTGTAAACCAATTATTTAAAAAAAAATGACTATAACATATTGTTCAAGACCAAGCATGCAGCAAGACAGTCTAGAATGGTGATCTCCAAATCTCACTACTGATGCATGAATTCTTCTCAAGTACTACATGAGCATGGACGGTATCATAGTGTGTACTTTCAGATGTTCAGCCTTCATATGTACTCTCTTCCAAAATGACCCACAAAAGAACAATTACACCCAAAATGCTAAAATTTAGCATTATTTTTCCAGCCTTCACCAATACTAATCACTGTTTTCACTAGAAAGCAATAAACCTAATAGACAGCAATATCTATCACTAGTGGATTCTTTTAACTGTAACTGGATGTTTTCTAGCAGTAAAAACTGTTTATGCTGGGAAAATGTATACATAGAAATTTTTTATTCAGTTAAAACACTTTTAATTTAGTTTTAAAAAACTTTTCTGATTATATTATGTAATATATTTCCCAATTAAAATCAATTCTCATTTTATCTTAAAATTGCATCCAACCAATGGACAGAAGCTGCTGACCCCTGTGGTTAAACTAAGGGAAAGCTGGAAGAAGCGCAACCCTGTAGGAGGACCAGCAGTCTAAATTAATCTGGACCCCTGAGGTCTCTCAAACACTGAACCACCAACCAGGCAGCATACACCAGCTGATACGAGGCCTCCCAACACATATATAGCAGAGGACTGCCTGGTCTGGATTCAGACAGAGAAGAGGCACCTCACCCTCAAGAGACAGAAGGCCCCAGGGAGTTTTGAGGTCTGGTGGGGTGGGGCTGGGGGCTGGGGACATCCCTGTGGAGACAGGGGGGATGGGAAGGAAGTATGGGATGTGGAACAGTCGGAGGGTGGGCCGGGAGGGGAATAAAATCTAGAGTTTAAAATAAATGAATAAATAAATAAATGAAAAAATTACCTCATTATCTACATTACATTATAAACTTAAAGTACTAATTAGTTTTAACAACAGATACCATTCTATATAATGAAATATAGTTGAAAAGTTCAATTCCATAGTAAACAAGGTTCATGGATTAAAGAAACGCTATGTACAATCAACAGTTCCCATAAACTCAGCATCAATGCTCTAAAAGCAAATGCATATATATTTACCAAAGGAAACTATACATGAGATCCGAGTCACTGATTCATCTCTCATAATCTCAGTTATATATTACATAGTTTAATTTAAAATTGCATACCAGAACTACAATAATTTAAAAGTGTATAAAATACATCACTATTATCTTAATTTAATTTGTATTTAATTTAATTTAAATTTAACTTATCAGTAAGTATTCATTAATTAATTTCTCTGTGGTCTTGATAACTATTCTAAAATGTACATTAATGTTTTTCATTAAAAATTAAGTCTGATATTCTTAAAAGTAAATCTGATTTTGCTAATTATCTTCACATGAACTCTGCCTTTTCCAATTAATTTATAATTGAATATTTTGTATAAAATTGACTCAGATCTATAGTTTCAAGTTTTTATATTTAAAGTATATAGTAATTTCAAAGCAGTTCATTAAAATTATTGCTTTGGGAAGCACATGTTGATCTATGTATTTTGATCCTCCTAATCTGTTGTAAACATATGGAACAAAAATAAATGCCCCCCAAACAAAGTATAATGAATCTAATAGTCATTTGGTAAATATTGATAAAGATGATTTGAGAAGCTTCCTAGAAATTGAAAAACATCAACTGCTCCAATACAACCCTTCATAAATCACGGGGTCCTTGTTTTCATGAAATTAGAGATACTATTATGTATTTAAAATGTATTAATTTTTTAAATCATTTAAAAACATTTTCAGTTCAAGAATTTTTTGGCTCTGTTTTCTATTTTTCATTAGTATATACACAATGTGTTTTATGGACACAAATGTAATGCATCTTGACCATATTTACCCATTATCCTCTCACTTTGTCATTTCTGTTGAACCCTTTCCTCTTTTCAAGTAGTTCTCTTTATACAATCACGTCTGAAAAGTCATTTTTTTTAGAGTCTCACCACTTAGCTGGCATTAGCCTGAAACTTAAAATACTCCTCCTTTCTCTTCCTCTTCCTCTTCCTCTAAAATACTTCTCTTCCAAGTACTGGAACTACAGGTAGGCACCACCACTTCAGACTAAGAAATGGTTTTGCGAATAAGTCACTGTGTGATTTTTGACTTGTGACTTAGATACTCATTACATTCTTTTTTAATCATTTACATGAACAAAATTACCTGTATTCTCATATCTGTAAAAATTAAAAATAAGGGCTAGGGATGTAGCTCAGTGGCAGGGTACCTTCCTAGTATGTGCAAGGCTGTGGGTTCAATCCCCAGAGGAATGAAGAAAATGAGGGGTGGGACATTAGAAGTAATAGTCACCCTCAGAGCTGTGAACTAATCAGGAGAACATACACTCATGTTCACTTAAGAGACACTTACAGACAATTCTACTTTTCACTTCTACTCATTATATACCAACACATAATATTTTATTCTCTTCAGACCAAATATTCAGTACAAACAGTTTACTGATAAAAATCTTAATATTTAGAGGCATAGACTCACAAGACAGTTTATTTCCATTTCCATATATTTTCTGTAGAGTTGTATGGTAGAGTGACCAATTAAAGGCATTTAAACATAAACTATATTACATTAGAATGAATTATGTGACAGAAGTACAGTGAATTGGTAATTTCAAGGAGGCAGAAAATAAGGTGAATTTTCTGTATGTCAAAGACCTTATTTGTTATTTTTTTTTCTTTTAAATCATCAAGTTAGAATGGTGTTTTACTTTGAATAATTTTTTAAAAAGTGATTAACTTGCTTTCAAGTATAAATATCCACATATTCATGATATAGTAATGACAGCTTTGTGAATATTGAAATTTATGATAAACTTCAGATGTTCAGTAATGTCTGACTTGTTCAAAGTGCTGTTAACTGACAAATTATTAGTAGGTATAAAGACAACTGGTAGCGAATAGTCTCAGAAAGAAAGAAAGAAAGAAAGAGATGGGGCTATTTTTGTATGAAAAGTTACAATTTTTGATTACTATTTGCATGTCAGCATATAGCAGAAAGTACTATAATGCAATATATGCTAACTTATGCATACAGCTTTTCAGCCTGTTAAGTAGTGGAACCAATTGTGGTGATGCATAAATACTTTACTTACTCAGTGTGGTCACTAGGTGGCAAATGCACGCCGTGCCTGAAGGCCTCTCTCCGTCTTGCACTGTAGCTATTTCAATCTCAGGTCCCATAGGAAAAAAAAAATAGAAAAATAAATCATTTTGAGTGAGGTAACCCAGACCCAGAAAGTGGTACTCACTTATAAATGAATATTGGCTGTAAAGTAAAGGATAACCATACTACAATCCACAGACCCAGAGAGGCTAAGTAACAAGGAGGGCTCAAGAAGGGGGATGGACACATGAATCTCCCAGGGAAGGGGAGGTAGAAACCTAGGGCGATAAAAAACACCTAGGAATACACAAGGGCGATCCAAAGATTCCTAGCAATAAGGATATGGAGCCTGAACCAGTCATCACCTGTAACCAGGCAAGACCTATAGTGGAGAGATT
The DNA here is from genome assembly GCA_036184795.1 of Tokudaia tokunoshimensis. Classification (NCBI taxonomy): domain Eukaryota; kingdom Metazoa; phylum Chordata; class Mammalia; order Rodentia; family Muridae; genus Tokudaia; species Tokudaia tokunoshimensis. The sequence goes on along the minus strand of BTHU01000023.1, from coordinate 126,182,156 downwards.
GGAACAACAACACAGCCACAAAACCTTCAACCTACAATTTGTTCTGTCGGCAAGATGTGCTGGGGTAAAATTTATGGCACAGAAATTGTAGGAGTGGCCAACCAGTGGCTGGTCCAAACTGAGACCCAGGCCACAAGAGGGAACTCATGCCTGACATTGCCTGTATGGCCAGGAACCGGAGACTGGGTATCCTAAGGATACCCTAGGCTACAGACCTAGGATAAAATCAAACATGACCACAAAAAAAGTCAATGAAATGATTCCTAATGATACTCTGCTGTACTTATAGATAAGAGCCTATCATCATCATCATCATCATCATCATCATCATCATCATCGTAGAGGATGATGGAAACAGATGCAGAGACCCACAGCCAAACACTAGGTGCAGCTCAGGGAATCCTCTAGAAAAAAGGGAAGAAAGATTGTAGGAGCCAGAGGGGTGAAGGACACCACAAGAAAACCCACAAAATTAACTAACCAGAGATCATAGGGGCTCACAGAGACTGAAGTGACAACCTGGGAGCCTGTATGGGTCTGACCTAGATCCTCCTAGGTCCTCTGAATATATGTTATGGTTGTATAAATTGGTGTTCTTTTGGACCTCCTAACAGTGAAAGCTGAGGCTGACTCTGACTCTTTCACCTGCTTTTAAAGGAGAAATCCTTTTTCTCCTACTGAGTTGCCTTGTTCAGTCTTCATATGAGGGAATGTCCCTAATCTTATTGCAAAATGATATGCCATGTTTGATTGATATCCCTGGAAGGCCTGCCCTTCACTGAAGAAAAATGGAGTAGGAGTGGATATGGGGGGGAGGGGAGGTGAAGGGGGACTGGGAAGAGAAAAGGGAAGGAAAACTGTGGTCAGGATGCAATATATGAGAGAAGAATAAAAAAAGAATACTCACAGATAGACATTAAAGATTCACCAATGTAGTTTAATTGTAAAAGTAATAATAATAATAATAGTAGTAGTAGTAGTGGTAATAGTAATAATAATAATAATAATAATACCAATAGCAGCAATACCAGGAAACATAAATCTGGAGTCTTTCTTTCTGCCAAGGATAAAAGCAAATTCTTACAATATCTGAGAATTTAGGCAATGACCTTGTTTGTGATCTATTTTTATTAATAGATTAATCTTTATTGGTTCATCTACAAATACAAAATGTCTATAATTCAATGCAAAATAGTTGTAAAAATCTAATCCTATGTAGCTAAACAGTTTTATTAAACACACACACACACACACAGCAGTACCATCTACATGCATAATAATATATATTCCAAGCACAAGGCTAAGCATTGCATTACACAAACTCTCCAAGAATTCTGAAAGTGCTATGGTTACTCCTATGTCACAGGTAATAAGGTAGAAAAATGGTCTTACATCACTGAGCCAGCAAATGCTAGAAATTGAATGAAAATGTAAAATTAATTTTGCATTAAATTTCAAAGGCTAACATTTAAATATTGAAGTTCAATATTTCAATGGTGGGTAGGTATGTTTATGTATGTATTTTTCTTTATTTGGCTGCACACATTTATTTATTTCTATGCTTCCATATGAATCATATTTATGACACTGTAAATAAGTAAGTGTGTGTGCAATTCATCTGTCCTAAAGACATCTTAGAAATGTTTCTGGTAATTTCCACACCTACATTCACATTGTATAATCAGTTAAGTGGGATTGATACGTGTTGCTCTCAAAGAAGAAGCTAAAAACACAATAGCACATTAAAACATATTAGCATGTTTCAAAAGTTTGTATGTCTATTTATAGGTGATTCAAAGTCTATTTTAACAATGTAAATCCACATGTGTCTGTGTATATGCAATGTCTGCTTCTATTTGTAGCATGAAGTCCTGCATGCATCTATACACCCAGTTAGGCATATGTATATTTATTTGTGCATTTATCTATTTGAAATATGTATAGAATTTGTATACCATTAAAAGCTTAGAAGACCACTGTGAGAGCACTGTGACAGAGTATGAGTATGAGTATATGCAGCTACACGTGCAAATATTAACAAGTAAGGAAGTATCTGTACATGTCTGCAGTTATAAATCTGTACATAGCTGAAAATGTATTTTATGTATTTTCTTTTAAATATATGTGTATCTCTTCTGTGTTTAAGATGTGATCTGTGAGAGAATGTATGGCATCTCTGCATATCTGTACTTTTAATTTTCTCTATATTAATAAGTATATTTATAAAGTGTTATATGCATGTTTATGAGATTCTCCATGTATCTCCATCCAAGTTGGTATAAAAGCCTGTAGAATTACATCTGCATTCCCAATATCTATCTCTTCATGTATCTAACCACATAATGTAGGCTTTGTTATCTGTGTGGACATGCTTTGCTGATTACCTATGTTCATATGTCTGAACCTCCCTGTGTCCATGCATCTGTGTATACACAGGATATGTATACATAAGTGTACTTTAGTTTCTTGCCAGTAATTCTCTCGACTTATGTCTAATAACTTGTTATATGTATGCTCCAGTATTTATATATTTATCTATTTGTGCACATATATGCCCATGTGAATATCTGCATGCCCATGTAGACACATCTTTGTGCAAATTAGTGCATTTACATAACACAAACTGAATCCATGCATATATATGTCAATATATTTCTAGGTAGGCATCTAAGATATGTAAACTTAGTATGTATGGGAATTATAGATAACTATAGAATGAATATCTTGGTCCATGGATTTATTTTGTGTCTGTCTCTATAGTATAAATGGCCATCAATGTTTACATTATACATATGACTACAAAAGTGATTAAGTGTATATCTTTGAAGGCATTCTGTATACTTTCAATATGGTTGCACATTTTCTATGTGTGTGAACACAAACTTAACAGATGCATATGCTTCTGAATGTATCTATATATCTCTGTGCTTGTATAGGCTTATGGATCACTATATATTTGTAAACTGGTTCACTGTATTCCCCACATTTAAGACTGTTTATACACCTCTGCCTCTGGACACACTTTTGTGCCATCTCCATATATAGATATGGGTGTGTACAGCTCTGGCTCTCTATACATGACATCCATGTACCTTAGCATATTCTTATTAATCTGAATGACTTGCTACAAAAATATAAGTGTTGGTCTGTATCCATTTTTGCAAGCCTCCTTGTATCTGTATGTCTATTTGTTTAGTTATATTTTCATAGATGTGTGTATCCATACCTATGTGTCTTTGATCGATATAACTGTATATACAGCTCTCTATAAATAAATTACTATGCATATAAACCTCTTCATTAATCTATTTTTGTCTTTTTGGTGTATGCATCTCTGAATGCATATTCACATGTCATGATTTGAGTACATTTACATGTGTGCATGTATATTTACACGTTCTAATGATGAACAGAACTTTTTGTATATAAGACATGAGCGTGTTTATACATTTGATCACAAGTGTGCTTCTGTGTTTCTGTGACTGGAAGCATATGAATGCTAACATATAAAGAGTTAGATAGACATTGTTAGAGTTTCAGTGAAGTATAAGTAGTTTTGTCTCACGAATTGATCTGAGCATGCCAAATGTGGGGCAAGTTACTGTATAATGTTAAATGGATGCTGTGGATTACATGTTTTTATGTATTGCTTTATTTTTCCATCATGCTATGTGCCTAGTGCACGAATCTAAGAAGACTATGAACCTAGCCTGCACATAGAGGGGTTAATTTCTGGGCTTATCAGTGCATCTCTATGTATGGTTAGGCAAATCTGATAAGGTGAAGTGAGTCTCGGTGTGGTAAAGGAAATAATTCTGTTGAAAAGGCAGTCCCTTTGTATTTTAGAGTTTACAGTAACAAATATTCGTGTTATGGGGTAGCTTCCTGACAGAAAGATGATTCTAAATAATAATGATGTCATTTGAAAAGCTAGTTAAGTTGTAGAACCTCTAAGGGAATTTGTTGTGCTAGTCTTTGCCTAATGAGGCATGTGTATGAAGTGTGAAGTTATTTAAAGGGGGCAAGTGCAGTCAGCTGAGGTAACACAATACACTGTAGGCTGGCTCTGTTAATTGTGTATTATGAGTATTGTGCATTTGGTGTAAGATCAATGTATTTTGAATGGAGCCATAACTTTCATGACTATAATTTTCTAGTTGTACTCAAGTCATCAGTAGTGATGACTCTAGAATATGTCCTCATGTTTCAGGGCTGACCCAAATTTTGGAGTTTATATATTGACTCCAAAAATTCTGTTAGAAAAAAACTAAACTTTGCTCTTTAGACTATGTTTGCATTATGTAAAACTCTTCTTTGTTTTAATAGAGATGAAGTACCTCAAATATGGGGTTCTTCCTGGTATATCACTTCTAGTGGTTGTGGTCTATTCTAGTTCTTCACATCATGATGCAAGTCCATGACAAATAGGTTAGCTATAGATATGGTATGAAGTTTGTTAGGGTTCTAAAGAATTTGGCTGAATAAGTGTAAGTTTAGGGTGTGATAGATCCTTGCTATGTATTGTAAGTTCAGTTGAAATTAAGACACAATTCTTTATGTTGTGAGGCATGTCATTATGAAGTTGAATGTGTCATGAATTGTGAGCCTTTTTGTTAGGTGTTTGCTGATTGAGTTTGTATGGTTTGATATGTCTGTCCATTGTAGGGTCTATGTCTTCCTACTTGTATATTAGGATCCTTATATACTGTTTTTATGCATATCCTGTAGATTTCTGATCACATACCGATATGGCATGATGTGAAGCTGTAAGGAAATTCTGCATTTTCGAGTATGAGTGTTGTAGAAGTCTGCTTTTTCAGACAATCTGATATGAGCTGTGATTTGGTCCTTGGCATTTCAGAGTGAGTCTAGATACAGGGGAAGCCCTGAAAATATGACAACTGTATTACTGTGGGGTGTATCCATGAACTTTGAAAGTACATTGTAAAATGCATCTTTTGTTTGGAAATTTTGCCAGGGTAGTGTTGGGAGGGAGCATGTACACTATAGCATCTGCCCAGATGAAGCAAGAGTGCTTGTAGAGTAGGACTGTGCTGTAAAGGGCATGACTGGTGAGTCATTTGTAGAACATGCTGTAGGTATTTATTCTGTGGGCCAAGTCTGTCTGAGTCCTATAGCAATTCTGTGTGGATTAACATACCTTCTCCTTATAAAACATTTATATTACAGAGTAATTACATGTATTTTGAGGAAACTCTGTACATGTGAATTCAATTTTGTTTATCAAAAGACTTTTCTTTCATAGGCTGTGTCTGGTTATCATATTCCTACATCTAAAAATTATGGAGCTAGTCTATACATTGTAAGATATGTCTGCCTTGTGTGCCAAGACAAATTGTAGATAATGTTATATGTTTGGGGCTAGTAGAGTAATTGTATGTTGTAGAGTACCTTTGTTTGTTATAGATTTTTATATTGTATAACTTACCTGTGGTTTATAGGTAATATTTAGGTATCAATGGATGAGTTTAGATAGACATCATAGGTTCACCGCAGATCTTATAAGGTGTTTTTATAGTACTCTGAATCATGATTGTCTTTTAAGTCAAATCTACCTGTTGAGATAATATCAGGTGTATTCTAGTGCAAATCTCTACACTTGGAGGTAGAACTATTTTTAATTAATTTTTGAGAATGATTTTATATATACATACAATGAAACACAATCATTTCTTCTCTCCACTTCCCCCAGCATGTTCCCCTCCCAACTTCAGGTCATCTTCTTTGAGATAAGGTTGTTTGTTATGATGGAACTATATGCTGGTAGTCTCGTGTAATAAAACTTGAGTCTGGAATATTAAGTTGGTTTTGTTACTGGATAGTTAGGGCAGTAGTTCTGAAAGAATTTACATATTACAACACTCATATATTCGGGTAATACAGGATGTTGTACAGTGTTTCTTGGTGCTGTAGTGTCTGTGTCTGATGCTCTATTGGTTGTGGTACATTAGGAAGTAGATACCTGCTTTGTAACAAGTTTCTGCATTCTAGTAGAAGGATGAAACACCATACTTTGAAGAATGAATTTGAAATTTGGGTGAACCCTATGCATTGTGAGGCAATTTTTTTTGTTTTGTTCTATAGGTTATTTGTTTTATTTTTACTTCCTTTGATTCTGTTTGGAGTTTGCTATTGTTATGGCTTGGTTTGAAGTACTGGTGAAGGAACTTGGAACCTTTGTATATGCAGGTCACTAGATGTGCCATACCACTGAGATACATGCCCATCTAGCAAGTGGGTTTTGTGTAAAAGATCTTAGAACTGATGCCTAAAAAGTAGGTAGGGGAAGGCAAATCTGTATGTTTGAAGACAGGAATACATGCTGTGTCTGCCTGTTATAGTGCATGTTTCATGAAGTGTTTCTAAGTTGCTATGCTATGCTGTGCTGTGCTGTGCTATAGGATTCTAAGGAATCTGTATTTTGAGACTGTATTATAAAACATACACAGAACATTTAGAAATTGTATACTACAGATTGTGTGCAATTTGGAGTGATATGTCACATTTCTGCATGTTGTAGGGAGATTTCTGTAGCATTGCAAGATCCTCAGTTATTTAAAGATTGCCCATAAAGGTATGTCTAGGTGCTACAGAATAAGTGACTTCTGAATTAGTGTGAAAGGAAGGAAAATCCACTTGTTATACTGTGTTCATAATGGGTTACACTTACATTTTCTGAGTACAAGTGTTCAGTATAAATTTGGGAATCATATGATAAGAGCATGTAGGGGTTGACTTTTTATAGGGTGTGTTAGATCCATGACTTACTGTTTATGAGTGTGTTTTACAGGGAAAGTCTATGGGGGCTAGTCCATGTTGTGTAGAGTAGATATATATTCTAAGTGTATCCAGGTGTTATGATGTATGGGTATATCTGTATGTTCTTAGGCTATGGTGAATGGTTTCAAAGGTACAGGTGTTATCAAAGGCCAGTGTGGAAGCTACACAGAAAGTCTGGGCATTGTCAGGCTTGTCTTTGTCTTATATTTCACTGCCAGCTATCCAGATTCTCTCTTCTTTCTTGGGACAAGTGATATAAAGTCATAGTTGTGGAGCACACCCATGTTGCAACATGTATCTTATAAATGCTTCTTCATTTTGATTCCTTTCTATATATGGGACAGTGTTGTTGGATAAATCAGATTGACACTATATAAGTCTGGGTATTGTGAGGCAATTCTAGGTTTCATGGATAATCTGTTATGTGACTTGTGTGTGTTGCTTACCATTTGTGTGTTAAAACGTAGGCTTTGGTGTAGTGAAGATAAGCGCTTGTTTTGAGAGCATACTATCATGTGGTATCCATGTTTGAGTGCTCCTGGTTAAGTCTTTCTTCAAGCTATTTATTGATTTTAGTGGAAGGGAGGGCACAAACATGTCACAGTGTATATGTGGAAATCAGAGGACAATTTATGGGAGTCCATTCTTTAGTTTCACTGTGAAGGTTTCAGAGACCAACATCATGCCCTTGGGCTCTGCATTAATGATTGACCACCTATCCCTCTCACCCTCACCAGCTATACTTGTTTTGTCTTTATGAATTAGAGTGACTACAGATTCTCGTCTAAAGTCTGGATGACATGAGAGTCCACATAATTTGCAACAGGTTTACCAATAAACCTTCCAGTAGAGAAGCAGATCTATGCACTGTGTATATAGGATTCCTTTGTATGCTTCAATATTCATGCATTGTGGTAGTTGTCTGGATGCTGTATTGGTCCAGATAATTTTTTTAGAGAATGGATATGTTTTGAAGAGATTGTGTCTTTGGAGCATATAAATGTGTGTTCCTATATATTGTGGGACTAGCATGAATCTTGCTGTATGGTTTTCTGTAATGCAGAGTACTGGTGTCTAGATTCAAGTGAGATTCTTCTGTTTGGTTTCTACCTTTTCTGCTTATTATGATGTGAACTTTTTTGGAAAAGTGTCAATTTTTTTTCTCTGTTTGATAACTCTCTGCATTTGGAAAAACATTTGTTAGATGAGGACATTTTCTATCTTAGGGAGGGGGTGGTTTGTATGCCCTGTTGTAAGACTAGAAAGAACAATTAGTGTCTGGTTTATGGGAGCAGCCTGAGTTTTGCTGTGTGCAAGGTATCTTCTTAGTTGATAGGAGATAAGTCTGGGTGTCATGGGAAAATTTGATATCACAGGGTAAATTATCCATATCTCTTACAGACAGAGTGGCAATTTTGCACAGTGTATGTATATGAAGCTAGTTGAAGGCCAAGATTATTAATCAAGGGGAATGTAAGACTTTTCCAGAGCTGAGGTTTATGGTCAATTTGCAGGTTGTGAGTAGTGTTTAGATTGTGAGCATTTACCTCACTCTGTAAGACAAGTCTAGGTTGCTAGACATAGATGAACCCAGATTTTTTAGAGGAAGGAGAGCAGGTCTAGTTGGTTGGAAGTGTTTGACTAATATCTGATATTTCTGACAATGCATGGCAAGCATGCTATAGAACAGATCAGAATCTCCCATATTGGTCAGCATGGCTCAGGGCAACACAAAGTCAGTTCCCTAAAGTGAGTGTTGAGGAGGTCAATGTCTACACATTGTAGCACTTTATGTGTATTTTCCCCAGTACTCTTTTGTTGTTATTGTTGTGGCTTATTGTTTAATTGGTTTGGTTTGATTTTCAGACAAGCTTTCACACATTCCAGGTTGGTTTTGAACTTGCTATGCAGCCAAGGATGACTTCAAACTTCTAGTCCTCCTCTCTCCACTTCTGGAGTGCTGCGGTTACAGGTACACCATACCCAGTTTTATTCAGTGTTGGGGAGAAAGCCCAGGGCCTCTTAAATTCTACCTACTGAACTATGTCCTCATCTACTGCTCAGCTATAGCTTGGTAATTTTTATCATGAGTCTATGTTTTAGGACTAGTGGATGTTGTCTGGAGATTATGTATATTATGGGGCAAATCCAGGACATTTGAAGAAAACTCAAGTTTTCCTGAGGTGAGTTTCATTTTCATGGGATGATTCTGTTTGCATAGAAGCATATATTAAGTGCGTTGTAGCAATTCAGTACTGTGAAGCACATCTGTAATTGTGCATGTCTATGAATTATACATACTTTCTATGTACCTGGAAGTGTTTGCATTGTGAAGAAGATATTTTCAGACACCAGCCATTGTTTTTAGGAATAATTAAGGGCTATGCCTGTACATTCCTATCAAGGTTTTCTGGAGTGAGCCTACTGAGTATGGATGATAGTGGGCCATGCTGGGCATGACTTTGTGTTTCACATGAGTCTGGGTGTTAGGGGTTAAAGTATTATGTCCTTTGTCCAGTTTCTATGTGTTGTGGGGATATTTGCTGGTTGAAGTGGAGTATTCTGTGCTTTGTTGGTTTTTTGTATATTCATTGGTGTTTCTTCTGATGTGAACCTAAATTTTGTAGATGTAAGAAGAGAACATTTTGTGGAGACGGTATATGTGGTGATAGTAAAATCCTTGTGTGTGCATATTTGTCGTGTAACTTTCTATAGTGTGTGTATTTGGTCATTCCATGATATGTTTTGATCTTCTGTATTACATCCGAGTACTATAGAGCATGCCTGTGCATTGTGTCTTTTATAGAGTGTGTGTCTATAACAAAAGTTACAGTAAAAAGAAGTTATTCTGTGTTGCTAATCTGTATGCTGTAATGAGATTCTATTGATTACAGGGGACTGACTATTCCATGTTGTATGGTACATCTATAGCCAAGAGTCAATTTACATGATATAAGCAATGTCTGGGTGAGATGAAATAGTTCTCTGTATGGGATGGCTACATGAGCATTGTGAGATAGTTAATGTATGTTGTTCAATATGTTGGTGTTTATGATGCATTTTATTGTAGAGATAAGCCAGTATTTCACTAGAACAATGTAGTTGGATACTAGGAAGAATCTGTGTGTTGTAGTGCAAGCCTTAATTCTGTGACTTATGAAGCTAGTCTGTTCATTGTAGCAAGGCTTATGTTGTGTGGTGAGTTTTGTGTTTTGGAGAAATATATATGCTGTGGATTCTTTTGAGGAATTTAAGCTGAGTTATTTGCATTGTAGAGCTAATGTGGTATTCTGGGCTGCACATATGTACATCTATAGTGAGGAATGTGTAAGAGCCTCACAAGATGAGTTTTTACATGGATGGACTTCTGTATTTTTGCACTGCCCTGCGTGTTCCATACTGCATGCCTAAGTGGAATGTGGTAAGTATAGATCCTATGTAGACACTGTGTGGTAGGCACATCAAGATGTTATAGGCTAAGGTATAGTTAATACAGATGTAATAGTCTAAGTATAAGTTGTGATAAGATTATGTGCTTTATGGAGGAGTGTGTGTGTGTGTGTGTGTGTGTGTGTGTGTATGTGTGTGTGTGTGTGTGTGTATAGGAGGCTGTTTTTGTTGTTTCAAGTTGAATCTTACCATTATTGTCCAGTGCTTGCATAATAATAATAACAGTAACAGTGTCAACAACATGAATGACATCAATTCTTTAGCACCAGGTACTGTTATAAAAGCTTTATAACTATTGACACATTTTTTTCCTCTTAAGAGCTATATGACACAGGAATCTTATCATCCTAAATGTAGAGGTTAAAAAACACAGAAACATCAAAATAACTTTCTTATGTCATAAAGATAATATTGATGTCTAAGCAACTGGAGCTCTGAGTTCAAGCTTTGCACTAGAGAGTGGGTCTAAATTTTGGGCATCATGTTTTGTACTCTCTGTGTTGAGCTTGTGTGAGCTGAGGCTTGTCTTCACTTTGCACCATATTGGGCACAGTGGGGTGGGTTTTTGGACTGTAAGCATGTCTTTCTTTTGTGTGAGTTTAGTTGTTTAAATCCAAACCTAAAGATTGTGACTTTGTGTAGCTGTTGTCATGCAATACAGTTGTAGTATAATTAAGAGTATCCATGCTTAGGATAGCTCTGTTTGATAGGACAATTGTAGACCTTAAAAAGCTAACCTGGGGGCTAGGGAAAACATTCAGTGATTAAGAGTACTTGCTGGTCTTGCAGAGGACTCATGTTTTAGTTCCAGCACCTGAAGGGTAGCTAACAATGTCTTTAACTCGGGATCTAGGGAATTTTAATTACACTCTCATTTGGTCTCTGTTGGTACCAGGTAAATGCATGATACCAAGACATACACACAGGCAAGATACTCATACACACACAATTTTTAACATTTTTAAGTTAATCTATGTGGTATATGATATATGATTATGTATGTGGGAATACATTAAGGTAAATCAGATTTATGTGCAAGTAATTAGATATGAAACATATAGTTGTTTATGAATTGAGCATTAAAGTGTGATGCTTTAAATTTAAGAGTGTGAATTTGTGAACAACATGAAAATCCACACACTTTGGAAGAGGTATGTGTATATAATGTGATCTTTGTCATACAGTACGTAATTATAAGTTCACAGTATGTATATGTATGCTGTATTGCAGATCTCTGCTATATGGAGTAAAGTTGGGTAATATGCATGTAGTCTGTGTGTTTGTCAGGCCAATGTATACGTATGAAGTAATCATATGCATTACTGACTATGTTTCTTAATCCCACTGTAAATTTTTATGTTGTGAGTGACATCTAGTTTAGTGTGTTGTCTGTACCTTATAGGGTACAAGATATTGTACAATATTGTCCATATGCAGTAGAGTATTTCTGTATGTTCTAGGACTAATCTCTGTACTGTGGAGTGAATCTCTATTGTTAAATGATTGCAGATACTTAAAATAAGCACTTTTGCTTTTGCTTCAGTAACAATGGTTGGCTTGTAGGTAATTGTAATGAAAATTAACAAATCTAGCAGTTTCCAGGTAGCAGGCACTGTACTATACTAAACATAGCTAAATTTTTCTTATTTTATTCCTGATAATCCTTCAAAGTAACTACTACTGTCATCTTTGTTTTTCAGATGAGAAAACTAAAGAACAAAGAAAAATACTTACCTGTGGCGATACAATTAGTAAAGGATGGGATCAGGAGGCCAGCCCAGGAAGCCTGGGTCCAGAGGCCTTGCTCTTAATGGATACCAGGCTGTATCTCTGCTGTAGGCCAGAATTGTAGCTCAATGATATGATAAAGCATGTCTGTCTTCTATGATGCAAAGTAGAGTTAATATATACACTATATATCTACACGATAGGAGGTGATTATTTGTAATATAAAGTAAGTGTTATAAGGTAACTGCACAACATAGAACATATCTATGCATTCATGGGTATATCTATAAATTTTAAGACACATATGTTGTGACTGAGTATATTATAGGGCAAGTCTGTGACCTGAGGAGCTTAGGAGTGTCTTCTGTACCATAAGCTTAATCTGTGTCAAACAGTACATGTCACTGTATGAGAGTATTTATGTGAGTTATGAGGCAAGTATATATACTAATAGGAGATTCTGTGCATTCTGATAGAAGTCTATACATGACTGGGCATGTCTTGTTTTATAAACAAGAGTGAAACTGCCTGTGTGCTTTGTGATAAATATGAGAGTCACTTAAAAACTAGGTTCAGATGTGTTTGGCAGCAAGTGTCTAGACCAGAACCGTGGCAAGAAGTGTTGCTTTTTTAAGATAATGATGTACAGGAAATATATTGCTACCACAGAATTCTGAGCGTTTGTGGCAGTAGAATGCTGTGCTCTGAAATGTGTTCACATGTAGTTTACATCTGTATTATGGGATGAGTGTGAATGTTGTAGATTACCTTTGTGATGGGGGTGGGGAGGTGGCTTTTAGTACCTTATTAAGTAATTCTGCAAATCCGGAAGGAGATTTGTATGATGTGGAGCAAATGACTGCCTATGTGGCAAATGTTTGCACTGTAGGTTTGCACTGTATGTTCATCATGAGACGAACTCGTGTGTTGTAGGATACATGTGTGTATTAAGTTAATATCCTCTTTAACAAGGCATGATCTAAGTGCTTCAGGTTATAATTCTATATTGCTATGTGGTACAGTGAGCAGAGCTCAGAGTCATTGGTAGTGTCTTCTGTACCATAAGCTT